>JAPQNM010000028.1:2461530-2469030 GCA_029783475.1 Metacarcinus magister | reverse complement strand
CACGAAGTTAATCTTAGTGAATGTTTTTTTATTTTTACTTTTTTTTATGGAAGTTCTATTAAGGTTATGTATAGACTTATTGAGAAAAGTGTGTGTGTGTGTGTGTGTGTGTGTGTGTGTGTGTGTTTTTGTGTGTGTGTATTCGTGAAAGGAAATTATTGTAATCCAAGAGGTAATTTTATGATTCTTGAAAGGCAATGTTATGCAAATTTCCAAAGAACTTGCAAGAAAAAACTAGAAAATGAATGTAGCAAATTTAATCTATTTTTCTTATGACCAAGAAGCAATTTGAGATAAACAGATCGGAAAATTCATAGAAAATTGAATATATCTTTATCTAGAAACTAAAATCTATGAATAAATGTATACATAACTCTCTCTCTCTCTCTCTCTCTCTCTCTCTCTCTCTCTCTCTCTCTCTCTCTCTCTCTCTCTCTCTCTCCTCTCTCTCTCTCTCTCTCTCTCTCTCTCTCTCTCTTTAATTAGGGTATTGACAAGGTTTCCCTCCACTCTCCTTGTTTCCTGTTTCCCTCTCACTTTCCTCCAGGTGTTATGCTTCTCTCACTCCCTCTACCAACACATGTGTACACGACTGCATTTGGTAGCACATGTGCGTGTGTGTGTGTCTGCCTGTGTGTGTGTGGTGGCGTGGGGAGGGGGGGGGCAGAGGGTAAGTGGAAAGAAACACAGATAGAAAGAGAAATGAATTGATAAGGAAAGAGAGAGATCATTGGAATACAGAAACTAAACAACTAAAACACAAACACACAAATAAATAAATAAAAATACAAGATACACTATTTACTCCCACTACTAATCCCCAACATCCCCCCAACATCCTTCCTTTCACCCTTCTTTTCCCTCTTTGATTCCCAGCACCAATATACATCCTTCCCCTCCCCCCCTCCTCCCTCCTCCCTCCCCCCTTCCCCCTACACCCTCCACAGTGACTCAAGGATATGCAAATTACTTTTTATTAACACCAAGACCGCTGCCCAATGCCTGCTATTCAAAATGTTTATGTTATACTGTGACCGATTCCTTTCCTTTCACTTAAGTCACGTAAAGGACTGCCCCTCACACTGACTCACATGTCCTTCCCCCTCACTTACTCCTTCCCCTCACTCCTTCCCCTCACTCCTTCCCTTCACTCCCACGCCTTCCACTTCCTAACTTATTCTCTGTCTCTGTTATTTCTTTCGTTACCTTTCTCTTACATACATTTCCTTCCTGACTCCCACCTCTTTCTCCTCCTCCTCCTCCTCCTCCTCCTCCTCCTCCTCCTCCTCCTCCTCCTCCTCCTCCTCCTCCTCCTCGCTACAAAGAACAGTCTCACGCTAGATAGTCGTGTGATGATAGGAAGAGCAAAAGCATCTTAGAAAAAAAAAGATAATTTCGTGATTGTGATTTAAATATTAGGATAGAATGCGTTTGAATATAAAAAAAATAGAACATAAATTATCATCTGAGTAGGAGTATCTTAGAGTAACGTAATACTGTGCTTTGTTTCTTGAGCACACACACGCACACGCACACACACACACACACACACACACACACACACACACACACACACACAATCTTTCCTAGTCAGAATAAAACACAAACATTTGATTGTTCTTGAGCAACAAACTCACCGAAAGAATAATAGTTCGGCTTCCATTGATGTGTGTGTGTGTGTGTGTCTAGTGAGAGAGAGAGAGAGAGAGAGAGAGAGAGAGAGAGAGAGATCTTGACTCTAAATGACTTATCCTCTTCCCCTTCAAAGGACACTTCATGTAATCTGTTCCAACTCTTAATACTTGAGAGACGTTTGATAAGTTCTGCACAAGATAGTGACTGATAAACACTGGCCCTCTGCTCCTTCCAATACAAATACGGTTTCTTAATTGATTGTTACCTGTGTGTGTGTGTGTGTGTGTGTGTGTGTGTGTGTACGAGAATTATACTTTATAATATACTTAATAACTGATGTGAAATGTTATGATCAAGTAAATATATATTGTGTAAAATTTTTGGTCAATGTAATTTTTGTCTTTTGTCGTTTTCTTTTTCTCTTGCTCTTATTTCTCGCTTTTTTTTTTACCTGACCCGAGAAACCTTGGAATTCCGGGAAAAAAGGCTTTGCCCCTGAATCCCGAGGTATCGAGAACACCTTTAAAGGAGAAACCCTATTTGTCACCCTTCTCCTCCTCCTCCTCCTCCTCCTACATCACCCTATATTGTCCCTCCTTCCTCCTTGTCACCCTTTCTCCCCTCCCTTCACTTACATCACTCTTCCCTCCCTCTCTCCTCCTCTTCCCCCCTGACATGAACACCCCATCACCCCACCTCCTCCTCCTCCCCATCTCCCCCTTCCTCCCTCTCTCCCCTGAACTGTTGCAAAATTAATGCAGTGTCATCTTTCAAGGGTGGGAAATTGCAACCGTAGTAGTAGCAGTAGTAGCAGCAGGAACAACAGCAGTAGAAGCAGTAGTAGTAGTAGTAGCAGTAGTATAGTAATAGTAGTAGTAGTAGTAGTAGTAGTAGTAGTAGTAGTAGTAGTAGTAGTAGTAGTAGTAGTAGTAGTAGTAATAGTAGTGAACTAATTGCATAAAAAGTAGTGGAAAACATTTTACCACTTAAGAAATAAAAAAAAATATGAGTTAAAAAAAACGAAAAGAATATTAGTGACAAAAATTATCGATTGAAAAAACCCCATCAAATAAATAAACAAACATTACCACTTTATAATAGGAGAAAATTAGACTATAGAAAAAATAGAAGTGAGTTAATGTTTCCTTCCGTAATAGCTGGTGAGAGGGTTGGTAGCAGTGTCCCGGCCGCTGACACCCGGAAACAAAGGTGAACACACTAGTTATTCGGGTTGTGTTGTGGCCGACGGTGTTATGTTACTGTGTCCGGTGAGGTGACTGTATCTAGATGTCAGGCTTACTTGAGGCTCATCGAGAGAGAAATAATAGTGTGTAGTGAAGAGTGAGGGGAAGAAAACGAGAGACAGAGAAAGAAGAGTAAAGATATGAAGGAAGGACGATGAGATAATTAACAACTTGCAGAGGCTGGTGGTGACAGGTGAGGGGGAAGGGGGTTGGAGGGGAGGAGGGGGGAGGATACACCTGTGAGGGACAAGGGTCAGGTAGGTCATATTCTGAAGGTGAACAGCGTGGCGAAGGAGTAACCCAGTTGGCGGGCGTGTGTTGAAGCGCCCTCAGCCTGGCCTGCGGCGCCTCTGCATCTGGCGGGCGGCAGGGAACCCTTGGCTGTCTGTCCTCGCTTCCCTTCACCCATTTCACCCTCTTACATCACCCACACACCCTCCCTTAGTACCCCCTAGCCACCCTTAGCCCCTTCCTCCTAATCCTTACCTCTATATCCCTTTACCTTATTTTTTATCTTATTTATTCATCCTTATTATCTTATGTTTTTTTTTATTTATCTCATCTTCATCCTTGCCTCTTCCTATTCACTGCCTATTCCCATCAACAGCTGCTCCTCACCCCTTCCTAGCTATCCATTATTCCATTACAGATTCCACATCACTCTTATTTCCCCTTCCTCTTCCCTTCTCATCTCCATCACCTCCCCTTTCCTCCCCTTGTCCTTCCCCTCACTCCTCCCCTCACGTCCATCACAGAATCGCGTCATAACTCTTACTCTCGCTAAGGGACGCACATCATCCCCTTATTCCCCTTGTATCTGCCGTTTCTTTCTCCCTTTTTTTTTTAACTCTCCCCTCTCCCCTCTCTCCTTTATTCTTCGTTTATACTTCAGTCTCTCTCTTTCTTCCTTCCTTTACCTCTTTAAATTCTCTTATATTCCCTTTTCTTCTTCCTCTTTCTTATATTCCCCTTATTCTTCTTCCATTTAATCCCCTCAATTCTCCCCTTTTTCCCTCACTTAAAGACTTACATTCTCCCTCCTTATCTCTCCTACTCATAAATTCCCCTCTTTCTCTCCCTCACTCCCCCCCTCCCCCCTCCCCCCCTCGCCCCACACGGTGTCAGCACTTGGCCGGCACTCACCTGGGACGCCCTTGTGGCCAGGTAATTAGCTTTTGTGTTCCCAGGTAAGTATAGAGAGAATAAACCACAACCTACCTCCCCCCCCCACCCCGTCTCCCTCTCTCTCTCTCTCTCTCTCTCTCTCTCTCTCTCTCTCTCTCTCTCTCTCTCTCTCTCTCTCTCTCTCTCTCTCTCTCTCTCTCTCTCTCTCTCTCTATCTCTCATTAACCTTATTTCTTTCAATCAGGTATGACTCTCACTACTCCTTCCCTTCCTCCCTCCTTCCCTTCCTCACCCATCACCTCCCCTTCACCCCCAAACTCCCCTTCACCCATCCCTCGCACCCCTCTGAGACGCCCACACGCCCTACCCAACACCAGTCTGCCCTCGATCCCTCCTAGTAACCCAAGAAGACCAGAACTGGGGTACTTTAAGCGACTTTTTACCCCTTCTGAAGCTACCAGTACCCCACCAACCCCCTACCACACCCCTACCACAACAACCAGACATCTCGTTCTTGATCCTACGCCGCCCCGCCTCTCCGCCAGGGTAGCTGAAGGAGGTAGTTAAGGGTTGAATCCTGTCTCACCCACAAAGAAGTGTATGAGTATTGTTTTCCAGCGTAATTGTAGCTTCTGTGGGGCGTCTGTTCACCGGGGAAGACGTAATGCATAATATTAGCGACGCAGGGCACCGCTGGGGAACCATTTGGGTGTCACGGCTGAATACAGACCCCAAGACTTACGTGCATGAATTTCCATCTCGCAGCTTAAACGCGTCCTTAGTGTAAACTCCGTCCACTCGGCTGCTATAAACTCAGTGTGGCTATGAACGCGGGTTTGTTGGGCGCCTCCACCCTGCCTCCACCCCGCCTCCACCCCGCCTCCACCCCGCCACGCCGCCGCCACGCCTCAAGTTCCCGTCCCAGAGTACTCGGCGCTGTGAGGGAGGGAGTGAGGGAGGGAAGTAGGAAAAGAGAGGGTGAGGGAGAGGGAAATAGATACTGAGACAAGAGATAGAGTCTGAAGGATGCCGGATAAGAAAGAGAAAGAGAGAGAGAGAGAGAGAGAGAGAGAGAGAGAGAGAGAGAGAGAGAGAGAGAGAGAGAGAGAGAGAGAGAGAGAGAGAGAGTAGAGAAGTGAAAGTTGAACCTTACTAACGGGATTTGTTGCCAATATTCCCACGGGCGTTTTATGATCCTCCCCAAACCCACCCGCCCACCCGCCCTCCCAAACCACCGTCCCGCCCACTCCTTCCCCCCCCCCAGCCACGCCTTCAACACCCACGCCCTATGGAAGTCACTATCTCTTACTGGGTAAAGACAAACATTTTCTCAAAGATATCACGGCTTTTCTTATCGAAATTAATTAAATGTTTACAAGGAAGACGTTCATAGCGAGGCAGAGAGTGCGTCACACAGAGAGAGAGAGAGAGAGAGAGAGAGAGAGAGAGAGAGAGAGAGAGAGAGAGAGAGAGAGGGGGAGAGAGATAGCGTGATAGAGTGCTCGCGTGACAGTTCTCAGTATAAGAGGCAGTAGACAACCACAAAAGTCCAAGTAAAATAGGTAATGAAGCATCGCTAATACACTCACTTAACTGGCACGACATTCCCTGGCACCGTTGGCACCACTGGCACTACTAGGAACCACCACTGTCTCCTCATAACACATCTGTAGGACTTCCAAGGATGGTAAGGATACACGCCCTAACCTCCTGGAATAGAGTTATGTATCCTCACACCTTTCCAGTTTGTTTATCCTTCCCTTCAGTTGTCAGGACTTGTGAGGTTGTTAGTAGATCAGATGGGTTAGGAAGGAAGGGAAATGGTTGATACAGTTAGGGTGAGTGTAGTAGGTTGTGAGTGAGTAAATGAATGGAGGTATATGTGTATTCCTTTATAAAGTACATGTAGTGAGTCTTGCTTTGGTGTCAGAATTATAGCATGTGAGGGTTACGCGTTTTCTTCCACTTCATCTCATTTTGGAGGTAACTATTATCTCCCTCTCCTCTCTCTCCTCCCTCCCCCTCCCCCGAAGCGTCTGTTGCCAGGTGTTCCTCCCCTCAGGTGTATTCTCCCTGCCAGGTGTCCCCTCCCCTAAGTGTCCCCTTCTTATGTGCTCCCTCCCGTCCCCTCTATTCAACTGTTCCTCCTTCAAGTGTAGCAGTCCAGCATTCCCTTCCCCACCTCCCCTTCCCTCTACCCCTTCCCCACCTCCCCTCCCCTCTACCCCTTCCCTACCTCCCCTCCCCTCTACCCCTTCCCTATTTTCCAGGTATCTTTCTTCCCCAGGTACCCTCCCCTCCCCCCACTCCCCTCACCACGCCAGATGTAGCGTGTGGGTGGGCCGCGGCTACACGAACATGGGGGAGGGGTGGGAGGGATGGAGGGGAGGGTGGAGGTTGAAGGAGGGAAGGGTGAGGGTGGAGGGGGAAGGGAGGGAAGGGTGAGGGTGAGGGTGAGGGTGTGTTGCCTGGAGCAGGACCTCAACGATGCGTGTGGGTTGTGGTGTTGGCGTGGGTTTCAATCAGGTGGAGGAGGAGCTGTCGCAGGTGGGCGTCAAGTGAACTTTGGCAGGAGGAGGAGGAGGAGGAGGGGGAGGAGGAGGAGGAGGAGGGGTGAAGTAAAAAGACTATGCAATAATAAGAACAAGAGGAGTGAATGCAGGAATGAGATGTAGAAAAGGAATGAAAGAAGTAAGTAGGTGGATGAATAGGAGGAGGAGGAGGAGGAGGAGGAATAGCAGTGATTTGGTGGATGACTAAGAAGGGGAAGAAGAGGAAGAAGGGAGGGGGAAGAGGAGGAAGGTGCATGTCACGCTCAGGTACATACCTCTCCCACCCTCATGCACCTAACACACCCACACCCACACACCAACACACCCACACACCCACACACCTGGCTCATGCACGGGCTTAACACCTGTGACTCCAACGCACCCTCACCCACACACATGTCCCCTAACCCTGAGAGGCGGGCGTGCAGGCGTGGGGGCGTGGTGTGTGGTGGCGTGCAAGCGATTGTTTCCCTGTGTGTTGGGAGGAAGAGCGAGGAATCCAAGCATGACTCCCTCACTCCCAAGGTCTGCCTCATGCACCTGTAGCGTCCCTCATACTCCTGCACCTCATGGAAAGGCTGCTCGTGTCGCCTAAGGACTCCACTCACTCACTCACTCACTCACTCACTCACTCACTTTTGCCCTGACACACATATATAGGCCTATCACCCTTCACGCACTTCACTAACAAGGCGTGTGTCAGGTAATCACATCCCGTTTTCCTCTGCCAAGGTGTTATGTGTCATGGAAACACACTCTGGAACACACTGAATGAGGCACTGGTAAAGGGTCAGTAGTCCGAGTACTCACCTCCTCTGCTCATGGCACCCTCTAAGTCCTCGGAGGGGGACGGAGCCTTTGTGGGTCCTCACTGCCACACACACAAGGCTCCGGGCTCAAATCACCGTGTTGTCACTTCGCAGATGTTAACACTTTGCACATTT
>JAPQNM010000028.1:2456530-2459030 GCA_029783475.1 Metacarcinus magister | reverse complement strand
TCTTATTTGCACACTCGATCTCAAGGCTGAACCCAAATTTATCCTTTCTTCAGTGCAATTCCTTGAGCCCTTTTTAGCGTATATCCGCGTGTCTGTGTGTGTAAAGGGATGTGTGTGTTTGGATAGTGTGATAATATATGTAGTGTGTCATGTGTTATTATCATTATTATCATTATTCATTCTTTGATTTATTTTTATTTTCTATTATTATTATTATTATATTGTAGCTACCTGTGTGTGTGTGTGTGTGTGTTTGGAGGGTGTCCTTGAGTGTTTTTCAGGTAGTAGTAATAGTAAGTAGTAGTAGTAGTAGTAGTAGTAGTAGTAGTAGTAGTAGTAGTAGTAGTAGTAGTAGTAGTAATAGTATCACCACCACCACCACCACCATCAATTATTCTCAAAACAATTCTAATATAATACCTAAATAAAAATAAATATATAAATAAAATAAAAACAAAAGAGATATCATGCCAAACACTTATCATCATTTTCTTTTTACGTTCTCCAAGGCCGAGACTCTTGAAGGATAATATTACACAAGCTGTTAATGATAATGTGATACACGTAAGTCACCTGTGCTGTGCTGGGCTTGTGATACCTGTCAAGATGGTAAGCGGATGTACAGGACGAAAGTGTTTTAGTTGGGTGTGTTAAAAGAGGAGGAGGAGGAGGAGGAGGAGTAAAAAGAAGAAATAGAGGATGATGGCAATGAAGTAAAAAATTAATAAGACGTTTGTGAATGATTATGAAAAAAATTAATAATAATAAAATGAAAAAAAATGGTAATTATTAAAACATTGTAACTTAAACTCATATATAAAAAAAGGTAGAATTAAAAAAGAAATGATAGAGGTTAGAGAAAAAAGAGAAGGAAAATGTAAATAACAAAAAAAAGGCATGACAGAGAGAGAGAGAGAGAGAGAGAGAGAGAGAGAGAGAGAGAGAGAGAGAGAGAGAGAGAGAGAGAGAAGAAAAAAATTTGTCTCCAGTTAGGTTTGAAGTCAAGGATTAATTCTTTACTTTTTTATATCTTTACGTGTGTGTAAAATATATAAATCTTTTAGTGTGTATTGACTGATGGTGAGGGGAGGGGGGGGGGAGGGGAGGGGGAGAGGGAGGGGAAAGGGGGGTGGAGGAGGGGGAATCAGAAGGTGAAGGGAGGGGTGAAAAGAAGGTGGGGGAGTGGAAAGAAGGAAGTAGAGTGAGTGGTAGGGAGGGGGAAAGAGGGGAGTGAGGGGAGGGGAGAAATCAGAGAGAGGGGTGAGAGGGAGGAAGGGAGAGAGAGAGAGAGAGAGAGAGAGGGGGAGGGGGAGTCATGACCAGCAGATTAACTTAAAAGGAAGGAAGGAAAAAAAAGAGAAAGAGAGATAAATAAATGTATGATTAATGAAAATAATGATGAGGGTGACACTTGCAACAAAGAAAATGACGTTCATAGTGAAGATACAAAAAAAAAAAAAAAAAATGAACACAATAAGAAGTCAAAAAAGAAAAAGAAAAAGAAAAAAAGATAAAGGAAGGAGAAGAATAAGAAAGAAAGAAAGAAAGAAAGAAAGAATCATTAAGAGGAGAGACATATAAAAAGAAGACAAGGAAGAAGAAACACAATGATTAACTTTTATATGCAAGAGTCAAGAGGAGAATAAAGAGGAGGAGGAGGAGGAGGAGGAGGAGGAGGAGGAGGAGGAGGAGGAGGAGGTGCTGTAGATCTCGCTGTTTAGTAGGAAAAGAAGTGAGGGAGGGGGAGGAAGGAAAGAAGAGAGAGGAGGAGAAGGGGGAAAAGGGGGAGGAAAAAAAGAAAAAAGGTACTTCCTCCCTCCTTTCCTCCCCCCCCCCTCCCCTCCCCCCCCCCAACACCTGAGGTCAAGATAATTTCCTCCATTGCACACCTGTTGCATCTCGTCCTCACACACCACCTGTCACACCTGTCTTGTGCCTCACCTGCCTCACCTGCCTTACCTGCCTTACCTGGGACCTAAAACACACCCTCACTCCACGCGACATATACTACAACCACCATCACGACTATCTCTCTCTCTCTCTCTCTATCTTTTTTTCTCTCTCGCTCTATATCTCTCTCTTTCTTTTTTTTTTCTCTCTCTCTCATTCTTCTTCTATCCCTCTTTTCGATTGATTTTCTTTCTTTTTTTTCTCTCTCTGCTTCTTTATTTCCCTTTTCCTTTTATTTTTATTTATATTTCCTCCTCTTCCTTCCCTTTCCTTCCTTCCTTCCTGTTACCATTTCCTTTCCTTTCCCTCTCACTTACTATCTCTCTTCCTTCCTTATTTCATCCCTCTCTCCCCTTATTTCCTCTTCCCATCCCTTACCTCCCCTATCCTTCCTCACCCCCCCACCCCTCTGCCTCCTCCCCCATCCTTCCTCACCCCCATGCCTCACCCCCCTGCCTCCTCCCCTTCCCTTACCTGTCTCGCCTCACACCTGTTGCTGCTCCCCACGTGACACAGCGACCCAAACACACACACACACACACACACACAC
>JAPQNM010000028.1:2415997-2435997 GCA_029783475.1 Metacarcinus magister | reverse complement strand
ATAAGATAATAATAAACAAAAAATAAATGGCTACAAAAAAAACTAAATATAAATACACTAGATGAGAACCCGTTTTAAAGTAGAAACAGATCACGTCGAGTCATCATCATCATCAGTATGTTTACACCGGCTTGCTATAACAAAGTGTCTTGTTCCGCCCATGACGAGAAAATATGTATTAACGTACGTATGTCCAGTGTGATTTAATGTGTTCGTGTGTTTGTTGGAGTGTGGAAAGAAGTGGTAATGTGTGTGTAGGAAATAATTAGTGTTAAATAAGCTGAATATGTCTAACTAACACACAACATTCTAACTGGTATCCGGTGATTTCCCCCACATGCGTCAGGGTTATATTTGTGCATTACCTGACGTATTTTGTGAAGGTTTTATTAATTACATTTACGTCGCAAACTATTAGTTTGTGAGATATTCAATGTTTTCTGTGAGACCTTCTCTTTGAAAAGTAAAGTTTAGTTTGATTTGAACAAGGTTTTGTTATTTGTTAAGGTTAAAGTTGCTTGTTTTCAGTTCCGGTTTCCATCTATGAAGATGCTCTCCAGAACGTCAATGTTGTCAATGTAGGTTAAGGTTATGTTGGGTTAGGTTAGATTATGATAATATAGAAGCTATCAAATTTTCTCTATGACCAAAAGTAGGGAGTTGGACGGGGTGCAGACGCCATTATATTTCGTAAACAGATGCCATTATGATGAAGATGTAAAATTTTACCTTTTTTTCCTGTAGATTCGCTACAGTACTTGTTTTCAATTTTTTTCTGATTGTTATTTCTTACAAATCAGCTTCAGTAGTATTTGTTTCTTTCCTTTCTATTAATTCATAAACTAAAAAGGTTTGCTAACTCTGGGTCTGATTTTCTCTTATTTGCAGGCGGTCTGTGGTGCTGTGGGCCAAACAGACACTCGGCATCCTGTGGCACCAACGCACAGCATCGGCAGCAGCATCGGCAGCCATTGCACGCAGCATGACACCCTCTCCTGCAGACTCACCCGCCTCCGCCCCCACGCCTGCCCATCCTAGCCAGCTGTTGCCAAAAAGTTTTCATTGGCTGCATCACCACTGCCCAGCGTTTCCCATTAATGGCTCCAAGGTAAAGATACACCACTTATTTAATGCCGGGGGCGTGTCCAGCTTCTTTCCTGTGCATACGGGAGTGAGGCAGGGATGCGTCCTTGCTCCATCACTTTTCAATGCATGTATGGACTGGGTACTGGGTAGAGTTGTGGACAAAAGTCACTGTGCCCCACAAGGTGCCACTTCAAACCATCTACCCATCAACAGGTGCGGGTGATTGTTGACCCCAGGGAGTTCTATCAGGAGCTGCTGGACAAGGCAGGAGCAGCGTCGAGGAGGATAAGCATCTCTTCGCTCTACCTCGGCACCGGCAAGCTGGAGGAACGGCTGGTAATGTGATGCACCTTTGTGGTTTGGTTGATATAGGGTGGAAAGTATACCAATGAATGTATACTTTGTTATATGTATGATAATATATGTAAACTTATGCACTGCGTTGTCAAAAGTGTGTTCAATGATTGCTTTTTTATACATAGCTATTTGCCTTTTTTTTTAAATGTTATGTTTTAATGTGCTTTCTGTTGTTTTATCATCTTACCTTATTTTCTTGTTTGATAGAACATATTTTACAATGAAGTGAATTTCAGTAGGTATTAAATGTGTAACAGTAGCTCACATTCCCCTCACATTGTTTGACACACCCAGGTGACAGTGGTGGGTGAACGTGCTGCAGCTGTGGAGGGTCTGCAGGTCAACTGGCTCCTGGACCACACTCGGGGCTCACGAGGACAACACAGCTCCCGGTCCATGGTGAGGCCTCTCCTGGCACAACACCCAGACTCCTGCACGGTGAGTGTGGCGGCTACACTCAGGTCAGGGGAGGGAGGGGGGAGGGAGGGAGGCTGCTGTTCATGCCTTGATTGATGACATGATTGGTAAGGAGGAAGGGAAGAATGTAGGATGGGAATATTGTCTCCTATTTAACTCTAGTTTGCCTGTAAATATATTGATTCCCTCACCATCACTTCAAAAGAATGTGTTGACTATATTTGTGTGTCTAAAATGTGTTGTAAATTTCTAAGATGCTGAGTTGTATAAAACATTGTTGGTTGTACCACATGTGTCCACCAGGTGTCACTGTACCACACTCCACACCTGCGAGGGTTGTTGCGGCGCCTCATGCCTCAACGCTGGAATGAAACCATCGGCCTCCAACACATGAAGCTGTATGTGTTTGACGACTCACTCGTCATCTCTGGGTGAGGACGGCACGAAGTATTCTGTAGCTTTTGTTGATGCATTTGGGTAAGATGTGAAGGCTTTGTTGAAGCAGAATTGTCCTGACATACTTTTTATATTAGTATTTGGCTTTTTTTTTAATTTTTTGTAAGGATTTCATAATATTGTGTGTTTTGTTTTGTTTGATCATTGTTAATTGGGTCAATACTCTGAATGGCTTGGCATTATTTAAGGGCTTTACTTTTCAATTCCCAAAATTCTCACCAGTATTACACAAGCAATGATACCTAACCTTTTCTATGCCTCGCATCCCTTGGAAGTGTTTTATAGATTTTTGCACTCCTTAAGGTGGCGTCACACTCACACTTCTTCGGTCAATTATTCCCGTCAACTTTGTGAAAATTGATAAATTCTGGAGCGCACGCCGTCACACACACGCAGCCATTCCTCTACACCGTTTTCGTCCTCAGTAAACAACCATGTCTTCAACATCCAGACAAGCAAATCGCTTCTCTGCGCTTCATTGTGTGTGTTGTTCATCGGAGACAAGCCAAACTTGCTAAAAAACGGATGATTTTTTGCGTCCATGATGTGCAGGAACTGAAGAGTGGCTTGAAATCTCTTACGAATTTCTAAACAGTCTAGTCATGCGAGACACTGTCAATATTTGTTATCATTTAAGAAATTTGAATTTTCTATTTAGATACAAGTTAACCATTTACTTTATATTTCATATCATCCACTATGAATTCTGATTTGACTAAAAAGTTGGCGGCAACTTACCCTATGAAGACAACCATGTCTGACTGACTGATTCAGATTAAAAAGGAAGACAGAACACACCCTGGGGATGCACGGATACAGTTGGGAAGCCCTGCTCTAGAGCCTCAAATCAGAGGAGTATTCCTGATGTTTGGTTGTGGTTTGGGGAATGTAAAGGCAGCAAAACTATGCAATTCTTTATTATAAAAATGTATAGAAACTTTTTAAAGACAGGCATGAATCCAAATGTTTACAGAGCCAACCTGAGCAACGACTACTTCACCAACCGGCAAGACCGCTACTTTGTGTTTGAGGATTGCCCGGCACTGGCTACCTTCTACCACAACCTCATACAGACTGTGAGCCGCTACTGCCTCCAGCTGAGTGCCGATGACTCCACTGCCATGCCTACCACCACCTCTGTCCATCCATACCAGGTCAGTCAGAATTCTTCTGAATGACTTTTTCATTTGGTTACAACATACCAGCTTAAAAATTTCTGATGTAACAATGAAGTATTCATTCTAAAATTGAGTACTCAAGTAAGATACATTAACGTGTTGTTTTGGTTCAGGGGGACTTGAAGAAGTACTGTTCAGCCATGAGTGGGGCTGTGCAGCAGCTGTGGAGTGCAGAGTGTGACAAGAGCCAAGAAAGACTCAGAATGATGGAGAACAGCAGCACACCTCCACCAAGGGACGAGAAAGGCACATCAGACACCCTCAACACACACCTCGACACCCTCAACACACACCTCGACACCCTGGTCTTCCCCACCATCCAGATGGGGACATTTGGCATCACCAATGACGGTTATGTCACCAAGAGGTTCCTGAGCAGCGCTGAGGAAGGGTCCAGCATCCATCTGGCATCAGGATACTTCAACCTGACGGAGGAGTACATGCAGTGTGTGTTGAGCCAGTCAAGGGCATCCTACAGCATCCTTATGGCACATCCTGAGGTTAGAAATAAGATCACATGAGAAACATTCATTTAATAAAATATTACATATTTCTTTTGAAGATTCTACAGTTTGGGTTACGGCTCTCACTACCTTCATTGATAAGTACTTGTTACACCATCTGATTAACACCCAATAATTAATCTTATCACCCCCACCTACACCTCTATAGGCTAACGGGTTCCTGGGTGCTAGGGGCTTCGCAGGAGCCATCCCAGCTGCCTACACCCAGCTGGCTAAGCTGTTCTTTGGCCGGGTGCAGCAGGGTGCACAGCAGCAACGGGTGAGCCTCCATGAGTACAAGCGGCGCAGCTGGACCTTCCATGCCAAGGGCTTGTGGTACTCCCGGCCTGGACACACCTGGCCTTCACTCACCATGATTGGATCTCCAAACTTTGGTCAGTGTTTGGTGATTTCTGTTAAGATAAGAATATTTAAATACAGTGCTTTGTATCTATCTGATTCCTGTTCCTCCAAACTCCCTCCAGTGGATAGCCTCAACAGAAGTGTTCATTTATTCCTCTCCTTGTATGCTCTGATCTTCCTTCCTCTCACCTACTTTAGCACACTATCATCCTATTTTACTTTAGATTGTCCTGTTGCACTCATCACTTTAACTAAAATGACATTTTGTTCTTCCTAGCAAATAAAACAAAGTAATAAAGAATGTCATCCGTCCACTAACCTTCACCCTTCCCTTGGCTGGCCAGGCTGGAGGTCAGTTCAGCGTGACCTTGAGACTCAGGTGGTGGTGGTGACCCAGAACACAGCACTGAGGGAGGCGCTGCACACGGAACACAGCCGCCTCTACACCCAGGGCACAGAGGTGACCAATGACACCTTCTCCTCCCCAGGGCGGGCGGTGCCTCTGTGGGTGCGCTGCATCATGCCCATCATCAAGGTGTTCTTCTAAGGCTGCAACACTTGGATTGGTTGCTCAGGGTGTGGTGCAGATGCTCAAGGCTTGCTGTTGTGCTGGAAAACAAGTGTATATTTAATTCTCATTTTAGAAAGTTTTGCTGTAGGAACGCAGTACAGTCCTTGGCGTGTATTGAAAGGGAAGCGCAAGGAGTTCATGAATATTTGAAAGAGAGGGGGAGGTTTGTATTTGAAGGAAGTATGTGACAGGATCTGTAGGGTGTACACGTCATGTGCAGACGGAACTTATCTGCACAAGTCTTATATTTTTCAAGCTTGCTGGGGAGAGACATCAACAGTTAATGTCTCTCCACAAAGTGTCTGGTCTAACACTTCATCTTTGTACATAGTAGTCATATCACCATCCTACTCTTCTAGCGCTGTCACCCATTTTATTTGTCTCGTACCCTCATCTTACACTTTACATCCTGTCATCTCATTATCCCCAGTTAACTAAATCACCTCATTACTTCAATGCACAATACAGTCATTCCCATCTCTAACACCAGTAATACACCTGTTACTGTTAGCCATGTTGTGCTAATCATGTTTTCAAGTGCTGTTGTTACAAGATGTTTTTAAAGCCATGTATGTGTTTCACTATTCATGAAGGTTGTGTGACTTAAAGTGCAATACAGTAAGATAATTTTAAATTGTTAAATGAAAAATAGTTTATGATGATCAAGATTGTTATGCACAGTTGTAGAAGAAAGTCTCCAAACACATGACTGAATTCAATAAGTATTGAGTACTTTCTTTTGCAACTGTACTATCACCAAAGCTACTTAGTATTGTTTAGTTTTGTTAGTCTAATAGTGAAATTTTATTAGTCTTACTAATCTGTTAGTGAGATGGTGTGACTACTTCGGTGGGAACTACGAGAATACTATGTGAAATAATACAATAAAGTGTACAAACAGAGTGAGTTATGTCCTGTCCTGATTCCTGCCCTCAGTTCCCTGTCCCTTTCCTTTCCTTCCTCCACACTTGGCTGCACATTCTCTGGTGGTGAAAGAAAAACATAAGTTATTTTATAATAGTTTAATGTACAGAAAAGTGAGTCCATGTCACAATCAAAATAATCACAGTAATTTTCTCTTAAGTTTCTTAAAAACATTGTGTTGCATAGCCTTAGTTGTTATAAAATATAATTCCTTTGCCAAACACCTGAATGGTTTGTAAGAGAATAGTTACAAGAAGGCATTTGATACCCTTTATAACACTACACTTGTAAAATAACTTCATTGTCTATGTATCTGTCCAACATTCAACTTACACTAATTCTTTATTGCAATTTTTACAAGGCCTTTGAAAACTTGTGTGATCTGATAAAATAATTTATATATATATTTATATATATCATTAACATTTTGCTTTGCAATTCATATAAGACTATTTTCACAATAAATTCTCATTACCAGAGAAATAATTTGACTAGAAAATATTGTAGATTTTATATTCTACTCCCTAACACCATGACAGTAAAATGAACTTATATATAAAAATATCATCAAACTTAGAGACCAACTAGGTAATGCCCATCCCCACCCCCACCTTGCAAGCCCCGGCCCCACACCAGCACGTCCACCACCCACCTCATCCGAGGGGACCAGCGAGGGGCCGCTAATGTTAAGTGCACTGAGCCTCACCACCCACACGACCCTCAGCCTTACTCACAGTAACGAGATCATACCTACTGCTGCCAAACAATACAATGCATGCATGCACACACGCACACACAAACTTTGTCACTTGTACAGCTCAGTGTGTAAGGCAAGATTGCTAAGGTGACTTCGTTGACGGAGCAGCAGTGAAAGGCTCTCCTTCAGGAGACTCAAGTGGAATGTGACATTAGTTTAAGGGTTAAAGCTTATAAACATTAGTGGTCTAAAACAAAGGTTACTGGAGGGTTTGTCAAATAGATATGCTACAAAATATCAAGAGACTGGACGAACAGCTGCTTCATTGTAAAGTAATGGAGACATGACCTAACTCAAGCAGTACAACAGAGGCTGCCACCACCAATACCATACATGCTCACACATAACATGGAGGGTGAACCTTGGAAAAGTAAACTAAATTATATAGTTTGTCTTGGATGCAGAGAATAGAACACAAACCCTGACATCCTGAGGATTGGCGAGTCATTAATGGTAGTGGAGAATATTGCAACACTCACTTCACTACGATCCTACCACTCAATATTTGCAACTGGAAAATGAGTTTATAAAGCCAGATTAGCTTGTAACAAGGCAATGTTTAAGTAATATATAGTTATTACTGCAATGAACACAGGTAACCACACACTGCATTACATATGCAACAATAATTAACATGAGCAGCAGCAGTGAAGGTGTGCATAGGTTGTCATGATGTGGTCTGCTGCTTTGTAACACCTACACTCAAGATGGTAGACAAAGGATACTGTTTGCTGTTACTCTCAGTTTAAGTATACCAAGTTATTTCAATTTGTCAGTTGGTTAAATTTGATGTTTATTATTGGTATGCAAGGCTATTTTGATGAACTTGAAGTATACCTTTCACTCTAAGCAAGGCTCTGTAGCTACTACTATATTCCACAGGTAACTACTACTCGGGTATTAGTATTAAGTGGTACTTGGAGGCAGTAAGTGGGAGTGCCATATTTGTCACCGTCTTATACACAGATATACCTCAAAGCCGATGCTTTCAATGGAAATTTTAGAAATTGTCTTATACACCCAGTCATCTTGTACGCCAACACATACAGAAATAGAATCAGACACACTTGACCTTCTCTCCTTTCCACACACACTCAATGGATTCAACACGATCACAAGATGCAAAATGTGTTTACATACAAATTATACCAAGATGTTGCAGTCAGTGTACCATGAACATGAACTGTATTTACAACTAACTCATGAATGGTAAGAATGTGTTTATGGTTCTCACTGCCGGTCAAACAGATGACGCTGGACGTTTTGAAAAGGTTGGCAATGGACGTGTTTTGACTCAATGAAATCTGTTTCTGTTTCTCTGGGATCCTCACGATATAATAATTTGTTTCATGATATTTTGCCATTCTGGGGTTGCAAGAATACTGTCATCGTGATCCCTGCAGGTCATAATAGGTGACAGAAAGGGACGGAGCAAGGGGTCTGGGAAGCCCCTCCTTTATATTCTCTCCTTTGATTATGTTCATTATAAAATAATTTTTATTGTGTCCCATCTTCTACTATTGCAACATGATCATATGGTGAGGATTCCCTGTAATTAATTTTACTATTATTATTATCTGTACTGCTTAACTTTTTACTTACTACTAAAACCTGACTGGCAAATAATGTGACTTTCCTTCCATTCTACAAACACTGGTCACACATGTACACCTGAGCAGCCTCACCCTGTAGTGTGTGCACACTAAGTAGACCTAATGAAGGTCAAATGGTCAAAATTAAACACACTCTGGAAAGGGATTTCCTGCCACGTGGTAAAATACAAAGCATTGAACATAGTCTTCAAGCTTATGGAAAATGTAGAAGACAAAAGTGTGTTCAAATCAACAAAGAACTAAAACGCTAACTGCCATCCTTTCCTTGTACAACATGACAAAGCACGAACATGTATTGACTCAACACCAATATTTCCAGCCACTTGTCGTCCCTGCAGCAGCTGGTTGAAGTAACACACCACAAACAAGACAAACAAACGCTAAACGAGTATTTCATTTTGCAGCGACAACCTTGCCAAGTGTGTCCTTTTGGAGTGTGAAGGAGCAACACTTTCCTTGACCAACAACACCTCAGGTACTGGCAACACACACACTTTTCCTGCACATTCACACTAACATAACCAACTAACTGTATAACATTTCCTTCCACAAATCACAGCTTAACGCAGTACACAGGAATGCACTTGTCAACACCCTTTCCATCATAGTATAGCAGACACACTTTCCCATTTCCCATTCCTGCCAAAATTTGTGGAAATGAACTTTGATGAACAATGCGAGTGAATAACACACACACGACACTGAAGGGAGTGGTGTGGAGGGAGACGAGGGGACGCACACTAACATATCACACTGAACGCCTCAACCCAGCCTGTGTAAAGCCTAAACAACCACCACCACCACCACCACCACCATCACTTGGTAGTCTCACAGCTGCCTTCATAAGCTGCCCAAAAAAATGACAACTATATATCTTGAGATGAAAATGTGATTAGCTTGCCAGTGAACATATTTATGACTGAATGATGTAGTATTAAAGCTTTCACCGAGAGGAATGTGTAGTGACGAGGTATCTCTCACTCACTCTCACAATAACATCATCAACACTAAGACAGGAACACACTTCAGGGAAACAAAAGAACCTTCGTGTCACCAAACGCCTTATCAAAAATACAAAACAGTAACGTCACTACCGTTAAAAAATTGTTGAGGGTCAATAACTTACTAAACGTCTAACTTATCTAATGAGTTACACCAAAAAACTATCTCCGTTTCCAAAAATTAATAAGCAATTATGCGTAATGTGAATCCTGAACTATTTCACGAAGCGCTTCACTTGACTCAATGTATTAGTGATTAGAATATAAAGAAATGTTCAACGCACTCTGCATCACATTACACAACGCACCTCTTCATCACCTCATCTTGGGAGGGTGTGAGGCGAGGCAGCAGCCAGCCCTCACAACACTACTCCTTCAAGGTTACCAACACACTGATGCATCAAGGTTATCAATACAACAAAACCTGCTGCTTAGTGATGCAGTAAAATATCAACATTAATAACACATCTGGTTATCACTACATGAACATTATATAAAAAGTCAATTGCTTTCATACATGTTCTATCTTTTAATATTTTAGAACCACTCCTTATGGTTCTACAAAACTATTTTCACGTTTAATCACATTTCCAGGCGGTGATTAAACTCCTGAGTGATATTGTGCGTTTCAGAAAATGCCCAAAATATCCACTTTTCTGCCATAGAGCTCAAGAGTGTAATGTGACACCTTTTCTTGAGACATGAAAGCCCTTGATGTCTGAGCTGGGTAGTTTCATTGGTCAACTAAGGCTGTTATACTCTTATAAAACCATCTCAAAAGGCAGAAATATAAAAAAAAAGTATGAAAACCAAACAAACGTAAGGTCAATAGCCATTCATTTCACATGGTGAGCAGATGTTGGAAAAGGCTGCACTTCCATCTAGCAGCACAACGCACACACACACACACACACATGCGTACACAGACATACAGCCTTGCATTATACTGAAAGGCACACACATGCACCTCTCTCTCACTCTCACTCTCTCTCTCTTTTTCTCTCAAACACAAACAACTAGAGGTGGAAGTACTTAAGGAACTGCTGTGGTGTTATGGTGACATAGATTATATCTGGTGCCTTCACTTCCTCTAGCTCATGTTGCTCTTGTTGCTGCTCCTGCTGCTGTTGTTGTTGTTGCTGCTGCTGCTGTTGTTGCTGTTGTTGTTGTTGTTGCTGCTGCTGCTGCTGCTGTTGTTGTTGTTGCTGCTGCTGTTCTGGTTGTTGTTCGTCGTCCATGGGTGCAGCAGATCCCTGGTCGTTGCGGCACGGGTGACCATAAGACTCCCAGAACATGCAGCTGCAGTTCCGACACAGACACAGCTTCTCCGGATACTCCTCCCGCAAACCATAGGATCTGGTGAGGTGCAGCAAGGCTTTATAACACTCAATAATACACTTTAGAACCAATACCACCACCATTCCTTCCCTTTCAACACCTTTATATCAGTAGCATCACCACCTCTCCTCCTTACATGCCTTCTTATGCCCACACACTCCCCTCACCTCCTCAGCCTGTCATACACCTGCTGCCAGTTCTTCTGTACCCTCAGCTCCCGGTGCAGCTGTATGACACACTCTATCTGTGCAGGTGTCCAGTGGAATCGACACAGCTGCCTCCAGATGCTCTTCTCCTTGCTCACCTTTGCCATCACACTGTACGCCTCACCTGCACTCTGAGGAACAGGTCTGGGGTGAGACTTTTTACCTGTACGTGTGACTTGATCAGGTGTTGGAGTGTAAGTGATGTGTCTTTATTGATTTGTTTAAGGTAGTGATTGGTAGAAAAGAATGACTACTTTTATCTGGTGACAAAGAAGTATAGATGCTTTCTAATATATCTTTATGAAGTGAGTGGTAGAGGAAGGTGACAGAAACAGTAGAGGTGATAATGAGAACAGGTGAACAGGTAGGTGAAAGGGGCAAGTATGGGAAGGTGGTGGTGGTGAAGGTGAGACTTCCTTACCCTAATATCATTGTGGTTGTCTAGTTTCTTGAGGATCTCTCGAATGCACTCTTCAGGCACCTCCTGCAGCGTGGGGTGGAGGTCATCAAGTGGCTGGGAGGAGAAGAGGGAGGGAAAAGGTAAAATAAGAGACTGCTAATGTACACCACGAGACATCTTAAACTAAAAAAGGAAAATAAAGATGAAAAAAGAAAAAATTAACCACTGTAATGACCACTACTCCCTCACCTCCCTAAGTTGTATGGTGGTGGCAATGGCATTAATATCCCTAAGTTTGCGTGAGTGTTGTTCCCACAGTATGGTGGAGCCCAGCTTGTTCCCCCACAGGTAGTCCTCCAGCCTCTTGCGTAGCTCCTGAAGAAGGTGCTGAAGGAGGTGCACATTCTGCTTACTCCTGTTGACTTCATGTGCGACCTCTTCCAGCATCCCAAACAGCATCTGTGGGGAGAGGTGGGATGTTATGAGGTGCAATTGAACTCCACACACGCACACCGCACACGCCCGTACAGGAACGCACATGTGAGAGAGTCCTAACACACACACCCTCATTAAAACATCGTAACCCAACACAAGGTGAGAGACAGGTGTGAGAGCCCCTTGAGCACCCACCTTCTGTGCCCCGCCTGACAGAGTGGATAGTTTCTGTGTGATGAGCAGGTCCAGCAGTTTACAGATGTACCTGAAGCGCCGGATGTCCCTCACTGCATTGATGAAGTCCAGTTTCATTAAAGTTTCACCGAGGCCGTTGAACCCAGCAACCTGAGTGTGTGTGAGGGGAAACAAAGGGATTAGGAAGGGGAAGGAAGAGTTGCATTTTTGAAGGGGAAATCTGCATGGTTGGTTAAAGGTTAAAAATTGGAGAAAAAGAAGAAGATTATACGACGTTATAAACCGAAGAAAATTATACATGAAAAAAACTTGGATGGAAATTATAAAAATGTCCTCTAAATCCAGCCAATGAAGAAGAAAAGGGAGAAAAATAACCACCTTTTTCATCATATTCCGTTTACTTTCACACGAGAAGGAGAAAGAATAAAAAAGACAGAACACTCCTCAACTCCTTTACCTCCTTGGTGTTCCTGGTGTATATACGACAGTGAGGTTGTGGCACTAGCTCCCCTCGACTCCCCCGCCGCGTCAGGAGTGCCAGGGGGTCAGGGCCATCAGGGTCAGGATCCTCCAAGCTGTCACGGAAAAGGATCCAATGATGACAAGGAGGATTTAAAGTAAGATGGATGGTGTGGGCGTAAGAGGATGCTGCAACCCATAAATTAGAGAGAGAGAGAGAGAGAGAGAGAGAGAGAGAGAGAGAGAGAGAGAGAGAGAGAGAGAGAGAGAGAGAGAGAGAGAGAGAGAGAGAATTATTAAGTCATGCAATGCTTTTTTATAATGAATTGCATGAATGATACTCAAAAAGAAGGAAATATAAGGTATTAAATTCTACTAAAAATTGCAGACTAGTTCAATGTCTTTATTGAATATGCAATAACAACTCAGTGGTTCTGGAAAGGGAGATTAAATGTTTATTTCAGAAGGATTTAAGGGATTAAGCCACTGAAGAGACGATTAATTGAGAGAGAGAGAGAGAGAGAGAGAGAGAGAGAGAGAGAGAGAGAGAGAGAGAGAGAGAGAGAGAGAGAGAGAGAGAGAGAGAATGCTAGATATACAGAAATCTTTGCAATATATTCATGCACGAGTTGAATCTTTAATTTGGTCCACATGTTTTTTTCTCAACCTTACTTCCTCTCTCTCTCTCTCTCTCTCTCTCTCTCTCTCTCTCTCTCTCTCTCTCTCTCTCTCTCTCTCTCTCTCTCTCTCTCTCTCTCTCATACATCAATACACAACGGTAAGGAATTTCTACCCAACGACTTCCACATAAATCCCTCTTTCCTCCAGTTCTCTCTCTCCTTTCCCCTCTCCTCAACTCTCCTCCCTCCACTTGTTCCTCCTTGATTCTCTCTCTCTCTCTCTCTCTAAGAATAATAGTACCTGAAATACCTCTCTGAACCCTCCTTTAATTATACAGGTAAGAATTATAACGCCATCACCAGGTGTTAAATATATAATAATAGTAATAATAATAATTTAAACAAACCCCGCGACTTCATTCAGCGCAGCGCAATAACGGAATGTCAAAAAAAACCGCGCCGTCATGGGATATTATTATTCAGAAAGCGCAGGGAGAGAAGTCCTGAACAGTTTACGAGAATAACAATAAAAAGGGAATTGACTGTATATTTAGAAGGTTTATTAATGTGCGTGCGTGTGTGTGTGTGTGTGTGTGCGTGTGTGTGTGTGTGTGTGTGTGTGTGTGTGTACGAAACTTTTAGGAAAACATGCTTGGTATTGATCTAGCGTCGCTCAGCTGATCGTCACTATGGCAACGTAACGGAGGAGGAGGAGGAGGAGGTGGTGGTGGGAGGAACGAGGAAGAGAAGGAAGGAAGGGAAAGAGTCTGAGAAGAGATGAGGAGGAGGGGGAGGAGGAGAGAGAAAAAAAAAGAGATTAGTGAATAGAAGGAGGAGGGAGCGGTGGTGAGGAGGAAAGAGAGGAAACCTGAACTAAATTACACACGCACACGCACACACACACACACACACACACACACACGAGGGGGACTTTATCTAATAGAAGAAGAGGAGGGAAAGGCAGAGAGAGAAGTAGGTCAGGATCTACCTTGTGTGTGTGTGTGTGTGTGTGTGTGTGTGTGTGAGGTTGTGCACACTGACTAAAGGTGACGTTATAGCACACACACGCATACGCATACGCACATACGCACACACACACACGTAAACAAACACACCAAGTACGTCGTGTATGTAGATAAAACAAATTAAAAAAACTAAATAAATACACACTAAAAGAATTATAAAAACATTCCAAATTAAAAGAAAATGAATAGCTTAAGAAAAATACTAAAAATAAAACACTGAAAAAGCCGAGTGGTTGGTTTTTTCACGAACGTACATTAGGATAAAAAAAGATAAAAAATAAATCAAAAAATATGAATAGAAAAGAAAAAAAAACTATGCACATCTATATTAAGAAAAAACAATATATTCAAATAATTACCAAGCAAGGAGGAAATAAATAACACCTAACTATTACACAAACTATTACAATTTACACTCAATAATAACACTAATTATATCGTGACATAGAATAAAAAGTAAAAAATATCAATAAAAAAAAATATTACTGTACCACATTTTCCCTTTCCCCTCAACAAGCTTAAGAAAAGACGGAAAAAAAGTGTATTTCCCCATCAAAAAGTTTCCAACCACCACTAATCTTAACTACCTGATTGGATAGTTACCCCAACCACACGTACCAACCATCAACAACACCTGTCACTACCACCTCCTTTAACTACTCTCATTAAAGGTTATTTCCCAACCGTCACGTGATTGAATACCTGTTAAACTATCCTACCTTATCTACCTGTACTACTATTAAACTCACCTCGTTAACTAGCACTCAGGTATGTCTCGTTACTATACACAACTAAAAGCTAAAATGCAAAAATATAAATAATAAAATAAATATCAAACATACGAAATGAAAAAAAAAAAAAACTCAACTTTCATATAATTTAGTGACAATCACGTAACAGCTATTAACACTACCCGTAATAACAAGATAACAAGCAATGCAAACAGGTAACAACGACAAAACAGCCTCGTTAACCCTACCCCCCCTTGTCACTCTCCCCTTCCCCTCTCCCTCCCTCCCTTCACTGCCATAGCTGGACACACAACGCACCTCAACCCCACACATCATTTTCCCTTTTTTCCCCTTAAATAATAGTCTCCAGAGGGCCGGGGATGCGTCACAGGCAAGCTGGGGCCTTTACCTAACCTGTCATGACCTTGCTGTAGGGTGACACGCGGCGCAGAGGTCAGGAAAGGAGGTGAAATAAGGTCATGTCGAACAAAGGAATTATTAACTAGTGACCAATGTCGTTCTTACCTGGTCGGATCCTCATCAGGGAAGGTAAGACAGCCCGCTACTTTCTCCTTCTCCCAGCCTCCGTTTGTTTTGATCCATCTGTCACCTGGGTCCCTCCAATCCTTAGAGTATATTGGCATTTTGGAAGGGATAATGGTGGAGGAGGAGGAGAACGATGCGTGCGTCCTCCCCTCTCAACGTCCGGACCACCACTGAAGGAAGGAGGGGGGATAGAGGGGGACAGAGGGAGGAGCTTAAGCAGTCATCTGTTTTTTGTTTATATTCCCTGTAATGAGGTTTTAGGAAGATTTTGTATAGGTTATTTATGCATTATTAAACATCATCGGATTTTATGAGTGTGTCTCCTTATGATATTAACGCGAAAAATGAAGTGAAATGAGAAGAAAGGATAAAGAAGGAAGGAAGGAAGAAAACGAAGACAATAATATAACCTTGTGAAGTATATAATTAAGAAAGACGATTAGGTAGTGTTTATAGGTAAATTGTGTTATCTTGAGAGAGAGAGAGAGAGAGAGAGAGAGAGAGAGAGAGAGAGAGAGAGAGAGAGAGAGAGAGAGAGAGAGAGAGAGAGAGAGCAAACAAGCCACTACGTCACATTTCATATATAACAACTCAATTACTTCAATGGAGTCACACCGCGCAGTCCCGAGACAAAGACAGCGTGACGGAGATGAAATAGAGGAAAGAAAATTAAGAATGAACGGGAATAAAGAACAAGTAGAAAAAAAAATTGATACGTATGACTATATAAGGACCTCTCTCTCTCTCTCTCTCTCTCTCTCTCTCTCTCTCTCTCTCTCTCTCTCTCATTGGTGATTTGCGGTAATTGATGAAAAAAAAACATCATATACCGTGACACACACAAAGGTTCATGGTGCCTTTGTGTGTGTGTGTGTGTGTGTGTGTGTGTGTGTGTGGTGACTGGTATATCTAATGACGTTTTGATCTCAGTGTATATATAAAGCAAAGATCGAAGACAGATATCAATGAATGTTCTTGAATTAGGTTTGCTTTGCTTTATATTACTACTACTACTACTACTACTACTACAACTACTACTACTACTATTGCTGCTGCTGCTTCTACTACTACTACTACAATAACAACAATAACAATAACCACCATTACTATAACTACTCGTTTTACTACTTTTTTTTCTCTGCAGAACGTTAGTCAAAATAACATGAAAAATATAATAACAATAATAACAAAAACGTGTCTGAACATCTACTACGTATATATATTTTTTTCTTTTCCTTCCCAGCTGTTCTATGGCGGAAACGAGTGCATGGACAATATACTGATAAAAAAACGTTGATGACAGCTTCGCATGACAAACGTTTTTTCCCTCCTCACCTCGTGCACCGGCGGCGAGATGATTACAGTAATGACACTCGTAAATAACACACTGAACTACACACAACACACACCACTGGGAGTTACTATTCATCTGGCAACCATCAGCTGGCGGGATTAAGAAGAAAATACTAATATTGACTTTTATATAACTACTAAGATCAATATATGTCAAAAAATAATGTATGTATTTTTGGTTGCATTAAGTCAAGGTTTTTTTGTTGAGAAATAAGACGAAATTACACTAAATAAACGTTGGTACCAGCTTGACTATTAGCTTCGTTACATGTATTAATTGATTATTTAATACCCATGTTTTGGTCCATAGATAACAAATAAAATACATTTATATCTGTATAAATTATAATAAAGGGAAATAGATCAATAAAACTAGACATTACTGTTAAATAACCGACAATACTAACGTGAATAATACCATAATAAAACCTAAATTCGTCGCTTATATACCATTATTTAGACATATAAAGGTTAAAACATAAACACAATATATATTTCAAATCATTAAATACCCAAAATAATCGAAAAATAGGGTAAAACTACTGTATATACCTAGCAGTACCGACGTGACTATTATTAGGGCGAGCACTACACACAGACGTGGCAGGAGGCGGCTTGTTGACAGTGTTCAGAGCAACAGTGATACCATTATTAACACTTACTGACCACCTTAAGACCCTGACAGGTAAGGCAAGGCCAGGTAAAGGTGTGAATATACCCTGGCAAGTGATAAGAGGAGGTAGAGGGTATATAATTAGGAAAGAAAGGTGAATATTGTGTTATTAGTGATATGTTTACGAAGCTGTTACCACCTGTCACCACCTGTCTGTCTGGCACGCTAATGACAGTCAAGCCAGGCACAGGTAACACAAGGAAGGTCATTAGGACATTATTAACACCTGAATATGATGTAATAACAGGTAATATGAGTAATAATAAGGAATAGCGGTAAATATGGATTACCGGCGAATTTTACAGTATTACACCCGTCTTAATTATGCATGAAACTAATTGTTCTTGGTAAGGTTAGTTGCTATAATCGTCATCATGTAAGTGTCTTTTGGGGGTAAAACGGGCGTCATTCTGTAATATTACTACTGCAACACAACTTTAACTACCACAAAACCACTATAACCTCCCTCACAACTACAACCACTCACTACCATCACCACCATCCTCCACAGAATGATCTCCGACGTGCAGCTGGCCGTGTTCGTCAACATCCTGGGTGTGTCACTGTTCCTGATGGTCGTGTTGTACCACTACATCGCCGCTAACAACCCCAAGAGTCACTAGCAGGCAGGGCAGGGCAGCGTGGGCACCGGGGGAGAGGCGTGCAGGTGAGGGTCAAGAAATGTTACTTTACACTTTATTAATGTATGTTATTCATTGAGAGACTGCTGTAAACTAACTGTATTATGTCTGTTGTTCTCTAAGTAATGATGCAAATAATAACTTGAGTTGATATATGATTTTTAAATACTATACAACAAACTTTTTCTTCTATATAAAGGATGAAAATTTTAATCAGTTCACTTCCCATCGAATTTTTTTTTTTTACTCATTTTCCTGTTGAAGAAAGAAAGTAAGTAAGTTATCTCCTCCCCGCAGGTAGGCAGCAGGAGGGAAGTGTGCCGGTGCAATGGTGAAGCGCTACTACTGTGACTACTGTGACTGTTCCTACCCTTATGGCACCGAGGCGTTCAGGAAGCACCGCACCGGACACCACCACATCAAGCTACGCCGCGCACACTACGACAACTTCAAGAGTAAGTGTACATGTGGCTGTATATGTATGTATGTGTGTGATATGATTTTAGAACAGTCATTATAAACTTGTAAAAGAAACACTGATATATAACTTTCCCTCCCTCCTCCAATACCTTCCTCCACCACCATTCTCTCTCCTGCCACCATCACTAACACACCATCTTGCCCAACAGATGCCCGCCAGAGACTCCAGGATGAGGCTACCAAGGAGAAGTGCCGTCGCTTCCTCTCGGGTCAAGAGTGTTCGTTTGGGGACGGCTGCATCTTCTCCCACTTCACCCCGGCAGGCATCCAAGCACTCCAGCAGCAAGGTGAGTGTTGCGCAGCTGTAGTACATAGACTTTGAGTGAAGCTTGTGTTGTCTTGTGTCTGTCTCTACCAACTAATCACCCAATAATACCTTGCTTACCATAATGAATACAGAAAACTAAATAAATTAATCTCCCCAACAGCCATGGAGGAGGAGGAACAAGAACGCAGGATGAGACTCCCTACCGCAGTGAAGGAAGGACGAGAAGTATCTGTGGAGTGTTGGCTGAAGCAGAGAAGAGTGCCACTAACCACTACTACCCTGCCCGGCCCTACCCATGACCCTGTGGAGACACTGGCACCCTTAAACAGCCCCCTGCCCCCCTCCCTGCTGCCCTGCCTCACCTCCCCCCTTCCCTGGCGCCCACCACACCTCAGTCTTGGATGAATGTGGAGTTTGCTAAGTGGGGATGATGGATGATGGATAAATGGATGTTGGTTTTCAGTTTCATAGTTTTTGTTATTTTTGGGAAATGGAGAGAAATTTGTTTATTGCACACAAATAAATGATGTAAACCAGAGGAATGTTATGTGTTTTTTTTCTTTTCTTGCTGTTCTATGTTTTGTTTGATTCGTTGGAGTTATATATCTAATTTAATTCCCTTTTTGCATTGAAGTATAGTTTCCTGTAATATTTTTTTCCCCCTTCTTACACAACCTCATGTTTGGAAAATGGTCAGCTAAAACAACAACATTAATACAGGTCATTGTTAAGGAAGGCCACAATATTTATCCTTCTCTTTAACAACACGGAAAAAGGTAATGCTATTAATATATAACTAGATGACATGGTTAGCTACGTGAGGCGACTCTTTCAATATCTGATGGGCACCTAACTCTTGGGTCTTGCTAGTAGTATCATATTAGTTATTATTGAGTATTCTTATTTGTCCTCCGAGTATTGGTGTAACTTCTCCCTTTCAAAACACGGCCAGACAGCATTGAAAGTAGAAATATTTTAGAGACCCTTGCTAACTGATATTTTCTTTACGTTTTCTATAGACGATGCGGACTTATATTTTAAACTTAGACTATGCTATATCTGAACACTACTGAAACTGCAAGCAAATGAAATCTAGTTATATCCTTCAAGTAATGGAGTGATATCTGGGCACGTCAGAGATCAGGGAAGAAAGAAAATGATGGATTGTGAGCGTGACAGTGAAGATAAAACGAGTATAATGTAAATAGTTTAAGTTTTCAAAGTTTGTGTACTGATACAAACTTTTTTAGCTGTTTTTTTCTTCTTTAGGAATTCAATAGATATATAGGATAATGGTGAGGCTGTCTTACTTAATGATTAAAAACAGGTACTACTACTACTACTACTCTACACGGAAAACTTCAAACTATCTCAAACCCATCTCACCACCACCACCACCACCAT
>JAPQNM010000028.1:2408497-2410997 GCA_029783475.1 Metacarcinus magister | reverse complement strand
AACGAGTATACACACGCACACACACACACACTTCTACAGTCATACACGCACACACCAGTGACACAATAACAAACAGACAAAAACAACAGAGAAATATATATCCAAGGACCGTTGTGGTGTGGGGGGGGGGCGTTAGAGTCACCTTATTTATGTCCTTAATTCCAGAGGCGGTAAACGGCGCAGCGGGACTCAGTGTAAACGGGAAGAGTCAAGAGTAAACAGAGAGAAAGAGAAATAGGATACAGTGGATAAAGAGTAACAGGGAAATTGAGAGGGGGGGAAAAAAAATCCTTAAAACCAATTGATAGGAAGATAAAAGGATGGAAGGGAAAGAGGTGGAAACTACAGGATAACACTGAAGGGAAAGGAGAAAGAAAGAAAATAAAAGAGAAAACAAGGGAATGAAGATTGTGAGACAGAACAAAATAAAAGAGAAACAGATGGAAACGAAAAGGGAAAAAAAAATAAAGAGAGGAATCGAACTAAATGGATACAAGAAAATGGTTGAGAGAATGAGAATGAGAATGAGAGAGAGAGAGACATCCTCCATAACTACAGTGTTGCCAGGTAGGAGCAAGACCCTTTAATTAATAGCAGCTAATCCTCTGTGGTCTTGCTAGTGTTGCCAAGAACTGAACTGAAAGGGAAATCTGGTGTGTGGTTTTGGCAATACTGCAAGAATTTCACCTTGACTTAACTCCACTCAGGTAATTAGCAACGGATTGAGGGAGATAAGGAAATGCTCTCAGGTTGGTAATGGAAATGGTGCTTGTAAGATTTGTTATTGTTATTGTAGTTGTGGTAGTGGTGGTGGTGGTGGTGGTAGTATTCATTGTTATCTTAATGTTAGTGATCTATATGTAAATTCATCTCTCTCTCTCTCTCTCTCTCTCTCTCTCTCTCTCTCTCTCTCTCTCTCTCTCTCTCTCTCTCTCTCTCTCTCTCTCTCTCTCTCTCTCTCTCTCTCTCTCTCTCTCTCATATAACTTCCCACTCAAAATATAAATAAAAGAAGATTCTGTGTGTGTGTGTGTGTGTGTGTGTGTGTGGTGTGTGTGTGTGTGTGTGTGTGTGTGTGTGTGTACAGTACCCATTGATACCTCTACCCTCACCCCTTGTTTTCTTATTTCCACGTCCTCTCTCTCTATCTAACTGTCCTAATCCTACCTTGTAATCGGAAGGAAGGGGAGAGAGAGAGAGAGAGAGAGAGAGAGAGAGAGAGAGAGAGAGAGAGAGAGAGAGAGAGAGAGAGAGAGAGAGAGAGAGAGAGAGAGAGAGAGAGAGAGAGAGAGTCGTAGGTATTCAGGTAAGTGGAATCGATGCAGCTTGTGTGGTTGACCTGCTTGTGGTAGGTAATTATGGGTCATTATCTTTTTTTTGTTGTTGTTTTTCACTTCCTCCTAATTGTGGCTGATGACCTCGAATGTAATTGTTGTTTATTTTTAGTTCTTGTGTTTGTTTCTGTTTTTGTTTTGCTTTGTTTTGCTTGTGCTGTGAAAATGTTTGTAGTTGTAGTAAAAAAGACTATTACTACTACAAATAATAATAATAATAATAATAATCTTACTCTAGTTCTACATTTCACATCCATCTTCCCTTCCCTCCTCTTCTTCCTCTTCCTCTTCCTCTTCCGCCTCCTCCTCCTCCTCCTCTTCCTCCTTGCCTATATTAAGGGGTCGGCGTGACATGTACAAACGGCGGGAGACAACTCAATATAACGCAAACAAACAAACAAACAAACAAACAAACAAACACACACACACACACACACACACACACACACACACACACACACCACGTATAATATCTCCCTTAAGATCATCTCCTTCCAACACCTTCTCTTCCTCCTCCTCCTCCTTACACATAATATTCCTCCTTCCTTCTAATATTTACCTTCCTACATGTGCAGTACCTTCCTCCTTCCTTCCTCCTTCTCCTTCCTTGCTTTCTATTACGCCCTTCTCGTCTTCCTCATTCTTAACTGCTTCTACGCTCACACACACTCCTCCTTCTCCTCCCTTTGATCTCCAAGCGGCATATCCTCACTTTCCAGGTGGAGGCACAGATGGTAAGGCAGCCAAGAATCTATAATTATCTTCTCCACAAAGACTTCAGGTTGACGACGCTAATATAATGACAATGTGGAATTCTTGACGAGATGATGGAGAGAGAGAGAGAGAGAGAGAGAGAGAGAGAGAGAGAGAGAGAGAGAGAGAGAGAGAGAGAGAGAGAGAGAGAGAGAGAGAGAGATTGTGCTCATTATGGAGAATTCTGAACACTCGACAATGTAATTATGCAACGTTGCAATTGAGTCTAATGAAGAATGAAGGTATTGAGCATTGCCATCATTATCATTATCATTATCATTATTATTATTACTCTGACGATGACAATAGAAGTAGTGGTAATGATGGTGGTGGTGGTGGTGGTGGTGGTGGTGGTGGTGGTGGTGGTGGTGGTAGTAGTAATATTCTTAAAAATCTATCTCCTTACTCTTTTCA
>JAPQNM010000028.1:2360997-2403497 GCA_029783475.1 Metacarcinus magister | reverse complement strand
GCACCCGAGAACAGAACACCATGTCTCTGTCTCTCTCTCTCTCTCTCTCTCTCTCTCTCTCTCTCCTCTCTCTCTCTCTCTCTCTCTCTCTCTCTCTCTCTCTCTCTCTCTCTCTCTCTCTCTCTCTCTCTCTCTCTCTCTCTCTCTATGTAACCCGGAATCAATAGAAGCTTCATTAAGTACGAAAGTCATTACAGTAAACTTGAGGAGGGAGGGAGGGAAGGAGGGAAGGAGGGAAGGAGGGAAGGAGGGAAGGAGGGAAGGAGGGAAGGGAAGGAGGGAAAGCAGGTATGAAAGTAAGGGGGAATGCTCGAGAGAGAGAGAGAGAGAGAGAGAGAGAGAGAGAGAGAGAGAGAGAGAGAGAGAGAGAGAGAGAGAGAGAGAGAGAGAGAGAGTTGATAAAGTGAAATTCTGTCAGTTTTTCGTTTTCTTTGTCAGTTCCCATTTTCTTTATTGAACTACATCACCATCTTGTCTGAAAGTCCATTCTCGAAATTGGACTCAGTTTCCTCCTCCTCCTCCTTCCTCTCTCTTTCTTTCTTTAATCTAGTCTCTCATTCCCTCTAAACGTTAAGAGAAATCTGTAAAATGAAGATCTGAAATTCGACATTCTCCGTTTTCTTTACTGTATCATCATTTCGTTTTCTATAACCCTTTTATAATTGTATCTTCGTCCGTTTTCTGTTGCAGTTTATGTGTTTATTTTGTACCCTTGACTATTTTAATTTTCTACCTGGTTGAATATTCCGTATTGATCTGCATTTTTATTACATTGACTTAATTCCTTACATACTACATTCGTTTTTATAGTAGTAGTAGTAGTAGTAGTAGTAGTAACTTTCAAACACCAAAACTTCTATTTCTAAACAAAACAACGCCCCAAACACACACACACACACACACACACACACACACACACACACACACACACACACACACACACACACACCTCATTAACACACATCACACCATAAACAAAATCAAACTTGAAAAAAAAATAAAAACAGGTAAAAAAAATTCATGATTAAAACAAAACAGAAATAATAAAAATAAAAAAATAATGTTTTCTCATCAAACTTTCGACTCTACTAATGGCTGATCCCATTAAAGAGAGAGAGAGAGAGAGAGAGAGAGAGAGAGAGAGAGAGAGAGAGAGAGAGAGAGAGAGAGAGAGAGAGAGAGAGAGAGAGAGAGAGAGAGGAAACAGGTGTCATTTTATCTTCCATTCAACAGCTATTAAACATTTGAAGCCTACCTGTTGATTAATGATATGACACACACCTGGGCATTTCTCCGTCTGCTAATGAAGGGGGAGAGAGGTGAGGGGGGAGGGGAGGAGGTGGGGGTTAAGGGGAAGGGGTAAGGGGAAGCAGGAAGGGGTAGGAAGGCCTGTGAGGGTAATTTTTCACAGTGAACAAGAACTAATGGAACAATTAAGTATTAGAATGACACATGATGGTATATATACAGAGGTAATAACTAGACTCTCTCTCTCTCTCTCTCTCTCTCTCTCTCTCTCTCTCTCTCTCTCTCTCTCTCTCTCTCTCTCTCTCTCTCTCTCTCTCTCTCTCTCTCTCTCTTGAACAGTATCAATCGGTGTTATCGAGGAAACGTAGCGTGCAAGGCTAATGAGATAACTCTTTACATTCATAGAGAGAGAGAGAGAGAGAGAGAGAGAGAGAGAGAGAGAGAGAGAGAGAGAGAGAGAGAGAGAGAGAGAGAGAGAGAGAGAGAGAGAGAAAAGTGTTAAAGCGTGCCTCTATGACTGCACAAATCATACGGCATGAAAAATAGAGAGGGAAAAAAAAGATCAAAGAAAAAATGAAATAAAAATATAACTAATTAATGAATGAAAAATAATTATAATGAGAGCATCACCACACACACACACACACACACACACGAGGCCAAACAGTCCACCACAGACACGAGGGGAAACACAATGCTCTTATTTCCCCTCAGGAGCAAAATTTGTAAACCAGATAAGAGAGGAAAAAAAATAGAAGAAGAAAAAAAACTGAAAAATTAGTTCCGTGTATACAATTATAAAATGTTACCGCTTCTACCTCTTGAAAAGGTGATTTTAATTGTTTGTTTTTTTCCATTTTTGAGAGAGAGAGAGAGAGAGAGAGAGAGAGAGAGAGAGAGAGAGAGAGAGAGAGAGAGAGAGAGAGAGAGAGAGAGAGAGAGAGAGAGAGAGAGAGAGACTGACTGACTGACTATAATTTTTCTTGCCACATCTGCTCCAACAATTTGTACTCGAAAAAAGAAAATAAAAATAAAAAGGAGAAAGGAAGATAAAACACAAAATATAGAGAAAGGTGAGTAAAAAATAGATAAAAAAAAATAATAATGATAATAATACAAAAATAACTTTAATTATCTGATTTAAAACTTTTTTTTATAAATATAAACTCGACTGAATTAAATTGCAAATATATTATGAACATCAACAACAGAAGAAAATTTATAAAAGTTGAATTATTAAAACGAAAAAAAACAACTTTCCTGTCTAAGTCTCTCTCTCTCTCTCTCTCTCTCTCTCTCTCTCTCTCTCTCTCTCTCTCTCTCTCTCTCTCTCTCTCTCTCTCTCTCTCTCCTCTCTTCTCTCTCTCTCTCTCTCTCTCTCTCTCTTCATCGTTAGTCCGGAACGAGAGACCGAACGCTATAACAGTATTGAGGACGAGAACGACAAGGAGGAGGAGGAGAATGGGGACCCTCCTCCTCTTCCTCCTCTTCAACAGTAATGTGCCTTTATTAGTGCAGCTGTGAGGAAGAAGAGGAAGAGGAAGAGGAGGAGGAGGAGTGGGACGGGGTAGACAGAGCAAAGATCGGTTAGGTAAGACAATAAGAGAGGCAAAGAAAGGCGAGGTCGGGCAGGGAGAAGGAGATAGGACGTAGGGGTGAAAAGAGTAGGTAAACAGGGGATGCGGGGGTGGCAGGGGGTGGCAGGGGGCGTTGGTAGGGTTAAGGAAGGGGGGGAGAGGTAGGTAATGGATGGTTTCCGAGCCTTCAACCGTGTGGAAACCTAACTTAGGAGGCGTAAGGCAGGGTGGATGTAAATGGACTCGGTAGCGAATAGCAGGATGGAAATGTAGGCAGTGAGCGTCAAATGATGGTCTGGATGTTGTACTACAGAAGGATTGCGTTAGTACTGTAGAAGGATTGCGTTACTATCGTGTTTCTAAAGCGTGCGAGGTAGGATGTATGTATGTATGTATGTATGATAATCCCTTGACACACCTACACACACACACACACACACACACACACACACAGATATAGATAGATACATTCAAAATTCAATCGTTAAACTTCTCTAAACTCTATCTGAAAACTTGAGGAGGAAAAAAAAGAAAAGGCAGGTAAGAAACAGAATTTGCAAGGACACACAAGAGAGGTTTCAACTACCTTTCAGCACCGTAAAACAAGCTTCATTTCCCTCCAAAGTCGTAAATCAAATAGAAATGACTCTGGAAATCGTTAAAAGGGAAAGAAAAATCAACTCAGAAGATTGGAAAAACGGCATAAAACTGACATACGAACCCACCAACACGAATTGGATGATAATAACAACGCACTGTATCGGGAATGGCGCGTGTCCTCGGTGCTCAAATCTGTATCCTTGACCTTGAAACTGTGGCAGGGGAAATGGGGGAGAAAATAGCAACGAAGAACATAAATCAGAGAGAGTGGTAGGTGAGGTGAGGTGGTGGTGGTGGTGGTGGTGGTGGTGGTGGATTGTGGTGGTATTAATGTATGTATAAGTGTTGAGTGGGAATAAATTGAACGATGTTGCTTCTTGGAAAGTGTTGTGTTGTGTTGTGTTGTGTTGTGATGGAATGTTCGTTCGTTTGTTTGTTTGTTTGTGTGCTTATTGATTCATTTGTTTTGTTTACTGATTAATATTTAAGTACTCGTGGTGGTGGTGGTGCTTAAGGATTAATACTCAAAGAACTAATAACAATAACGATACTTTTATCATCGCTTTTGTCATCATTATAAGTAGTAGTAGTAGTAGTAGTATAGTAGTAGTAGTAGTAGTAGTAGTAATAGTAGTAGTAGTGTAGTGTAGTAGTGAATATAAGCACAGTAGCAAAGCGCCTATCCATATACAATAATAACAATAAATAAAGTCAAGTTATACATACATTTGTTCTTTGTATTAATGTGAAATTGATATCATGAACAATACCGCTACCTGGTGTTCCTCTTTACTCTCTCTCTCTCTCTCTCTCTCTCTCTCTCTCTCTCTCTCTCTCTCTCTCTCTCTCTCTCTCTCTCTCTCTCTCTCTCTCTCTCTCTCGTTGGCGTAATAACGTATACTAATGACTCTCTCCTCTCATGTTATTAATGTTTCTTAATTGCCCTGAGTGATTACTGCTTAATTTATTCACGCAAAAATATGCCAACTTAATGATACAATTAACTTACCAATAATAATGATGATGATGATGATGATGATGATAGGTGGGGGGAGGAGGAGGAGGAGGAGGAGGAGGAGGAGGAGGAGGAGGAGGAGGAGGAGGAGGAGGAGGAGGAGGAGGAGGGAGAGGAATGTGTATTGAAAAAGAAGCGTTTGAGGACATTTGGAAAGGTCACAATCGTGTTATTTTCTCTCTCCTCACTCACTCACTCTTCACACACACACACCACACACACACCACACCACACTCACATCACACACACACACACACACACACACACACACACACACCATCATCACTAATAACATACTTTCATCAGGGTATACCATCGTCTCCCTTAACACACTCAAATGCACTCAATTCTTTCTTGCCAAACCTTTGCAATTTCCTGGCCATCTCCTTCCCTCTCTTTCTCCTAAATTCTATATCAGCTCCTGTTATCTCCGTGGCTGGCGATAATGGAGGTCCTTTCATCTCTCGTTATGGTGAAAGCAAGAGGGAAACCAGCCTCCTCCTCCTCCTCCTCCTCTTCTCCTCCTCCTCCTCTTCTTCCTCCTCCTCCTCCTCTTTCTAGTCTTCTTTCCTTCCACACTTCGATCATCTTAAGTAAAATTTTCCGTTTTCTTTTACCGGTTGTGAGGTGTTTATGTATTCTCTCTCTCTCTCTCTCTCTCTCTCTCTCTCTCTCTCTCTCTCTCTCTCTCTCTCTCTCTCTCTCTCTCTCTCTCTCTCTCTCTCTCTCCAATACTGTCACACTTTCTCTTCAATATTATCATCTGTACATTTTTTTCTACCTCTTTCCATTTTTCCTTCTTTCCTCTTCCTCCTCCTCCTCCTCGTCGTTCTCTCTACATACTAAAAGGAAATTTCAACCTTTCCTTCCTCCTCCTCCAGTGCATGCTAAACACTACCTCTACCTCCTCCTCCTCCTCCACTCCTCTTCCTCATTTCCCTCCTCTCTTTACACATACTGCCATCCCACAACCATTATCCTCCTACTTACTTTTTCTCTCTTTCTCTCTCTCTCTCTCTCTCTCTCTCTCTCTCTCTCTCTCTCTCTCTCTCTCTCTCTCTCTCTCTCTCTCTCTCTCTCTCTCTCTCACAGCACATTACCCTCCTTTTCTGCCTCAAGTCGTTTTCCTTCCTTCCCTTTTTTCCTCCTTTCCTCTTTCCTCCATCCTGCCTCACCTCTACAACCTCATCTTAACCCGTAACAAAGGGGGACAAAAGGGGTTAATTCTCCTTAGTCATACGGTAAATAGTAAAGATTTCCCGCAAAATTCTCACCACCACCACCACTTCCGTTTTCTGTTGAAGGTTATATAGAAAATGGATCTTGTGTTATGTCTTTGAGAAGGAAGATGAGATTGAAGTTTAGGTTGTGATGGTGGTGGGATTGTTACTACTACTACTACTACTACTACTACTACTACTACTACTGCTGCTGTTGCTACTTTTACCTCCATCACTGAATACCGATAAACAACATAAATAAACATAAACATAAACATAAACAACAAACATTAAGCTAAGAACACACACTCACTAAATAAAATTCCTGAAACAAAACTGAATAAATAAAAACCCACACAATTTACCCTCCACCATGCCCTCACCACCAAGAACCACACACACACACACACACACACCCCTGCAAACACCTGATTTAGTGTGTGGTGACAAAATTACTTCACACCTCAATGCAATCACACTTCTGAGACTCCACTCAGGTGTTAGTGTTTCAGGTGCGTTAAAATGCATTCCACTAACCTTGCAATGTCTTTCTCTTTATCTATTCTTGGATCTAGTTCATTCCCACCTTCCTCCTCCTCTTGTTACCCTCTTCTTCCTCCTTCTCCTCCTCTTACTCGTTATTGTTCTGTTCACCTGAGCAAAGTCCTGACCCACCCACTCGTGTGAATTCTGCTTGCTAACGGTGATGAATGTAATCAATTAGTAATTTACTTGTGATTAATGCCCATGTTTGATATTCAAAGGTAATTAATCAACTTGTGAGTCAGAGTAAGTCATTAGTCTACCTGCGTTACCCACAACCTGTCTCCTTCAACTAATTAGCATGTTACCTGGTTAGATACATAGGATAATTCTACCAAAAAACCTTCATTCTAAGTCAGTAATTACCCTTCCAGCCTTACCAACAACAGGTTGATTTATGGAGATTACACCTCTGATATAAACATACCTATCACTTACCTGTAATAAGTAGGTACCTGTCCACTAATACACCTGAGATAAGATTACCTGTCATATATCTACCTGTCAGATACTAAGTTACCTGTCTAATAATAAACCTCACGATACACCAACCTGTAATACAACGTTAGGTTAATAAATTTACCTGTACTGACCACCTGTCCAATAATGAGTTTACCTGTGCATGGGGTAGTGAGGTGAGCAGTAATAAGTCCCCTGGCCCTTTGATACATGTTAAATCGTTGCCCTTAGACTCCCTGGCGTCAGTAATTTATAGAAGTCTTTGATATGTCCGGGCGAGGAGGACGGTAGGACACCCCGCTGGTCCCAGGAAGAGTCAAGTGAGGTCACAGTCACGTGTCAAGGTCAAGGGTCACGAGGAAAGGTTAATTAAGACGGAGTTAGTCTTGTTACCTGTGTTTTATGGGAGGTGGGATTGTGGAGGTGTAGTAGGTGGTAAAAATGAGGTGATGTAATGAGAACAGGTAAGTAAAGGTTGCCATGACACTATATACATACATACATATACAGACACAGACACACACACACACACACACGGGCTCAATATCCCTTCTGCCACAACCACATTCTTCTTGCTCCACCTACCAATCTTCTCTCATCCGATCCTCCTCCTCCTCCTCCTCCTCCTCCTCGTCTTCATACCCTTATTCTCCTCCTTTTCCTTGTCCTCTTTGCTCTTCCTTGTCATCATCTAAATTTTTCACCTCCTCCTTCTTTTCTTTTCCCTTCCTTCTTCTCGTCTTCTTAAATCTTACCCACCACCACCACCACCACCACCACCACCTCCTCCTCCTCCTTTGAGCATAACAAGGGCAAGGCACCACACATCACGCTCACTAAACACACACCGGATGTACTGAGAACAGAAAGAATACACCACGAAAGAGGAGAAATAAAATAAGATAAAAAGGAGAAGAAAGAGAGAGAAGAGAAGAAAAGAAGAAAAAAATATTCCAGTCCGTCCCTGAAACTGGAACGTTTTTCTCTAACATACCATTAGTGGATCCAACCAGATGACAAGGGGTGGGTGGGGGTGGGGGTGGGGAAGAGGGGGAGAAGAGGGGAGGGGAAGAGAGGGGAGGAAAGAGAGGGAGAGGGGATGTTTCTCTCGGCCGGTTTGGTTTATATAAAGGAGGATGATATAAAGCACATGAGATTAAGTGAGGAGAGAGAGAGAGGGGAGAGAGAGAGGGGAGAGAGAGAGAGAGAGAAGGAAAGAGCGTTAGGACTGGTGTGTGTGTGTGTGTGTATGTGTGTGTGTGTTTATGAATGTAAGCAAAATAAGTATATGGTGTGTGGTATAAACAGTGGTCAAAAGAAGAGAATGAGGAATAAGTATAGAAGAAGAGAAACAGGATGAAAAGTGGAGAAATGAGGTGAGGTGGAAAGGGGAATGAAGGAATGTGAAGTGGAGTAGAAATGAGAAGGTGGTGGACAGGGAGTGGATGAGTGGATGAGTGAGGCGGAAATGAAAGGGAAGAAACGCAATGTAAGGGTTCAGAAGAAAGGTGTATTATATGAAAATAATAACAGGTATATTACAGGTGTATTTAAAGGTGTGTATTAATTAAAAAACACACTATGAATGAAGAACATATATAACAGGTGTATTAATAAAAAAATCTCTCTCTCTCTCTCTCGTTATGATTCACTCTCTTTGTCCTGAAGTTACGATCTTCTAAAAAAGCTTAATTTTCCTTCATCCATAGTTTGAGGTCAATTTCGTGAAGCTAATGTGGTTTAAGGAAAATTTTCATGCTCTCTCTCTTTCTCTCTCTCTCTCTCTCTCTCTCTTCTCTCTCCTCTCTCTCTCTCTCTCTCTCTCTCTCTCTCTCTCTCTCTCTCGGATCGCCGTTACTACATTTAAGTCGATCAATCATATTATATTCGTTGGACTGAGTTCGTGTGTGTGTGTGTGTGTGTGTGTGTGTGTGTGTGTGTGTGTGTGTGTGTGTGTGTGTGTGTGTGTGTGTGTGTGTGTGTGTGTGTGTGTGTGTGTGTGTGTGTGTGTGTGTGTGTGTACGAGCGTCCATACATCATTATCATTCATAGCTCTCACTAACACTCACTCACACTCACCACTCAATCAGATTTTATTACCTTGGTTCAACTAGCAAAAAACCTCCTCTTTCCATCTCTTTCAGTACGAGTGAGAGAGAGAGAGAGAGAGAGAGAGAGAGAGAGAGAGAGAGAGAGAGAGAGAGAGAGAGAGAGAGAGAGAGAGAGAGAGAGAGAGAGAAGAGAGAGAGAGAGAGTAAAAGCATTGCAAAGGAAATGATAAGATTAAATAAATGGGATGAGTGAAAATGTGAAAGAAATGGTTACAATGAAAGAAAGGGTTGAAAGAAAGGGTTGGTAAAGGGAAGGGTCTCAATTAAAGGGATCTAAAGGGGTGTTTACCTGTCCTTGGAATACCCAGGTAACATTTAACCCTTCCTGAAACTCACCTGTTATGCAAATGAGTCTAATTTTTTTCTCTTTCTGTTAATTATCTTGTTTATTTCGTTCCTTGAGTCTCTTAATTGTAACCTTGATGGGTGTGTTTTTGTCTGTTTTTCTTGTTTTGTTTCTAAGTTTGTCTTGTTTGTTTTTAATTGTTTTTTTTGTGTGCTTGTTTGTGTGTTCTCAGTTGTTAAAGTGAGTGTGTTTCCGTGTTTGTTTTGTGTGCTTATGTGTATGTGAGTGTGTGTGTGTGTGTGTACTACAATAGGCAAATGCATTAAGTCACTAACCTCTTCCTCTTTAATCTTCTAACAGCATGGTAGTTTTAAGAGTGACAAGAGTCAGCACCTCCACCTCCTGTCAGACCCACGCGGCCACTGAGTGTCTGGCAACGTAAGGGTTCTATCGTCTGAACTTGGAACTTTGGCTGATTCACTCCCGAGGATCTGAAACTGTATTCAAAGCTTCGTTCTATAATTGGCTATGGTACATACATGCATAATAATAGTAGTAATAGTAGTAGAAATGGTAGTAGTAGTAGTAGTAGTAGTAGTAGTAGTAGTAGTAGTAGTAGTAGTAGTAGTAGTAGTAGTAGTAGTAGAAATAGTAGTAGTAGTAGTAGTAGGTGAAAGAAAGGTCTTCATGGACCAAACATCACTTGATGGCGTGGTGCCAGACTTCATGGCTGGGGAGGGGGGCGGGGCGGAGGGGGGGAGGGGGAGGAAAGATGTGTTGGAGGGAGAGAAAGAGGGAAGAGGGAAAACTAGGGGGGGAAGAGGAAGAATGACGTTGGGAGACTTTTTTAGGACACGAAGGAAAGTGAAGGAAGGAGGGAAGAGGAGAGATAAATGGAGGAAGGAAAATTAGGTGAAGGAAAAAATGAATGGAATAAGAGATGAAAGTAAGAAACAGGTGTGGACGACGAGTCTCATCACACCTGGCTACCTGTATCATACCTGTGCTAATTAACTATCACGTCACTGAATAGGTTGTCAGTCAAGGCAGGTGAGTGTTTGGATGGTTATTTCCTTCACCTGTTTGAAGGCTGCTTCTTCCTCACCAACACTTCAGTTTACATTAGTATTTCGATGAAGGTCATTTGATAACCTTGTCCTTATCTTTTAACGAATTACAAATGACTATCTATAGGAAGGGTTATTTTCTTTAAAACTGTTTGTCAGACAGGAAAACTTCATTAGAATATCGTATTTATAATTGTATGATCCAAAACTTTGATTCATGTCGTATTCACGTTGCTGTGACGGTAATGAATTTCAAACTAAGATTAATGACGATCACTTTGTACATTGTTTACGTGTACCTCATATTTTCCGCTGATTCTTGTTATGTTATATTTTTCCTGAAAGCTAAAGTAAAAAGAGAGAAAACTGGGTAAGGAATAGTTCTCACATTTCTTTCCCTTCCGGGTATGTTTACAGAATTTTTTCGTGGTAGTAATTCTTCATCACTTTCACATTATTCCTTCCCTTCCTTCCTTCCCTCACATTCGCTCACAATTTTTCTCTTTTACGTCCTCCTACAATTCCGACATTTATTCTTCTTCCTCCGTTCCTTCCTTTTCACCCTCACGTTTTCTCTCCTCCTCCTCCTCCTCCTCCTCCTCCTCCTTCCATCGTCCTGACGGAATACAAATCACCTCGACCCTCGTCCTGTGACTTCACTTACCCGACGACCGTTTTCTATAAGACGAAAAAAGGGCAAACCACGATAGAAAATGAAAGTCTCTCTTTCTTTTTGGACTCTCTCTCTCTCTCTCTCTCTCTCTCTCTCTCTCTCTCTCTCTCTCTCTCTCTCTCTCTCTCTCTCTCTCTCTCTCTCTCTCTCTCTCTCTCTCTCTCTCTCTCTCTCTCTCTCTCTATGTGTGTGTGTGTGTGTGTGTGTGTGTGTGTGTGTGTGTGTGTGTGTGTGTGAATATTACATTTTCAAACACACACACACACACACACACACACACACACACACACACACACACACACACACAAACAACCTGGCACTTCCAGCAATGTATGCAAGTAATATATGTGTATGTATGTGTGCGTGTGTGCGTGAGGATACGACCATTAATGGAGTTCCCTCGTGTGCGTTTGTATCTGTGTCCTGGAAAATAAATCGTGTGTGTGTGTGTGTGTGTGTGTGTGTGTGTGTGTGTGTGTGTGTGTGTGTGTGTGTGTGTGTGTGTGTGTGTGTGTGTGTGTGTGTGTGTAACAAGGGTACAAGTGAGTTTGGCGGACTCTGGAAGAGAGAGAGAGAGAGAGAGAGAGAGAGAGAGAGAGAGAGAGAGAGAGAGAGAGAGAGAGAGAGAGAGAGAGAGAGAGAGATGAGAGCGAGAGCGAGAGAGAGAGAGAGAGAGAGAGAGAGAGTGAGAGAGAGAGAGAGAGAGAGAGAGAGAGAGAGAGAGAGAGAATGTGCAAGAAAGTCACTACTTTATGTTAATGTGAACTCTTAAAATTTAATTAGTATCATTATTATTATTGTTATTATCATCATCATTACCACCACCACCACTACCACAAATACTACTACTACTACTACTACTACTACTACTACTACTACTACTACTACCACTACTACTACTACTACTACTACTACTAAAATACCACGTCTTCTAATGTATTGAAGAGTAAAAATCTGGTTATGGTTTTACATAAAATCAATATTGAATAGGTAACAGAATTGGAACCTATAATGCAAGGGCCGCGAGGGATCCAGCTTCATCACAACACTCCTTTGCAATAAACTCACACCAACATACAACCCAACATAGGAAATACACAGGAAAAACACACACACAAAAAAAACAAATGACGATCGTATGGAATAATAATGATAAATCTTCTAACTCCACACATGAATATATCTTACTATGATCTGTTTTCTTATAACCTACGAAGAAATATTCCTTGCTGCGTAATAATAACTGGCCTTTTTGTGTGTGTGTGGGTGGTGGTGGCGGATCAATCAAGTTATTTTGTCCTTCGCCTCATCTTGTTTAAGTCACCTCGTCAGTTTATAATCAGCAGGTTAGCACTTAAGTCATTTCGTGTGTACCCTAATTACCTTAAATGATGCGAGATACATAATGAAGGTAGAAGAGAGGGGGAGGTGAGGGGGGGGGGAGAGTTTACCTGTACGAACTAAGGGGTGAGGTAAAGGGTTAAAAAAAGGAAGGAGATTACCTATGAAGGGAAATGGAGTTACCTGGATAAGCTTGTAAGGGGTAAAGGGATGCAGGGGTGTCCTAAGGGAGTACTTTAACACCTGGGATTAATTAAAGAGATGGTCATTACCTGGAATACCTGAGTTTGTCTTTCTGTTGTGGTGCTCATTAAGTGACCTAATTGAGCTCTGCAGGTGGAGTGAGACAGGTGTGCCAATAATGTTAATTGCTTGGCGTGGGAGTCAGGTGAGAGGTAATGAATGTTTACCTGAGGCTAGACTTAGATTACTATGAACACGGGAAGTCCTTTGTAAGTCATGAATTTGTAAGTGTGTCAGTGGGAGTGTGATAGATAGAGTGATAGATACATAAATAGATAGATAGATAAATAGAGAGAATACAAACCCTTTTAACAACGTACAACAACAAAATAAAAACACAAATTTAACCTTCCCTCGTCTCTCCCTTCCTCCCCAATTCCCCTCTCCACGTCCCCTCAAACAACTCTAACCTCTATGCCTTGTCATGCTCCTTGTTACCCTTCCCTTCCCTTCCCTCATATTAACTTTTCACACCTAAAGTTCCTCCTCCTCTTTCCCCTCTTCTGACACCTGTAACTCCCCTCCCTCACACCTGTTAATTACCTCTATTACACCTGCATTACTACCTATCCGTCCTTTCACTGCTTTTCCCCTTCGTTTTCCCTCTCATTCTCCCCTCACTTCTGCCTTGCCCTCGGTCTTTCCTACCCCCCCTTTACACCCCTCCCCCCCCTCAGGATACACCCAAGGGAACGCCTGTGTACTGCGGGAGAAGTAATTACGTGAGACATCAGCCTTGCCTCAGTAAAATTATTTCGTGGAGGAGGAGGAAGAGTAACAAGAAGAGGAGGAGGAGGAGGAGTAACAGAAGGAGGAGGATGGTAAGTTGAGTCTCCTCTCTCTCTCTCTCTCTCTCTCTCTCTCTCTCTCTCTCTCTCTCTCTCTCTCTCTCTCTCTCTCTCTCTCTCTCTCTCTCTCTCTCTCTCTCTCTCTCTCTCTCTCATACACTTAGAGTTACATAAAGGAACACTTCATGGGGAAACTAATGATGTTAAGAGAGAGAGAGAGAGAGAGAGAGAGAGAGAGAGAGAGAGAGAGAGAGAGAGAGAGAGAGAGAGAGAGAGAGAGAGAGAGAGAGAGAGGAGAGAGAGAGAGAGAGAGAGAGAGAGAGAGAGAGAGAACGAAACACTTTAAACAAATGCAACACGATAACACAGCCATAACAATTTAAGTACACATGCATAATTTCCTTCATTTATTCACTTACATAAATAAAAACAAAAAAATAAATAAAAAATACATAAATATAAAAAAACATAACCATAACTTTATACATATATATAAAAAAAAAAAAAAAACATAAGGCACTTTATTACTACACAATCCATGTATTTAACGCAATTTATTCAATATACACATTTGAAACTTACTTTATTTCTGTATATGCTGAGGGGAAAGGGGAGGCAGAGGGGCCATTGGGGGGTAGGGGGCAGGAGGGGCAGAGAGGGGCAGGGGGAGCAGGGGGGTCAGAGGGGGGCGGGGGGGCAGAAGGGGTGGCTGGTTTGGACGATGTGCAAATGCAATTAATTTCCGTTTGTTTAATGAAGTGTTTCGGTGAACATCCTGCGTGTTAATGAGTCACGTGTGTGTGTGTGTGTGTGTGTGTGTGTGTGTGTGTGTGTGTGTGTGTGTGTGTGTGTGTGTGTGTGTGTGTGTGTGTGTGTGTGTGTGTGCACCATCCATTCATCAGCCTATCTGTGTGTGTGTGCATGTTTGTGTCAGCAGGAGAAGACACGGTGACAGCAATACACACACAAACACACACAGTATTCTTAATTCTTCTCACTTTTCCCTTCCCCAATTTCTCCTCCCCCCTCCCTCTCCCCCTCTCTACCCCTACAAATCCCCACCATTATCTCCTTGACCCCTGACCCCTCCTGACCCCAATCTGGTCCTATACCTGACCTGCCATCTGACCACTTAAGGTCAATCTGTATTTAAGTCAAGTCATTCTTCGAGGGATTTACGGTGTGTGTGTGTGTGTGTGTGTGTGTGTGTGTGTGTGTGTGTGTGTGTGTGTGTGTGTGTGTGTGTGTGTGTTGGTTGACACGGTACCGCTGGACATAATATTTTTGTTTTGGTCACACTTGCAGAGGAGGACGAGGAACACATAGGAACACATAGGAAGAACAAACAGCAACAGGCCTGCTGGCCCTTACGAGGCTGTTTGTGAGTACACTATCTAGTCTAGAGTGAAGGATACAGGATAGTAAGGGTGAAGGCTTCTCTCCCCAGCCATGGCTGGCAGGGAAAGGAAGGCTAACCAAGACCAGACTATCACTATTGTCACTACCACTACTGCTACCACTACTTCCTGGCAAGCGATGTCAGGCCACTAGCGACGTCTTTTGAATCGACATTTCGTAAGTTAGGTACATCAGGATGAACTTACTCAAAAGTTTGCTACGTTAACGGATAGTATTTTAGTTGTGGATTGGCTTCTAAGTATTTGTCAAGTCTATTTTTGAACGTAGTAATTGTTTTACTATCGACGACATTGGCGGGCAGGGAGTTCCAAACGTTAACGATCCGATTGAAAAAGAAGTGCTTGGCTTTGTTTGATGTGAATCTTTTACCAGTAATCTTAAAAGAATGACGTCTTCTTGTTATATTTGATCTATCAAAAGTAATGTAATCTTCTGTATTGATATTATCGAATCCTTTGATTATCTTGAACATTTCAATTAAATCCCCTCGCATCCTTCGTTTTTCTAGGCTGAATAAGTTTAGTTCTTTAAGTCTTTCTTCATAAGGTTGCTCACTAGATTTAGGTATATAGAGGCAGAAAACAATTAAATTCCCACCGCTCGCTCGGTCATGACCGGCCGATCAAAATCTTCACTACTGACTCTGTCACCGGTGCCAATGGCTATGAAAGTTATTTATTTTCATTCTTAAATGCTGGTGCATCAAGATAATGCTCACTAGAATTAGGTATATAGAGGCAGAAAACAATTCAATTCCCACCGCTCGTTCGGACATGACCGGCCGATCAAAATTTTCACTACTGACTCTGTCACCGGTGCCAATGTCTATGGAAGTGATTTATTTTCATTAAAAAATATAATGCAGTACTTTTATTGCAGTGTCAAGCTCCATCGAGAGGATATGATAGCCATCAGTAACCCGCGTATACTCCTACACACGACACGTTACCCCGTAAGGAACACATATAGTCTTAACGTCCACGAATATTCTTGTAATGACTGTTACAGCTCAAAGCAGTTCATAACTAAGCCTTACGACACGTTTAACCATCTTACAGACCCTCGTGGATGTCTAGAATTGACCTCAACATATCGTGTATTTCTGTCATTTTTGCTACTCCGGGAAATTTTTTGCAAAATTTCCTCTTCGATTTTGTTCTTTTTAAACTATGTTGTACATGGGAAGAATGTAAGACTTTCAGCTTAGTTTCAGTTAATTTCACCAGCAACTTTTATTGCTATAAATGAATTTATTTGGGTTACAACCAATGATAAAATCAGTATGGTGGATCTAATACTTTACCAATGTTGATGGAAAAGATATCAGATATTCCTTATGAAATTACCAACTAATAAACACAGCACTTTGTTCAATTGGTATCTTAGCTTAGAAGCTAATATTGTTTGTTTAATGATATCATTATTTTAGTAAATAACTATTTTTCATGAGATAGATACCGATCAAATATAACAAAGAGTTATGTTGTGAAATCATAAATATTTTTCGCTTCTTTTTAAACCCTATCCCATTCCAATCCTGCGTCTAGTTTCTTTTTTCATTATTTATAATCTAGGTAATTTACGTGAGGACGTAATATATATTTTCTTAATATTGTGTTTATCAGTACTTGTTACATACCATAAGGATCGGAAAAAGGTGCAGATTTGGAAGCATTGGTTGAAAATTCAATACGAGTAAAACGAAAGGAGTTACAGCTAGTTTAAGTAGAACATATGATGAAAACAAGTTTTTATACACTATTTCAGGATGGCAGAGTCTGTTTGATTACTCCTGTAGTGTACATAGCCTTCCTCTGACCTTCTTAAATGCTGCTGCATCAAGATAAGGCTCACTATAATTAGGTATATAGAGGCAGAAAACAATTCAATTCCCACCGCTCGTTCGGTCATGACTGGCCGATCAAAATCTTCACTACTGACTCTGTCACCGGTGCCACCAATGGCCATGGAAGTTATTTATTTTCATTAAAAAATGTAATGCAGTACTTTTATTGCAGTGTCAAGCTCCATCAAGAGGATATGATAGCTATCCGTAACCCGCGTATACTCCTACACACGACACGTTACCCCGTAAAGAACACATATAGTCTTAACGTCCACGAATATTCTTGTAATGACTGTTACAGCTCAAAGCAGTTCTTAACTAAGCCTTACGACAAGATAAGGCTCACTAGAATTAGGTATATAGAGGCTGAAAACAATTCAATTCCCACCGCTCGTTCGGTCATGACCGGCCGATCAAAATTTTCACTACTGACTCTGTCACCGGTGCCAATGTCTATGGAAGTGATTTATTTTCATTAAAAAATATAATGCAGTACTTTTATTGCAGTGTCAAGCTCCATCGAGAGGATATGATAGCCATCAGTAACCCGCGTATACTCCTACACACGACACGTTACCCCGTAAGGAACACATATAGTCTTAACGTCCACGAATATTCTTGTAATGACTGTTACAGCTCAAAGCAGTTCATAACTAAGCATTACGACACGTTTAACCATCTTACAGACCCTCGTGGATGTCTAGAATTGACCTCAACATATCGTGTATTTCTGTCATTTTTGCTACTCCGGGAAATTTTTTGCAAAATTTCCTCTTCGATTTTGTTCTTTTTAAACTATGTTGTACATGGGAAGAATGTAAGACTTTCAGCTTAGTTTCAGTTAATTTCACCAGCAACTTTTATTGCTATAAATGAATTTATTTGGGTTACAACCAATGATAAAATCAGTATGGTGGATCTAATACTTTACCAATGTTGATGGAAAAGATATCAGATATTCCTTATGAAATTACCAACTAATAAACACAGCACTTTGTTCAATTGGTATCTTAGCTTAGAAGCTAATATTGTTTGTTTAATGATATCATTATTTTAGTAAATAACTATTTTTCATGAGATAGATACCGATCAAATATAACAAAGAGTTATGTTGTGAAATCATAAATATTTTTCGCTTCTTTTTAAACCCTATCCCATTCCAATCCTGCGTCTAGTTTCTTTTTTCATTATTTATAATCTAGGTAATTTACGTGAGGACGTAATATATATTTTCTTAATATTGTGTTTATCAGTACTTGTTACATACCATAAGGATCGGAAAAAGGTGCAGATTTGGAAGCATTGGTTGAAAATTCAATACGAGTAAAACGAAAGGAGTTACAGCTAGTTTAAGTAGAACATATGATGAAAACAAGTTTTTATACACTATTTCAGGATGGCAGAGTCTGTTTGATTACTCCTGTAGTGTACATAGCCTTCCTCTGACCTTCTTAAATGCTGCTGCATCAAGATAAGGCTCACTATAATTAGGTATATAGAGGCAGAAAACAATTCAATTCCCACCGCTCGTTCGGTCATGACTGGCCGATCAAAATCTTCACTACTGACTCTGTCACCGGTGCCATCAATGGCCATGGAAGTTATTTATTTTCATTAAAAAATGTAATGCAGTACTTTTATTGCAGTGTCAAGCTCCATCAAGAGGATATGATAGCTATCCGTAACCCGCGTATACTCCTACACACGACACGTTACCCCGTAAAGAACACATATAGTCTTAACGTCCACGAATATTCTTGTAATGACTGTTACAGCTCAAAGCAGTTCATAACTAAGCCTTACGACAAGATAAGGCTCACTAGAATTAGGTATATAGAGGCTGAAAACAATTCAATTCCCACCGCTCGTTCGGTCATGACCGGCCGATCAAAATTTTCACTACTGACTCTGTCACCGGTGCCAATGTCCATGGAAGTGATTTATTTTCATTAAAAAATATAATGCAGTACTTTTATTGCAGTGTCAAGCTCCATCGAGAGGATATGATAGCCATCAGTAACCCGCGTATACTCCTACACACGACACGTTACCCCGTAAGGAACACATATATTCTTAACGTCCACGAATATTCTTGTAATGACTGTTACAGCTCAAAGCAGTTCATAACTAAGCCTTACGACACGTTTAACCATCTTACAGACCCTCGTGGATGTCTAGAATTGACCTCAACATATCGTGTATTTCTGTCATTTTTGCTACTCCGGGAAATTTTTTGCAAAATTTCCTCTTCGATTTTGTTCTTTTTAAACTATGTTGTACATGGGAAGAATGTAAGACTTTCAGCTTAGTTTCAGTTAATTTCACCAGCAACTTTTATTGCTATAAATGAATTTATTTGGGTTACAACCAATGATAAAATCAGTATGGTGGATCTAATACTTTACCAATGTTGATGGAAAAGATATCAGATATTCCTTATGAAATTACCAACTAATAAACACAGCACTTTGTTCAATTGGTATCTTAGCTTAGAAGCTAATATTGTTTGTTTAATGATATCATTATTTTAGTAAATAACTATTTTTCATGAGATAGATACCGATCAAATATAACAAAGAGTTATGTTGTGAAATCATAAATATTTTTCGCTTCTTTTTAAACCCTATCCCATTCCAATCCTGCGTCTAGTTTCTTTTTTCATTATTTATAATCTAGGTAATTTACGTGAGGACGTAATATATATTTTCTTAATATTGTGTTTATCAGTACTTGTTACATACCATAAGGATCGGAAAAAGGTGCAGATTTGGAAGCATTGGTTGAAAATTCAATACGAGTAAAACGAAAGGAGTTACAGCTAGTTTAAGTAGAACATATGATGAAAACAAGTTTTTATACACTATTTCAGGATGGCAGAGTCTGTTTGATTACTCCTGTAGTGTACATAGCCTTCCTCTGACCTTCTTAAATGCTGCTGCATCAAGATAAGGCTCACTATAATTAGGTATATAGAGGCAGAAAACAATTCAATTCCCACCGCTCGTTCGGTCATGACTGGCCGATCAAAATCTTCACTACTGACTCTGTCACCGGTGCCACCAATGGCCATGGAAGTTATTTATTTTCATTAAAAAATGTAATGCAGTACTTTTATTGCAGTGTCAAGCTCCATCAAGAGGATATGATAGCTATCCGTAACCCGCGTATACTCCTACACACGACACGTTACCCCGTAAAGAACACATATAGTCTTAACGTCCACGAATATTCTTGTAATGACTGTTACAGCTCAAAGCAGTTCTTAACTAAGCCTTACGACAAGATAAGGCTCACTAGAATTAGGTATATAGAGGCTGAAAACAATTCAATTCCCACCGCTCGTTCGGTCATGACCGGCCGATCAAAATTTTCACTACTGACTCTGTCACCGGTGCCAATGTCTATGGAAGTGATTTATTTTCATTAAAAAATATAATGCAGTACTTTTATTGCAGTGTCAAGCTCCATCGAGAGGATATGATAGCCATCAGTAACCCGCGTATACTCCTACACACGACACGTTACCCCGTAAGGAACACATATAGTCTTAACGTCCACGAATATTCTTGTAATGACTGTTACAGCTCAAAGCAGTTCATAACTAAGCATTACGACACGTTTAACCATCTTACAGACCCTCGTGGATGTCTAGAATTGACCTCAACATATCGTGTATTTCTGTCATTTTTGCTACTCCGGGAAATTTTTTGCAAAATTTCCTCTTCGATTTTGTTCTTTTTAAACTATGTTGTACATGGGAAGAATGTAAGACTTTCAGCTTAGTTTCAGTTAATTTCACCAGCAACTTTTATTGCTATAAATGAATTTATTTGGGTTACAACCAATGATAAAATCAGTATGGTGGATCTAATACTTTACCAATGTTGATGGAAAAGATATCAGATATTCCTTATGAAATTACCAACTAATAAACACAGCACTTTGTTCAATTGGTATCTTAGCTTAGAAGCTAATATTGTTTGTTTAATGATATCATTATTTTAGTAAATAACTATTTTTCATGAGATAGATACCGATCAAATATAACAAAGAGTTATGTTGTGAAATCATAAATATTTTTCGCTTCTTTTTAAACCCTATCCCATTCCAATCCTGCGTCTAGTTTCTTTTTTCATTATTTATAATCTAGGTAATTTACGTGAGGACGTAATATATATTTTCTTAATATTGTGTTTATCAGTACTTGTTACATACCATAAGGATCGGAAAAAGGTGCAGATTTGGAAGCATTGGTTGAAAATTCAATACGAGTAAAACGAAAGGAGTTACAGCTAGTTTAAGTAGAACATATGATGAAAACAAGTTTTTATACACTATTTCAGGATGGCAGAGTCTGTTTGATTACTCCTGTAGTGTACATAGCCTTCCTCTGACCTTCTTAAATGCTGCTGCATCAAGATAAGGCTCACTATAATTAGGTATATAGAGGCAGAAAACAATTCAATTCCCACCGCTCGTTCGGTCATGACTGGCCGATCAAAATCTTCACTACTGACTCTGTCACCGGTGCCACCAATGGCCATGGAAGTTATTTATTTTCATTAAAAAATGTAATGCAGTACTTTTATTGCAGTGTCAAGCTCCATCAAGAGGATATGATAGCTATCCGTAACCCGCGTATACTCCTACACACGACACGTTACCCCGTAAAGAACACATATAGTCTTAACGTCCACGAATATTCTTGTAATGACTGTTACAGCTCAAAGCAGTTCATAACTAAGCCTTACGACAAGATAAGGCTCACTAGAATTAGGTATATAGAGGCTGAAAACAATTCAATTCCCACCGCTCGTTCGGTCATGACCGGCCGATCAAAATTTTCACTACTGACTCTGTCACCGGTGCCAATGTCTATGGAAGTGATTTATTTTCATTAAAAAATATAATGCAGTACTTTTATTGCAGTGTCAAGCTCCATCGAGAGGATATGATAGCCATCAGTAACCCGCGTATACTCCTACACACGACACGTTACCCCGTAAGGAACACATATAGTCTTAACGTCCACGAATATTCTTGTAATGACTGTTACAGCTCAAAGCAGTTCATAACTAAGCCTTACGACACGTTTAACCATCTTACAGACCCTCGTGGATGTCTAGAATTGACCTCAACATATCGTGTATTTCTGTCATTTTTGCTACTCCGGGAAATTTTTTGCAAAATTTCCTCTTCGATTTTGTTCTTTTTAAACTATGTTGTACATGGGAAGAATGTAAGACTTTCAGCTTAGTTTCAGTTAATTTCACCAGCAACTTTTATTGCTATAAATGAATTTATTTGGGTTACAACCAATGATAAAATCAGTATGGTGGATCTAATACTTTACCAATGTTGATGGAAAAGATATCAGATATTCCTTATGAAATTACCAACTAATAAACACAGCACTTTGTTCAATTGGTATCTTAGCTTAGAAGCTAATATTGTTTGTTTAATGATATCATTATTTTAGTAAATAACTATTTTTCATGAGATAGATACCGATCAAATATAACAAAGAGTTATGTTGTGAAATCATAAATATTTTTCGCTTCTTTTTAAACCCTATCCCATTCCAATCCTGCGTCTAGTTTCTTTTTTCATTATTTATAATCTAGGTAATTTACGTGAGGACGTAATATATATTTTCTTAATATTGTGTTTATCAGTACTTGTTACATACCATAAGGATCGGAAAAAGGTGCAGATTTGGAAGCATTGGTTGAAAATTCAATACGAGTAAAACGAAAGGAGTTACAGCTAGTTTAAGTAGAACATATGATGAAAACAAGTTTTTATACACTATTTCAGGATGGCAGAGTCTGTTTGATTACTCCTGTAGTGTACATAGCCTTCCTCTGACCTTCTTAAATGCTGCTGCATCAAGATAAGGCTCACTATAATTAGGTATATAGAGGCAGAAAACAATTCAATTCCCACCGCTCGTTCGGTCATGACTGGCCGATCAAAATCTTCACTACTGACTCTGTCACCGGTGCCACCAATGGCCATGGAAGTTATTTATTTTCATTAAAAAATGTAATGCAGTACTTTTATTGCAGTGTCAAGCTCCATCAAGAGGATATGATAGCTATCCGTAACCCGCGTATACTCCTACACACGACACGTTACCCCGTAAAGAACACATATAGTCTTAACGTCCACGAATATTCTTGTAATGACTGTTACAGCTCAAAGCAGTTTCATAACTAAGCCTTACGACAAGATAAGGCTCACTAGAATTAGGTATATAGAGGCTGAAAACAATTCAATTCCCACCGCTCGTTCGGTCATGACCGGCCGATCAAAATTTTCACTACTGACTCTGTCACCGGTGCCAATGTCTATGGAAGTGATTTATTTTCATTAAAAAATATAATGCAGTACTTTTATTGCAGTGTCAAGCTCCATCGAGAGGATATGATAGCCATCAGTAACCCGCGTATACTCCTACACACGACACGTTACCCCGTAAGGAACACATATAGTCTTAACGTCCACGAATATTCTTGTAATGACTGTTACAGCTCAAAGCAGTTCATAACTAAGCCTTACGACACGTTTAACCATCTTACAGACCCTCGTGGATGTCTAGAATTGACCTCAACATATCGTGTATTTCTGTCATTTTTGCTACTCCGGGAAATTTTTTGCAAAATTTCCTCTTCGATTTTGTTCTTTTTAAACTATGTTGTACATGGGAAGAATGTAAGACTTTCAGCTTAGTTTCAGTTAATTTCACCAGCAACTTTTATTGCTATAAATGAATTTATTTGGGTTACAACCAATGATAAAATCAGTATGGTGGATCTAATACTTTACCAATGTTGATGGAAAAGATATCAGATATTCCTTATGAAATTACCAACTAATAAACACAGCACTTTGTTCAATTGGTATCTTAGCTTAGAAGCTAATATTGTTTGTTTAATGATATCATTATTTTAGTAAATAACTATTTTTCATGAGATAGATACCGATCAAATATAACAAAGAGTTATGTTGTGAAATCATAAATATTTTTCGCTTCTTTTTAAACCCTATCCCATTCCAATCCTGCGTCTAGTTTCTTTTTTCATTATTTATAATCTAGGTAATTTACGTGAGGACGTAATATATATTTTCTTAATATTGTGTTTATCAGTACTTGTTACATACCATAAGGATCGGAAAAAGGTGCAGATTTTGAAGCATTGGTTGAAAATTCAATACGAGTAAAAGGAGGAGGAGGAGGAGGAGGAGAGGAGGAGGAGGAGGAGGAGGAGGAGGAGGAGGAGGAGGAGGAGGAGGAGGAGGTGCGGAAGGTAATGTAAAAATAATCTAAATCTAAAATGTTAAATGGAAATGGAAATATATAAACTAAATAAAAAAATAAAAAAAGTAGAGAATAAAACAATGAAGAAAATTAAGAAAGGAATAAATAAAAGAAGTGAAGAAGGAAAATAGAAGACAAATAATAAATGAATGAATGAATGAAAAATGTGGAAAAGAAAAAAATATAAATAAATAAAAAAATAAACAAATAAATAAATGAACACAATAACCTTAACTCAACTCAAATGGGAGAAAAAAAAAGAAAAAAAAACTAGCAACAGAAAACGGATATGATGATAAATTAAAGTAATATACAAGAACGAAAAATGGGAATAAATGAAAATGAGAAAATATCAATAAAAAAGAATAAAGAGGAGAATGTATAAAATGAAAAAAGACGTAATGAAAACTCAAAATAATGTTTAAAAATATGGAAAAAGAAGAGAAAAAAAAATTAATATACATAAATTTCTCTACTAACTGGACTTCATTCATTGAGAGAGAGAGAGAGAGAGAGAGAGAGAGAGAGAGAGAGAGAGAGAGAGAGAGAGAGAGAGAGAGAGAGAGAGAGAGAGAGAGAGAGAGAGAGAGAATAAAAAAAGAAGGGAAATCTGCAACGCTCCAGCACACACACAACACAACACACACACACACACACACACACACACACACTTCCCTCTCACCACCTAAGGAGAGGGGAAAGGAGGGGAGAGGAGGAAGGAAAGAGGGGAAAGGGGTTGTGGATGTGGGTGAGGATTCTGAGGGAAGGAATAAAGGGGACAAGGAAAAAAAGGGAAGGGGGAGGGGGAAGGGGTAAGGGAGGAAAATTGGGATGAATGGGACAGAGTACATGAGAGTTAAAGGGGGAAAAAAGGGGGAGGGATTCTCTTTTTTTTATTCTCTCTCTCTCCTCTCTCTCTCTCTCTCTCTCTCTCTCTCTCTCTCTCTCTCTCTCTCTCTCTCTCTCTCTCTCTCTCTCTCCTCTCTCTCTCTCTCTCTCTCTCTCTCTCTCTCGTTCCCAGCTCTTTCCTTCATTATTTTTCTCCTCCTATTTTTCCTTCCTCTCCCTCAACATCCTCTTTACCTCCTCTTCCTTCTCTTCTTGCCTCTCTCCTTCTTTCTTTTCTCTGCATCTTATCATCTCCTCTTCGCTAATACCCTCTTCCTCTCTTTTTATCCTCTCTCTTACTCTTTTTCACCACAACATAATTTTTTCTCTCCATCCCCTCTCTCTCTCTCTCTCTCTCTCTCTCTCTCTCTCTCTCTCTCTCTCTCTCTCTCTCTCTCTCTCTCTCTCTCTCTCTCGGGTTCAGAACGTGTAATGACTCCTAGGCTTGATTAGGACCCATCAGAGAGAGAGAGAGAGAGAGAGAGAGAGAGAGAGAGAGAGAGAGAGAGAGAGAGAGAGAGAGAGAGAGAGAGAGAGAGAGAGAGAGAGAGAGAGAGAGAGAGAGAGAGAGAGATTACTTTTACTCATTGTGCTCCTTCTCCTAACACTACTACAACAACAACAACAACTACTACTACTACTAGAATCGCCACTCCCACTCCCACAAGTCAGGTCACGTAAGGTCAGGTTATAAGGGTCATTGCTACACACACACACACACACACACACCTACCTACACACACACAGGGAGGGGAGGGGGAGGGGGGGGTAAGGGGTGCCATCAGGTGAAATTAGTGGGATTACATTGAACTCCCTCTGCGTAGGATATCAAAGGATGCTGCCTCACGGATCCCCATTAGCGATATGAGGCCCTGACGACGGTGTATCCCAAGCGTCCTCAGGGATAACAACACCCCCCTCACCTCACCCCCCTTCTTGTAGGACTCCCCTGAACCTTACTTTAGGACCCCCAATAACCCCTAACATGCTTCTACTCACCCTAAGGAAGTTTTATTTAATTGAGGGAGACATGCCCCCCTTCCCCTCCTTCTTGTATGATTTCCCCTTAGTCATGCATGCCCCAGGACATTCTTTGATGCTTCCCCTCACCCTCAGGAGGATTTAAGTCATGTAGGGAGAAATGACCCCTAGTTAAGTTACCTCATACCATCACCACCACCACCACCACCACCACCATTACATTTGAATTCTTATAAATAACTTAACGTCCTTTACCTTTCTTCCTTTAATAAGTATGTATATGAGGGAAAAAAAATATATAACCCCAACCTTTAATCCTCCCCCTGCCACCCACCCCCCCGCGCCCGCCCCCCCGACAGGTAAGCCCGTGATGGTCCCGACAGGTGTTTCGTTACTTGGTATGCAATTGTATCTCTCGGCACGACGGCAACCCGGCTCTCAAGGGAGGCAAGGAAACTGTGGCTTTATTTATTATTACACTTTCTCACTTTCTCTCTTCTCTCTCTCTCTCTCTCTCTCTCTCTCTCTCTCTCTCTCTCTCTCTCTCTCTCTCTCTCTCTCTCTCTCTCTCTCTCTCTCTCTCGAAGAAAAACGAGAACACTCCCAATTAAACATACCCTTTGTTACACACACACACACACACACACACAGACACACACACACACCACACACACACACACACACACACACACACGTCACCATAAAGCATGACAATGGTGGTTTTTGCAGCCATTACGTCAGCCTCGAGGATTGATGGTCATCTTCCCTTGAATTACAGATTAAATGCTTGAGCAGAGAGAGAGAGAGAGAGAGAGAGAGAGAGAGAGAGAGAGAGAGAGAGAGAGAGAGAGAGAGAGAGAGAGAGAGAGAGAGAGAGAGAGAGAGAGAGAGAGAGAGTAGTATATCACCAAATAGCACACCCATTCTTCTTTCTCTCTTTCTCTTTCTCTCTTTCTTTCTTCTTCTCTCTCTCTCTCTCTCATCACATGGTATATAAAAACAATTAATTACCTGTAAACCTCCAACGCACCTTTCCAAGAACTGACTTTGAGAACAAAATGTAAACTTTATACATTGACGAAAATAAAGCAATAGAGAAATAGTTGATACAATTAAACCTTTCCAAGAAATACCAAAGAAAAATAACCTTGGAAATTACCATGAATAAATATAATTAGATACGACCTAAACAATATAGAATTACATATAAAATAAATAAATAAATAAATAAATAAATAAATGAATGAACGCCCACCTCAAGCTACTTGGAAAAAAAAATAATTGATAGAAAAAATAAATAGCGGAGAAAATTCATACAGTTTTTAGTTCATATTCTACACAAGCAGGAAATAAAACCTTAAATAACGTTATATTAATTAACATCAATACAGTGTTCTCTCTCTCTCTCTCTCTCTCTCTCTCTCTCTCTCTCTCTCAATACACTACTTCCCCTCCTAGAAAAACGAAGGGAAAGTAAGGGGAAGGGGAGAGCGGAGACAAGAGCTTCAGGTGAAATTAATAACATAAAATAAAACACCTGAGTTGGTCCTTTAATTGGCAGGATAATTACGTTCTCAGGTGAAGCTTCGTGATGGCCGGAAGGAGGGAAAAAAAAGAATAAGGAAGGAAGGAGAGAAGGAGGAATTATATTTTTGGCCTTGTTATTATACATTCTACATTCTACAATAAAGAAAAATACAGAAAAACATAAACATTATCATTATCCAATAGAAAATTAATTCAAATGACCATTTTACTGTACCTGGGCTTGCAGAGGTGGTGATTGGGCTCGGTCGCAAGATTGGACCCCGCAAGATTGGAGGGAGGAGCACTCACTGTAAACAAGCAGACAGACAAAACAAATGAATTGACAGTTAGATAAATAGACACACAGATAGACAAATAAATAAATGAATTGATAGACAGATAACAAAGCGATAAACACAAAACAATAAAACAACAAAACGATTAAGATAAATCAAAAAATTAGAAAAAACAAACACAGATATTCACATAAGAAACACACACATGTATTAATAGCAGTATTCTGAACCTTATGTGTTGCTGTGTTGCTCTATGTACGTTTATTGTGGTCTGTGTGCACCATGGTACTCGTTTCTTTCGTGTACGTAAATCTTGAAGGATTTAGGATTCTGTGTGCGTTTTTGTGGACGTGTGTATGTGTTATGAATGGTGTATGTGCGTGTATGTGTTTAAGGTATACACGAACTGGGTACAAACATGTGCTGTCAAGGAGCATGTGTACATGTGTGTGTATGTACGTTGTTAAAACAGTTGAATATACGTACATAGAACTAGGGCATCATATCATACATCTGGCAACGAAGTACAGTACGGTAATGTAGGAAGCAAGTACGATACTCTCATGTTACAAGCAAAGCAGAGAAGTACAGCAATAAGGGAGGAAGGTATGATTTTTTTTCTCTCTCTCTCTCTCTCTCTCTCTCTCTCTCTCTCTCTCTCTCTCTCTCTCTCTCTCTCTCTCTCTCTCTCTCTCTCTCTCTCGGAGTTACCCAGCAGGCCTCACAAATCCTTGGTAATCCGCCTCGTACTTAACATTTAACACAGCGCCAAGGGAACACAGCCCGTGTATCCCCTTCCCTCGCCTTCCCTCAGTCACTGGTGTAATATTAGAAAAGGGTTCAAGAAAGGCAGCCAAGAAAGTATGTAGTTTTTTTTCAGATTTTTGTTGATTCGATGGAATTTCTTGTAAAACTTCCAGAGGGATCATAAATTTTCAGGATTTTATGGAATTTCTGGTTTGTAAAAGAAATTCATGAGTTTTAACGGAATGTATTGAAAAAAATAATAATAGAAACTGTGGTGGTACTACATGCAAACAAAACAAAAGAATATATCTGTGGATTACACGAATAAAACGTTAACCAGAATTGTACTCGCATAGTGTTGTAAAAATGTATCAAAAATTAACACAATAAAATATAAGTATTGACGAAAATAACAACGAACACATGGCCAAAAAAATATTTAATACATAACCAAAAAGAGCAAAAGGTAATATATTCTTTAATTACACTTATAAAACAAACAAAAACTTCATAAACCTTACACACACACACACACACACACACACACACACACACACACACACACACACACACACACACACACACACACACACACACACACACACACACACACACACACTAACACTTAAACATTTCCAGGTACTACACTTGAGAGAAATTATAGTAAATCACAAACATTGACACAAGACATAAAGCTTAAGTTTATTACCTTGATTTTTAAGTCTTACCTGGAAGGAGGTGCAAGTGTTTCTAGGTACAGTGTATATTTGTATTAATTATTTCTGTGTATTTGTGTATATTTACGTATTGTGGTGGTGTGGGCGAGGAGGAAGAGGAGGAGAAGAGGAAGAGGAAGAGGAGGAAGGAGGTGTGTGATATTTTCTCTTCTTATACTTCATCTTTTGCCTTTTCTTACGATCTGTCAGTCATATTGTATTTTGAAATCGAGAGAAAGTGTATGAAAAGTAAAAACAAATATTGAAAGGAAAAAAAAAGGAGTAAGAGGAGAAAGCAAATAAAAACTTTCCTCTTGCACACTTGTATTTCATATTTTTTTTCTTTATATATACAACTTTTCCTGTTATTCCCCCTCATCTCATACAAACTTTCCTTCTCTCCTCTCATTATCACCCTCTCTCCCTCTCTCCTCTCTCTCTCTCTCTCTCTCTCTCCTCTCTCTCTCTCTCTCTCCCTTTAGTTTAACCTTTTTTTTTTTCCCTACTTATCCTTTACCTCTCCCCTTTCTTCCCCTTACTTGTATATCCTTCCTCTTTCACCTAAATCCTTCTCCCATTTACCTCTATATCCTATTTATTTTCTACCCATTTTCTCCCTTTTATCCTTTCTCCCTTTGGTAATCAGGTAATTTGTCCTTTTCTTTACATAAGCTCATGTCCTTTGCTTCCCCTTTCATCCTCCTCCTCTTCCTCTTCTTTGTGTGCTTCCCTCTAAACCTTATATATTGGATTTTCTTCCTCTTCCCTCAACATATAGTCTTAAAGTATCAAAGTTGTGTTCCTCCTCCTGTTCCTCTTCTTATTCGTCTCTTTTACTTCCTGTCTCCATGTACCTCTGCTTCTCTTTCTTTCTTTCTCTCTCTATTCCTTCGATTTGCTGCATTATTCTCACTCCTGTTCCTTCTACTTATATTTTCTCCTCCTTTCCTGATACAAAGAGTAACACTAATCCTATATACAGTATGTCTTGTGGTCACTGTGTTGAGGTTTATACTCTATATAACTATTTACTAATTGATTTTCAGTTTATTTACTGTATAATGTTCAATGAATTCAAAATATGCACTTATTAATTTACTTTCATATTTCTTTTGTAAATGTTTGTCTAGAGTTCCATAACATACATATTTATTTAGTTATTTTTTTTCTAGTCTCGTAAATGTATTTCCATAACTTTAATACATGTACCTTTCTTATATTTTTTCCTACATCTTGTCTCTGTATGAAGTTCAATAAATCCATTATACATAACTTTTCATTTTAGTTAATTCTTGTCTTATTCATATTGCATACAGCTCCATAATAAATAAATAAATAAATAAAAAAAAAACACATTCAGACATTCTTTCACTTCCATGTATTCCTTTTATTGCATTTGTCTGTATAAAAATGTCATTCAGTGCAGTATTTCCAAGTCTGATACATACACACACACACCACACACACACACACACACACACACACACACACACACACTCTACTCGTATTGCATTCCATTCCAGTATCCTTCTCTCGTTCCCCCTGTTCTTAATCCTCTCTTCAGCAGGACTTTCAATAAATATTCCTTTCATTCTATCTACCTATCCTCCCTTTATCTTGCCACACACCAATACCAATCCTCTACATCAATGCAATTCAACTTTCCCACCAATTTCCTGATAATTTCCCCTCATCCTGGAGTTCTATACTAAGTTTTAAAGGTTCTTATAGTCCCCTCACTTCCCCTCAGTCACGGTGCCTTTCCCCTCTTTCATTCCACTTCCTGCCACCTTTCCAAGTACTCCCCTCAACTCTTTCAATCTCTTCTCCTGGTTCTTTTCTACTTTTTTTTCTCTCCCCTTTGTTGAACTTTCCGCATCTATTTCCTATTTTCAATTTCTTCTTGCTTTCCTCCCATTTTCTGTTCCTTGGTATTCACGTTTTCTTTGTACTCTTGAATTATTTGATCTTGTTGTGATTATTTTCATTTTCTCTCTCATCTTTATATTAGTTTTTCTTAGTTTCCTCATATTTGTTTTCTTTATCTCTATTTCCACCTGCCTGCCTTCTTTCCCTCCTTTCCTTCCTTCCTTCTCTCCCTTCCCCTTCATTACCTGTCCTCCTTCCACTCTCCACCTGTGTTCTAAGTTGCATGCTATTCACTTTCTCATTAACGTTTCACATTTCCTCATTTCAATTGTGTTTCTTTGTGTCTTCTGCGTTTTTTTTCCCCCAGTTCATTAAATTCTTGCTAATTTCTCACATTTCATCTTTCAGACTTTAATTTATTTACTCTCTCTCTCTCTCTCTCTCTCTCTCTCTCTCTCTCTCTCTCTCTCTCTCTCTCTCTCTCTCTCTCTCTCTCTCTCTCTCTCTCTCTCTCTCTCTCATCACCTCCGTTATCTGTCAAGTGTGTACGAGAAAATAATTATATAACAAATCATTTCACTTATTTTCTATTTCCTTCACCTCCGCAACTAATCTATATAGCTCCTCACACTTCCACTCATGCTCTTAATTAAACCCTAATACCTTCATCAATGTGAGATTAAACACGACTATACTGGGTGTGGATTCTGTATAACTTCTGACCTAATTCCTTCCTTCATTCACCTTGGTCGTTGGTCATTTATTAACTGCACCTTCCATGGTCTTCCTTACATCCATCCATTCATCCTTCCTCCCTTTCGCCGTCCATTCCCACCGTTCACACCTGCACGGACTATTAATCTTCCTCTAAGTGAGAGTTCCTCAAATAAGCTCTTACATTCCTGCCATAAATCTTTCCTTCTCCTTCTCTTGTCAAAACATTTGTGGTGGATATGCTGACACTACATTATCCTCCTCCTTCTCCTCCTCTTCATCAACTTACTATTTGCTCTGTTAACCTCTTCCAATACCACCTTCACCCTTCCTCTTTATAAAATTATTCCTCTTGTTCACTCCACGTTATATAAATTTTCTCATCATCTCCTATTTATCTCCTATTATCTCTTTTACATTCAGTTTCCCGCCACTGTCATAGAATTAAGGTGAGTTCTTGATGTCCAGGTGTGCAGGGAAAGGTAATGAAAGATCAGGTATCTAGGTAAGGTCAGGTTATATGAAGATGTGTCTAGTCTCCAGGTGTGAGGTCAGGTTAGGTTAAGGTGTTCAAGGGTGGGTAAGAAAGGGGTGACACGTTATAACCTCACAGCCATCCCAATTCCCTTTACTCTCCCTTTCCCTTTCCTCTCACCTATCTCAATCCCCATTTCCCCTTAAACTGTCCCTTCTCCCCTCATTCCCTTTAATTACCTGTCTTCCCTTCCTCTCCTCCCTTTTAACCTGTCTTCCCTCACTTTCTGTCCTTCCTTCTCCTCTCCGTTCTTTCTATCTGTCTACTTTTCCTCCTTCTTCCTCTTCCTCCTCCTCCCTCCTCTCTCCTTTCTCCCCCAAATGGCATCTTCAAACTTGCGAGGAGGGGAAAAAAAAAACTTTCCTGACTCATAATTAATAATACACTCACGACACAGGTGTAGGTGTATTTTCCTTCATTAACACATTATTATGCACCTGGGGATTCAAGAAGAAGAAGAGGAAGAAGATGAGGAAGAAGAGGAAAGGGAGAAAGAAGAGAGGGTAAAGGGAGATATATGAGTAAGCAATAAATAAAGCAGGGTGAAGAAATGGAAGGAAAATGGAGAGAAATGAGGGGAAAGAGGAGTGGTTGGGAGGTGTTAAATAAATATTAAGTTTCATTTTACTGCGTAATTATTAGTCATAGAACAAATATTCATAATGACAGTTTTACAGTTTAATTAGGTGTATCAGAATCTGCAATGATATTTCCAATATCTCTAATAACTTTCGGGAAAATGAGGAGGAAAGTCATGTTTTTATATAAATATTAAGTTTCATTTTACTGCGTAATTATTAGTCATAGAACAAATATTCATAATGACAGTTGTACAGTTTAATTAGGTGTATCAGATGCTGCATTGATATTTCCAATATCTCTCATAGCTTTCGAGAAAATGAGGAGGAAAGTCATGTTTTTATATATATATAAAGTTTCATTTTACTGCGTAATTATTAGTCATAGAACAAATATTCATAATTTCAGTTTTACAGTTTAATTAGGTCTATCAGATACTGCAATGATATTTCTAATATCTCTAATAGCTTTCGAGAAAATGAGGAGGAAATTCATGTTTTTATATAAATATTAAGTTTAATTTTACTGCGTAATTATTAGTCATAGAACAAATATTAATAATGACAGTTGTACAGTTTAATTAGGTGTATCAGATGCTGCAATCATATTTCCAATATCTCTAATAGCTTTCGAGGAAATGAGGAGAAAAGTTATGTTTATATAAAAATATTAAGTTTCATTTTACTGAGTAATTATTAGTCATAGAACAAATATTCATAATGACAGTTGTACAGTTTAATTAGGTGTATCAGATGCTGTAATGATATTTCCAATATCTCTAATAGCTTTCGAGAAAATTAGGAGGAAAGTCATGTTATTATATAAATATAAAGTTTAATTTTACTGCGTAATTATTAGTCATAGAACAAATATTAATAATTTCAGTTTTACAGTTTAATTAGGTCTATCAGATGCTGCAGTGATATTTCCAATATCTCTAATAGCTTTCGAGAAAATGAGGAGGAAATTCATGTTTTTATATAAATATTAAGTTTCATTTTACTGCGTAATTATTAGTCATAGAACAAATATTCATAATGACAGTTGTACAGTTTAATTAGGTGTATCAGATGCTGCAATCATATTTCGAATATCTCTAATAGCTTTCGGGAAAATGAGTAGGAAAGTCATGTTTTTATATAAATATTAAGTTTCATTTTACTGCGTAATTATTAGTCATAGAACAAATATTCATAATCACAGTTGTACAGTTTAATTAGGTCTATCAGATGCTGCAATGATATTTCCAATATCTCTAATAGCTTTCAAGAAAATGAGGAGGAAAGTCATGTTTTTAAATAAATATTAAGTTTAATTTTACTGCGTAATTGTTAGTCATAGAACAAATATTCATAATGACAGTTGTACAGTTTAATAAGGTGTATCAGATGCTGCAATGATATTTCCAATATCTCTAATAGCTTTCGGGAAAATGAGGAGGAAATTCATGTTTTTAAATAAATATTAAGTTTCATTTTACTGCGTAATTATTAGTCATAGAAAAAATATTCATAATATCAGTTGTACAGTTTAATTAGGTGTATCAGCTGTTGCAATGATATTTCCAATATCTCTAATAGCTTTCGAGGAAATGAGGAGGAAAGTCATGTTTTTAAATAAATATTAAGTTTCATTTTACTGCGTAATTATTAGTCATGGAACAAATATTCATAATATCAGTTGTACAGTTTAATTAGGTCTATCAGATGCTGCAATTATATTTCCAATATCTCTAATAGCTTTCGAGAAAATGACGAGGAAAATCATGTTTTTATATAAAAATACGGTTTTATTTTACTGCGTAATTATTAATCATAGAATAAATATTCATATCAGTTGTACAGTTGAATTAGGTGTATCAGATAATGCAATGATATTTCCAATATCTCTAATGGCTTTCGAGAAAACGAGGAAGAAAGTAATTTAAAAAAAAGTAAAATTCAGTATTTATTAGTACTAGTGAAAATATTCATAATGACAGTAGTAGATTTTAATCAGGTCTATCAGATGCTGCAATGATATTTCCAATATCTCTAATAGCTTTCGAGAAAATGAGGAGGAATGTCATGTTTATATATAAATATATAGTTTAATTTTACTGCGTAATTATTAGTCATAGAACAAATATTCATAATGTCAGTTTTACAGTTTAATTAGGTCTATCAGATGCTGTAGTGATATTTCCAATATCTCTTATAGCTTTCGAGAAAATGAGGAAAATCATGTTTTTATATAAATATTAAGTTTCATTTTACTGCGTAATTATTAGTCATAGAACAAATATTCATAATGAGAGTTGTACAGTTTAATTAGGTGTATCAGATGCTGCAATGATATTTCCAATATCTCTAATAGCTTTCGAGAAAATGAGGAGGAAAATCATGTTTTTATATATATATTAAGTTTCATTTTACTGCGTAATTATTAGCCATAGAACAAATATTCATTATATCAGTTGAACAGTTTAATTAGGTGTATCAGATGCTGCAATGATATTTCCAATATCTCTAATAGCTTTCGAGAAAATGAGGAGGAAAGTCATGTTTTTATATAAATATTAAGTTTCATTTTACTGCGTAATTATTAGCCATAGAACAAATATTCATTATATCAGTTGTACAGTTTAATTAGTTGTATCAGATGCTGCAATGATATTTCCAATATCTCTAATAGCTTTCGAGAAAATGAGGAGGAAAGTCATGTTTTTAAATAAATATTAAGTTTAATTTTACTGCGTAATTATTAGTCATAGAACAAATATTCATAATATCAGTTTTACAGTTTAATTAGGTGTATCAGATGCTGCAATAATATTTTCAATATCTCTAATAGCTTTCGGAAAAATGAGGAGGAAAGTCATGTTTATATATAAATATTAAGTTTCATTTTACTGCGTAATTATTAGTCATAGAAAAAATATTCATAATATCAGTTGTACAGTTTAATTAGGTGTATCAGCTGTTGCAATGATATTTCCAATATCTCTAATAGCTTTCGAGGAAATGAGGAGGAAAGTCATGTTTTTAAATAAATATTAAGTTTCATTTTACTGCGTAATTATTAGTCATGGAACAAATATTCATAATATCAGTTGTACAGTTTAATTAGGTCTATCAGATGCTGCAATTATATTTCCAATATCTCTAATAGCTTTCGAGAAAATGACGAGGAAAATCATGTTTTTATATAAAAATACGGTTTTATTTTACTGCGTAATTATTAATCATAGAATAAATATTCATATCAGTTGTACAGTTGAATTAGGTGTATCAGATAATGCAATGATATTTCCAATATCTCTAATGGCTTTCGAGAAAACGAGGAAGAAAGTAATTTAAAAAAAAGTAAAATTCAGTATTTATTAGTACTAGTGAAAATATTCATAATGACAGTAGTAGATTTTAATCAGGTCTATCAGATGCTGCAATGATATTTCCAATATCTCTAATAGCTTTCGAGAAAATGAGGAGGAATGTCATGTTTATATATAAATATATAGTTTAATTTTACTGCGTAATTATTAGTCATAGAACAAATATTCATAATGTCAGTTTTACAGTTTAATTAGGTCTATCAGATGCTGTAGTGATATTTCCAATATCTCTTATAGCTTTCGAGAAAATGAGGAAAATCATGTTTTTATATAAATATTAAGTTTCATTTTACTGCGTAATTATTAGTCATAGAACAAATATTCATAATGAGAGTTGTAGAGTTTAATTAGGTGTATCAGATGCTGCAATGATATTTCCAATATCTCTAATAGCTTTCGAGAAAATGAGGAGGAAAATCATGTTTTTATATATATATTAAGTTTCATTTTACTGCGTAATTATTAGCCATAGAACAAATATTCATTATATCAGTTGAACAGTTTAATTAGGTGTATCAGATGCTGCAATGATATTTCCAATATCTCTAATAGCTTTCGAGAAAATGAGGAGGAAAGTCATGTTTTTATATAAATATTAAGTTTCATTTTACTGCGTAATTATTAGCCATAGAACAAATATTCATTATATCAGTTGTACAGTTTAATTAGTTGTATCAGATGCTGCAATGATATTTCCAATATCTCTAATAGCTTTCGAGAAAATGAGGAGGAAAGTCATGTTTTTAAATAAATATTAAGTTTAATTTTACTGCGTAATTATTAGTCATAGAACAAATATTCATAATATCAGTTTTACAGTTTAATTAGGTGTATCAGATGCTGCAATAATATTTTCAATATCTCTAATAGCTTTCGGAAAAATGAGGAGGAAAGTCATGTTTATATATAAATATTAAGTTTCATTTTACTGCGTAATTATTAGTCATAGAACAAATATTCATAATAACAGTTGTACAGTTTAATTAGGTGTATCAGATGCTGCAATGATCTTTCCAATATCTCTAATAGCTTTCGGGAAAATGAGGAGGAAAGTCATGTTTTTATATAAATATTAAGTTTCATTTTACTGCGTAATTATTAGTCATAAAACAAATATTCATAATGACAGTTTTACAGTTTAATTAGGTGTATCAGATACCTCAATGATATTTCCAATATCTCTAATAGCTTTCGGGAAAATGAGTAGGAAAGTCATGTTTTTATATAAATATTAAGTTTCATTTTACTGCGTAATTATTAGTCATAGAACAAATATTCATAATGACAGTTGTACAGTTTAATTAGGTGTATCAGATACCTCAATGATATTTCCAATATCTCTAATAGCTTTCGGGAAAATGAGGAGGAAATTCATGTTTATATATAAATATTAAGTTTCATTTTACTGCGTAATTATTAGTCATAGAACAAATATTCATAATGACAGTTGTACAGTTTAATTAGGTGTATCAGATGCTGCAATGATATTTCGAATATCTCTAATAGCTTTCGGGAAAATGAGGAGGAAAGTCATGTTTTTATATAAATATTAAGTTTCATTTTACTGCGTAACTATTAGTCATAGAACAAATATTCATAATGACAGTTGTACAGTTTAATTAGGTGTATCAGATGCTGCAATGATATTTCCAATATTTCTAATAGCTTTCGGGAAAATGAGGAGGAAAGTCATGTTTTTATATAAATATTAAGTTTCATTTTACTGCGTAATTATTAGTCATAGAACAAATATTCATAATTTCAGTTTTACAGTTTAATTAGGTCTATCAGATGCTGCAATGATATTTCCAATATCTCTAATAGCTTTCGAGAAAATGAGGAGGAAATTCATGTTTTTATATAAATATTAAGTTTTATTTTACTGCGTAATTATTAGTCATAGAACAAATATTAATAATGACAGTTGTACAGTTTAATTAGGTGTATGAGATGCTGCAATGATATTTCAAATATCTCTAATAGCTTTCGAGGAAATGAGGAGAAAAGTTATGTTTATATAAAAATATTAAGTTTCATTTTACTGAGTAATTATTAGTCATAGAACAAATATTTATAATGACAGTTGTACAGTTTAATTAGGTGTATCAGATGCTGTAATGATATTTCCAATATCTCTAATAGCTTTACCTGCTAATCCAATGCAACACAAAACTCTGCCTTCTCATTGGTGCAAAAGTTGTGTTTGTTATTGTTGAAAGAGGGGAGAGGGGAATGAGAGGGGAAGAGGGAGAGGTGCCGGGTATACATTAGTGAGCTGTGGAGGCTGAGAGGGGAGTGTCGTGTCAGCAAGAGTAAAAGAAGGTGAGGGGAAAGCACTGAAGAGAAATAAGACAAGAGGAGGTGAGGGGATGTAAGGGGAGAGGTGAGAATAGGTTCAGAGAGGAAGAGGGGAAGATGCTGAAAGGAGAAGGAACAACAAAAGAAGATGGGGGAAGAGATGAGGGGAGAAACAGGTGAAGAGAAGGTGAGGGGAAGAGAGAGGTAAAGAGAAAACGGAAGTGAGGCAACACGAGGATGGAGGAGGAAGACGATAGAAAAAGGGGAGAGAGAGGAACAGTATACAGTGAAGAAAAGAAAGTAATGGGAAAATAAAAACAAGCAACAGAGGGAGAAGAGAGGACCAGAATATAGTGGAAGGCAAAAAAAATGGGGAAAAAAGGGGAGAGAAGGTGAGGGGAAGTACCACACACAAAACAAGGGGAAAAAATCAAACACCAGTACTTACATAATGCCCAGAGCTGCCAAATAGGCCAAGGATGTCTGAGGGGAAGTGAGGGGACTGCCAAAAGGTGCCTCCCCTTTTCCAGGGCCTCAAAGTCTGTAAGCGTGTCTGGAAGGGACTTGCAGGAGGGGCCTGGCACTCCGCCATCTGGAGGGGAGGAAGAGAGGAGGAGGATGAGGGGAGGAAGATGAGGGGAAGTGAGGGGAAAGTGCCAATTGAAGAGCCACATCAGACAGGGTCACATGTCGATACCTTATTGTCGGTAAATTTACGAGGGGAAACGAGGAGTGGTGCAAAGGCAAGGGGAACATTAATATCCTTAAGATTATTATATTTAGCGTAGCAACCCCTTAACTTGTGGTTCTGTTGTCTTTGTCCGTGAAGAAAATGGGGTTTGCGTGTTTCTAGTGCGGATGAGATAAAATGAAAGTGAGGGTATATTAGAGAAAGAAAGAGAGAAAGCGAGAGAGAGAGAAAAGAGAGAGAATGATAAACAGGAATCAGGTCAGCGTTTCTTTAATCCATTGAAACATTGAGAAAGCAATCAAAGAGAGAGAGAGAGAGAGAGAGAGAGAGAGAGAGAGAGAGAGAGAGAGAGAGAGAGAGAGAGAGAGAGAGAGAGAGAGAGAGAGAGAGAGAGAGAGATAGCACACGTCAGCATCACCACCTTCCTGTTCGCCTTTCAACTGCCAAAACAAACCACAAAGTCACCTTCCTTCCCCTCACTCTTACTTTCCCCTTTGCCACCTTCTCCCCTATTCTTTAAACCTTTAGTAACCCTTCCCTTTCCCTTCCCTTTCTATCCCCTTAATACCTCCCTCAATTCCCCTCTTCTCCCTCTTCCTCCTCCTCATCCCTTCTTAATCTTTTGACTCATACACTTTCTTACTTTTTCCTTCTCTCTCTCTCTCTCTCTTCTTCAGTGGTCATTTTCCTCTCAACATCGTTTTTTCCTCTCTGTTTCCCCTCTTAAGGTCGTTAGTCTTCTTCTTCGTCACTGTGTCTCTATTTTTTCCCCTTTCTTCCTCTCTTTCCAAAGGTGTGTGGTTGAGATTCTTTTCCATTTCTTTCTTTCCTTCATTTGTTTCCTCTTTTTTTTTCCTTCTTTTCTCTCGTTGTTTGATTCTTTGACTTCTTTCTTATTTTCTTTGTTTATTTTTTTTTTAAAGTTTTTCATCATCATATTTCTTTCCTTTAGACGAAGAAAGAGAAAAGGAAGATGCGAGAGAGAGAGAGAGAGAGAGAGAGAGAGAGAGAGAGAGAGAGAGAGAGAGAGAGAGAGAGAGAGAGAGAGAGAGAGAGAGAGAGAGAGAGAAAAATATACATAATAAAAATGAAAGAGATAAAGTCTGAGACATGGAAGAAAAGGAGGAACAAGGGAGACACGTGTGTAGGAAGAGGAGGAGGAGGAGGAGGAGGAGGAGGAGGAGGAGGAAGAGGAGGAAGAGGAGGAAGAGAAAGAGGAGGAGGATAATGGAAGGAAGGTAAGTGTCAAGAAGTGATATGTGCAAGAAAAGTGAGGGGAGTGAGAGAAGGGAAGGAAGAGGGGAAAGGAGAGAGAGAGAGAGAGAGAGAGAGAGAGAGAGAGAGAGAGAGAGAGAGAGAGAGAGAGAGAGAGAGAGAGAGAGAGAGAGAGAGAGAGAGAGAGAGAGAGAGATGAAGTATGGGAGACAAGATGGAAAGAGAAAGAGAGAGGAAGAGAGTATAGGAGATATATAAAAAAAAAGAGGAAACACAGGACACGTAAACAAGAGGAACAATGAGGATTACATAGGAATGCAAACAGCAATTTCCTTATATAATTACACATACCTAGGCATTACATATTTCCTATGATTACCTGTTCCTAAGAAGGTCACAGGACAACTGAGGATGAGAGGCAAGAGGAAAGGGGAAAAAAAAAAAAAGGATATATGTCAGGGTACAGATGTAAGGTAAATAAATATAAATAAAATAATAATAACTTAGAAAAAGAAAATTATACTCTCTCTCTCTCTCTCTCTCTCTCTCTCTCTCTCTCTCTCAGGTGTTAATAAGGAAGACTCACAGGTGTCAGGAGGAAGGAAGAACACGTGCATCACAACACTATACCTCCTCCTCCTCCTCCTCCTCCTCCTCCTGCCGTGTCATCCTTGGACCAGAATTGTCAAAAATGAGATTTAAAGCCCCATCAACATAAATTCTCGGATCCCATAACAAGAACGAATGTAACAGCGAGAACTGGTGACGTCAGGAAGGTCAGGTCAAACAAGACTGACCCTCACAAGCCAGGTCATAAAAGTCAGTTTGGGTTGTGGTCTGAAGCACTGTATGGGGGGGAGGAAGGGGGGGTGATATATGAAGTTGTCCCAGATGTGTAAACAATGAAGGTGTGTGTGTGTGTGTGTGTGTGTGTGTGTGTGTGTGTGTGTGTGTGTGTGTGTGTGTGTGTGTGTGTGTGTGTGTGTCTCTCTCCAGAAATATGAAAATGTCACGACAGAATGTATAATTTTCTTCATTTTTTTCACTCCAACCTCCTCTTATTAAATGAAACTAGAAACAAGAACAAGAAAACTACACTACTATTACTACTACTACTACTACATAAATAATAGTAATAGAAGTAGTAAAGATAATGATAATAATGATAATAACAATAATAATGACAACAATAATAGTAATGATAATAACAAGAGGAATGCTAGTAATTTTGAGGGTAATTAAGAGCGATTAATAATTCAAGATGAATATTCAATGTCAGCGCTTGGAGGAGGAGGAAGGAGGAGGAGGAGGAGGAGGAGGAGGAGGAGGAGGAGGAGGAGGAGGAGGAGGAGGAGGAGGAGGAGGAGGAGGAGGAGGAGGAGGAAGAGGAAGAGTCCACCTTTTCTCTTCCCCTCCTTCCCGATACTCATTAATTCGGTTACACATGAACGAGGCGTGAACGTGTATAAAGGTGGAAGCCTCTTACTCCTCCCCTTAGTCCCCTCTTCCCCTTCCCCTTCCCCTCCTTCCCTTTCCCCTTCCGCTTCCCATCCTTCCCACGTTTTTATTCAGTTCCTCCTCCCCTCTCTTCCTCCTTGGCTTCCGAGTCCCATTTTCTGTTGATGGGTAATACATTTTCTGTTGGGTAATATGAAGAGAAGTTTTGATCGATGTGTTATGGTTTTTTGTTGATTTTTTTTCCCCTTTAGCTTTTTTTTCTCCTCTCTTTATATATCCAATTTCCTTCTTTTTTTATTGTTCTGTATATAACTTTTTTTTTTGTATTGGCATAACGATTTGTATTATTGATTTTTTTTCCCTCTTCTTCTTCTTCCTCTTCCTCTTCCTCTTCCTCCTCCTCCTCCTCCTCCTCTTGAAACACGCTTTGCATTTTTATATCGCAAATGTATGAGATTAAGAAGACGAAGGGTGAGGAGGAGGAGGAGGAGGAGGAGGAGGAGGAGGAGGAGGAGGAGGAGGAGGAGGAGGAGGAGGAGGAGGAGGAGGAGGAGAGGAGGAGGAGGACAAATGAACGACAAAATCACAAAAAAAAGAGGAAAAATGTATGTAGCGAATATAAAAAAAAAGAAAAGGAGGAAGAAAGGAAGGAAGGAAGGAAGGAAGGAAGGAAAGAAGGAAGACAGAAACAGAGTGGAAGGGAAAAAACATCAAAATGAGAAAAAAATTGTGTTAGAAGAAGAAATAGGAGGAGAAGGAGAAGGAGGAGGGGAGGAGGAAAACATCATCATCATTATGAAATCACAAAATACTGACGCTTCATAGCTCAAGGAAGGAAAATAGAGATCAACACATC
>JAPQNM010000028.1:2353497-2355997 GCA_029783475.1 Metacarcinus magister | reverse complement strand
ACTCAACCTCACAACGACCCTTTCCCCCCATAAAACCCCCTTATTCCCCCTTTCCCTCCCAAACCTTACCGATACACGCATTTCACCTTGTCAATAGAAACTCATTGGTTCCCCCTTGAGTAGCACAGAAAACGGACGGCGGTGACCTCTAGATGCACTTAACGCCTCCACGAAAGATTTCTCTGCTGTCACGTTTTCTTCCAGCATAAAATTTCACCCCATTTCAAGGCATTTCTCTCCCTCCCTTCCGTCTCCCGTTTTCTTTTAAGTGATTCAGATTTATTTTTTTGACCGGGGGGACTTCTTTGATGATTTTCTTTATGGATTTTTTTGTTTTTTTGTTTTGTTTTAAGGGAAATAAAGATGGAAATTGAGTATTTGTATGAGATTAAAGATAAAGTTAGTGTGAGGCACGATGGTGGAGGTCGTTTGTTAGTCAGTAATTACTCTACTACTTGTTTTGTCGTGATTCATGGACGTTATTTAAGAGAGAGAGAGAGAGAGAGAGAGAGAGAGAGAGAGAGAGAGAGAGAGAGAGAGAGAGAGAGAGAGAGAGAGAGAGAGAGAGAGAGAGAGAGAGAGAAACTGCGTAAACAACTCTTAAAATTTACTACTCTCCACCCTCTAACACACACACGCACACACACACACTTGACAGGGTAGGAGGAGTGAACTAAAAAAGGTGTTATTTTGTGTGGTCACCTAATTACCTGATGGCCTCCCTTGGGTACAGGTGTGTAAGGGGTAACGTGGTTAGTGTACATAAGTTCATCAGGTTAATTACTTGGTCTACCTGGATGGTCGTTAATCCAATTATCGCCGTTATTGAGAGATTAATGGAAGTCAGCACCGTTTTCTTCTTGGTGTTATTGTTTCCGTTTTCTTTATGAGAGGGGAAACTTGTCTGATTTTTTTTTTCTCTTTATTTCGATTTTTTTTCTCTCTCCTTCAGTGTTAATTTTCTTTATCTTTATTTCTCTCTCTTACTCCACATTCCTCCACTCTCTCTGTACTACTCTCCTTCCCCTCTCCCTCTCCCTCTCTCTCATGCTCTCCCCTTCACTCATCTTCACTAACACCTGTAATTCCGTCTCCCCTTCAGTAATCTCCACCTACTCATCTCATTTCCCCTCTTCCTCCCCTTTCTGACCCTTCTTCCTCTTTCCCCTCTTCTATATTTCCCCTTATCGTCCCCTCTTATCTGCTCTCTATGTATTCACCTCCTCCTACGAGTCCTCCCGTCAGTCAAGTATCTCTCTCTCTCTCTCTCTCTCTCTCTCTCTCTCTCTCTCTCTCTCTCTCTCTCTCTCTCTCTCTCTCTCTCTCTGCTTGTGACTCAGGTAATGTGATACTTTCCTTCCCTCATATCGCATAATTCCTTCCTCACCTTCAACTAAATCACTTTTAATGCATTACCTCACCTGTCTCTTCTTCTCATCTCACCTGTTCCTCCTCCTCCTCCTTCTCCTCCTCCTCTTCATTCAGTATTCAGCTTTCCTTCACATGACACAAACTTTCACCCACAACGTTATCATGCTTCATACATTATACTTGTTTCAGGCAGCGGGTTTATTCATTCATCTATTCAGGATTATTCATGACACTCTCCAGCCTGGGACTCACTTCTGTTCTGAGTTTTCTTTCGTTCGCTTCACATTCGTCTTAGTTATTCAGTGAAGAACGATTGTGTTTAAAGGTGCACGTTAGTATATATGATTACTGTGTCTATCTTCCTTCCTTTAGTGGGTTTCTCTCTTTTTATTCATCTTTATCGATAATTCAGTCAAGAAAATATTCCTAATTCGCTGACTTCAAAATATCCTGAATAACTACTTATATTAATTACCTCATCACCTCCAAACACCTGTGCAAAAACACCTGGTTCTAATTAATCAGCAGTTCGAAACACGTTAAAAAAACAAGCCTCGTTTATCATCCACCTGCTTCACACACCTGGCCTGTGATCACTAATTAATTCACGAACACCGCTCTCCTGTGGTTACCTGAGCAAATGTCATACAGGTAGATTCATTAGTCACACCAAGTTGAGGAAAACCACATATCAGTTTCATTTCCTTCTTTTTCTCTTACTTCCTTTCTTTCTTTCTTTTAAACACACTTGAATTTGGGCGCCACACACCACTCTTCCCTCCCCTCACACCCTCCAATCAAAAGCTCGTTAAGTATCAAAGTTGGAAAAACACACAATCTAGTTACGGTATAGCATTCACTACATACCAATCCCCACCAAGAGCCTTTCTATCTATTTTTCTTCCAGTCCACAAAACACGATGCTAGTTAATATGTTTTTAATGAACTTAATTGTAGCTTACCTTTCCTCCTGCCGCTGTTTGGTCAAGCCTCTCGTCACGCAGCCTCGTTCGTTTGACTGAAAGAATAAACATAGTCTTTATAATAACGAAGAAGAACTATAGAGCAAAAAATACAAGTCGATTCTAAAGTCAATACAAATCATTCAAGTTTATCATTATCATTATTA
>JAPQNM010000028.1:2328497-2345997 GCA_029783475.1 Metacarcinus magister | reverse complement strand
TTACATCTTTCCTCTTCATATTTTCAGAGCACGAAGTCGTATAATCTCTCTCTCTCTCTGTCTGTCTGTCTCTCTCTCTCTCTCTCTCTCTCTCTCTCTCTCTCTCTCTCTCTCTCTCTCTCTCTCTCTCTCTCTCTCTCTCTCAACAGCACTTTAGAACAAATTACAAGCGCTATTTCGGTACATAACGCGCCAGAATCAACTTCTTTCCTCTATTCCTTTCAGATTTTTTCCTCGCATTTCTCCGCTAAAATATACAAATGTTTCCTCGACCCTCCCCACAAAAAATGAAGCAAAAATACAGGAAATACGAAGAAATGTAAGATAAAGAAGGCGAGAGGCGGAAGAGGAGAGGGGGAAAAAGATAATAAATGGTATAAAGAGAAGGAATTCAAGTTATAATGACCACAAAAAAGGAGAATGAAAAGGAAATGTAGAATAAAAATGAGGATGAAAAAATAAGAAAGATGAAAGATATGATACAATTTGGGTGAAGAGGAAAGACAAATACTACTGTTCATGAATTGTCTTTGTACAATCAAAACTTTCTTTGTAAAACTTGATGTAAATGATTAAGCTTTCATCTTCTTCTTCTTCTTCTTCTTCTTCCTCCTTCTCCTCCATCTCATCATCATCATCATCATCATGCAATACGTCAAACACTTTATGATGAAACACAATTGGAAAAAAAAAATTAACTCAACAAAATACTGCAAAAAAATAAATAAATAAATAAAAAAATAAAAAATAAAAAATAAAAAAATGGAGTGAAATATATATTTGTACAACACAAAAGGAACACGACACACACACGCACTACATCACAATACATCAAAACTACAACAATAATACAACACAACACGTATTAACAGCAACGGGAAATGTATACACACACAGACACCCACCTATACATCACACACACACACGTACATACAAATCCCCTTTTAAAATTATCACTCTAGTTTTATCATCGAAAGATAAAAACTTCTATATAACAAAAATATGAGTAAAAAAGAAATAAAACATGATATGGTTGACTTAATTCACCTGGAGTACGATTGGACGCGCGTTACTTATATGCTGCAGAGATTGGTGATTGTACGAATGGAGATTAGACTTAACCAGGAAGGGAGGATCAATTTGGGCGATTTATATATATGTAATAACTGTAAATTTGACCATAACTGCAGATTTATTGGGTGGGAGGAGAGTGAACGAGTGGAAAAACTGTATTTCGAGTTACTCCTACTCCTCCTCCTCCTCCTACTACTACTACTACTACTACTACTACTACTACTACTACTACTACTACTACTACTACTACTACTACTACTACTACTGCTGCTGCTGCTGCTGCTAATGTCTTCCGATGTCAATATAGACCCATCAATAAGGCTCAAATCTCCATACATTTAGGCCTAATAAATAATCCATAGTATCTCTTCTTCATATAGACATGCCGTATATATACATATATTTTTTAGGCATACAAGCATAAGCCTACTAAATATTTCAGGTCAATAAATAAAGATAAATAATTGAGAGAGAGAGAGAGAGAGAGAGAGAGAGAGAGAGAGAGAGAGAGAGAGAGAGAGAGAGAGAGAGAGAGAGAGAGAGAGAGAGAGAGAGAGAGAGAGAGAGAGAGAGAGAGAGAGAGAGAGAGAGAGAGAGTATGAACCGTAACTGTAGGCAATAAATACATAAAGAACCAGAGGAGTGGAAGAGAAAATCATTCCTCTTTTGTTTTATTTCTGTGCCATTGAACAGCGTAGCATCAGGAAAAGGAGGAGGAGGAGGAGGAGGAGGAGGAGGAGGAGGAGGAGGAGGAGGAGGAGGAGGAGGAGGAGGAGGAGGAGGATGCAGGGAGGAGTAAGGTCTATAAATCAATGTTATAATGTAGAATCAGACAGAAAGATGAGTGTAAAAGCTGTTTTATCAGGTATAAAGGTGCTGTGTGTGTGTGTGTGTGTGTGTGTGTGTGTGTGTGTGTGTGTGTGGTGTGTGTGTGTGAATTTACTTTTAGAACTACTACTATTATTCATTCTACTACTATCAATAATCTTCTTCTTCTTCCTCTTCCTCTTCCTCCTCCTCCTCCTCAATATAATAACGACACTAATGTATCTATGTAAAACAATACATCAAATCAGACAAAAAAATCCTGGCTAGTAGCAGTGGTCTCTCTCTCTCTCTTCTCTCTTCTCTCTCTCTCTCTCTCTCTCTCTCTCTCTCTCTCTCTCTCTCTCTCTCTCTCTCTCGTGACATTCTTTTCCTTGCATCATTTTATTGTTTCGAAAAGGTGTTAGTGATGCAGAGGTCAGGAGGGAAACACCGCCACACACTCCTTCCATCACACTCTGCTTGGATTATGGCACCTGGGAGTCACACGTGCACCTGACACCTCCTCTTCTTCCTCTTCTTCCTCCTCCTCCTCCTCCTCTTGCATCATCTTCTTCCTGCGTCTCCCTCCCTCAGCGGTGCAACGTGAGGATAATAATGTGACAGTGAGGTTGAAGTGAGGCAGGAATAAAAGAAGGAGTGAAAAGATTGTGTTAGGTTGGCTGGCTGGCTGGCTGTGTGTCTTACTATTGCACGTCCAGGTCATGTGTCAAGGTTCGAGTTCCGGGAAGAATGGATGATGCGCCGTTAGTACATTGATCTCCGTTTTCTATTTTGTCCTGTGTTATGAGGTTAAGAATGGGTAACTAAGAAAATAAACTAAACAATTAAAAAGAGACGGAGATGTATTACAGTAGCAAAGCGCCAGGTGATGTATACTGTCAGTGTCATCTTTCCCCTTTTAAAGTATACGTCAATACAATGGGAAGACACGTAGTAGGGGAAGGATAAGGAGATGAGCACAGCAGCAAGGCGCCACGTGGAATATATATATACTATAATTTTTTTCCTCTTTGATGCTGGAAATTCGTGGTTCCTTACACAGTGCCAGGGGAGGAGGGTGCCAAGGGGGCCAAAGGGAACCAAAGGGAGGTGTCAAGGAATAATGCCAAAGGAAAGGGGAGGTTTTAATGGGAGTGTGTTAAAGGGGTGCCAGGTACGTGTCAAGGAGTGCCAAAGGGAGGGTGTCAAGAGGTGCCACAAAGGGAGGATACTGGAGGTTGAAGGTCCATCTCTAACCCTTCCACTCCCTTTGTATTTAAGTTTACATTTTCTTTAATTAGTTGTTGTTAGTCCAATTTACGTTATTTTTCTCTCTCTTTCTCTAGTTTTCGAATGTTTCTTTCTCTCTTTCTTTCTGTCTTTTAAACGTCTTTTATTCCATCCAAATTCTCGCTTCGTTTTTTTATCTTTAATTCTTTCGTTTATTTTTTTTTACTCCCGTTCCAAATTAGACAGAAATAAAAGCCAGGAACAAAAAAAACTTTAGGTTCATTAAATTTCTCTGGGACGTCTTGGAAAAGGGAAAAAAAAAGGGGAAGAAAAAAGTGACTAAATAAATAGATATATCACATAACAAAAGAACAAAATAATAATAATAATAATAATAATCACAATAAAAAAGATACGCAAATAAACTTCTTAAACTATAAATGAAGTAAATAGATATGTTAGGTGACCATGACCCCCCAAAAAACCACTCACCCAGGTCCACTGCTCGCTAAAGTTTGAAATTATACCCCAAAAAAATAATAAAATAAATAAACAAATAAACAAACAATTAAAACATTACATTTACCAGGAAGTGAGAGTGAGAGAACGAAAAAGAAAGAAAAAAAGAGAGAGAGAGAGACCTTAATAGAGAAGGAATGAAAGTTAAACAATTATAGAACAAAGGTAAGATTTAGGAACGCTGCTTCAACAACCAAACTCAACATCCTACATTGAAAGAAACACACTGGGATTTATGTTTCAATCTTAACAGAAGCAAGACACGCCTTCAAAAAGCCTCGACACAGCTCAATAAATCCTGCACGGGTCGCCAGATGAGGAGGAAAAGTAGTGGTGGTGGTGGTTTCTGAATGGATGGGGTAAGACAGAGGACAGACTACTACTACTACTACTACTACTACTACTACTACTACTACTACTACTACTACTACAAATTAATTACGTCTGCTACAGGTATATTTAGGCGCAAAGACAGCAAAGAAAAACAGGAAGAGGAAGAGGAGGAGGAGGAGGAAGGTAGTGAAAATATCCTTAAATTTGTACTCCAGAAACATAAGTATGATAATTAAGGTAAATAACTTTGATCTTCATTAGTATTCTCTCTCTCTCTCTCTCTCTCTCTCTCTCTGTCTCTCTGTCTCTCTCTCTCTCTCTCTCTCTCTCTCTCTCTCTCGATCCAATTTTCCTTCTCCTCCGCCTTCTTCCTGCCTCTCTCCTCCTCCTCCTCCTCCTCCTCCTCCTCGTAGACAATATAGATCTACGGGAAAAAATAAAGCTTAGGACACAGAAGGAATGTGGCGGCATGGGAAAGTGGAGGGGGGAGAGAGGGGAGAGAGGGGAGAGAGGGGAGAGAGGGGAGAGAGGGGAGAGAGAGGGAGAGAGGGGAGGGTAAAAGAAGACGGAGGAAAGAATGAAGTAAGAAGAAGGGACAGAATGACAGGACGAGACAAGAATGGAGAGCAAAAGAAGGGAAGTCAAGGAAAATGTTGAAGATAAGAGGAAAAAGAGGGAAGAAAAAATGACCGCGAGGGGAAAACAAGAGGAAAAGAAAACGTGGATCATGAAGAAAAGTATAGAAAGCAAAGAAAAAAAGATAAATGAGAGAGAGAGAGAGAGAGAGAGAGAGAGAGAGAGAGAGAGAGAGAGAGAGAGAGAGAGAGAGAGAGAGAGAGAGAGAGAGAGAGAGAGAGAGAGAGAGAGATGGCGTAGATGGGATGTATTTTGATTTTTTTTTATCGTAAGAATATAAGAAGAATATAATGAAGCTACAAAGGGCCCTGAGGCGTGCACTAGGTAGTTCCTGTTAATCCTATTCCCCCTTATTACCTGCATCCATATTTACATCCATTCTATAATACGGTGAACAAAACTGCACTGCATAGTCAAGGTGAGGTCTGACTAACACTAAATACAACTTCAAAATAACCTCAGAACTTCTAACAACCAATTAGCTGCATCTGATACACCAAATTAAACTCTACAACTGTAATTATGAATATTTGTTCTATGACTAATAATTATACAGTAAAATGAAACGGTATTTTTTTTCTATAACATGACTTTCTTCCTGATTTTCTTGAAAGCTATCAGTAACCCGCGTATACTCCTACACACGACACGCTACCCCGTAAGGAACACATATAGTCTTAACGTCCACGAATATTCTTGTAATGACTGTTACAGCTCAAAGCAGTTCATAACTAAGCCTAACGACACGTTTAACCATCTTACAGACCCTCGTGGATGTGTAGAATTGACCTCAACATATGGTGGATTTTGGCTCACTATAATTAGGTATATAGAGGCAGAAAACAATTCAATTCCCACCGCTCGTTCGGAGGAGGAGGAGGAGGAGGAGGAGGAGGAGGAGGAGGAGGAGGAGGAGGAGGAGAAGGAGAAGAAGAAGAAGAAGAAGAAGAAGAAGAAGAAGAGGAGGAGGAGGAGGAGGAGGAGGAGGAGGAGGAGGAGGAAAGTGAGAAGAGGAGAGGAAATGAAAAAGGAGGCAAGAGGAAGAGGAAGAGGAAATATGAAGCCTTCCACACCTAACACTCTTGATTAAGGTGTTCATTTGAAGCTTCGAAGCCTCCTCAATGGGAAAGAAAGGAAGAAAGGAGATGGGGGAAAAAAGTCATAGAGAAAAGGGGGGAAAAAAAAAAGAGGAAAAAAACGACCGTCTCCCACGTTTACCTTTGGGAGGAAAGATAATTGTCAGTAAAGAAGTATTTTTTCCCTTCTGTCATTATCTCTCTTGTGTTATATATGTGTGGTTTTTTTTTCCTCTCATATGAATCTTTACCTTCCTTCCGTCTGTCCATCTGTCTGTCTGTCTGTATGTCTAAGTTAAGGACATTCCACGCTATTATTTTTTTTAACGCAACACAAAGGAGCAACACACGTATAAGCAACAGGAGGTGACTAGGAGGCAACACAACACTCCCAGCTTCCAAGAACACGACGTAACGAGGTTTAACGCAACTTAGCGAGGCTCAACGTAACGCAATTGTAACAACGGAGAGAGAGAGAGAGAGAGAGAGAGAGAGAGAGAGAGAGAGAGAGAGAGAGAGAGAGAGAGAGAGAGAGAGAGAGAGACTAAAGAGAATATCAAGTGGTAAAAAATAAAAAGGTGACTACACACACACACACACACACATACCTGAGGCCCTCAACACCTGCCCTGCCAAACCTCACACCAAACACACACACATACATACACACACACACACACACACACACACAAACCCACACACACACACACACACACACACATCTCCCAAAACAAAACAAAAACATTAAAAAAAAAATTATTAAGCCGCAAACACACGTATTGGCACTCCTGTGATAGCGGCAGGACGTTGGCACTCCTGCGGGTGGTCTGAGGTGCCAAGGGAAGCCGCCAGAGAGCGTTCAGTGCGGCCTGGAGTGTGGTGGAGGGTGGGTGTGCGTTCGTTACCTCGAGACAGTCAGTTTGTCTACTAGCACCGCGCGGCACCCAACCTACCTTCCTCTCGCGAATCAAAATAAACAAAAGATACAAAGATACAAATTGTGGAATATTAAAGAGAGAAAAAAAGATAATGTATACTCGTAACCAATAAGTGTGAAGAGAAAATAAAGAAAAGGTGTATTAGAGAGAAAGTCAAGAGTTTGAAATGTACGTGTTTTGATCGCGTGTCTGACAAGGTTGTAATAGTATACATGTAGATGACTAATTAATGAGCTGCAACTACACAGGTGACTCTGGCCTTGAAATTAAACAGGTGAGAAGGAACACAGAAGAATACATGATAATTATTGCATATTTTCCCTCTTTCTTCTCCTATTCCACCTCATCATCATCATCATCATCTTCCTTCATTACTGTTATGTCATACTCCACTTTTGTTTTCTTTGTCTGTCTGTCTTTCTTTCTTTCTTTCTTTTGACTGAATATAAAATGCAATTACTTTGGAGGAAAAAATGATATGACTTTCACCTCAAATGTAGAAGGAAACTTTTTTTTTTTTTTTGAGGGAGGGGAAGGCTGAAAGAAACTGAGGAAAACTGTTTGTGTTTTTGATTTAGCGAGCGAGAGAGAGAGAGAGAGAGAGAGAGAGAGAGAGAGAGAGAGGAGAGAGAGAGAGAGAGAGAGGAGAGAGAGAGAGAGAGAGAGAGAGAGAGAGAGAGATAACTAAGAAGGGAAAAAAATGATGCTGTAAGAGTAAATCAGTGTTGTGTGTGTGTGTGTGTGTGTGTGTGTGTGTGTGTGTGTGTGTGTGTGTGTGTGTGTGTGTGTGTGTGTGTACGTCTTGAAGCAATCACGTGCACACATACATCTTAGTCGACGGGAAAACTTTTCGAATATTGATTTTGGAAATTTATCTCCACCTCTCTCTCTCTCTCTCTCTCTCTCTCTCTCTCTCTCTCTCTCTCTCTCTGGTCTCGACGTAAACTGGGTCGTATTTCTTGCTCATTTCTTTACTTTCTTGACCATGAGACTCCTATTTAAAGTAAGTTAAGACCATACACACACACGCACACACACGCACACACACACGCACACACGCACACACACACACACAGACACACACTTTGGCATCCTTAACATTTTTAAATCTCATGACAACTTGAAGTATTTTTTGTCCTTATAATTTATTGGTCACTTTGGTGGACACAGAAGGGTATAATGCGTGTGTCTCCCGTTTTCTCTCTCTCTCTCTCTCTCTCTCTCTCTCTCTCTCTCTCTCTCTCTCTCTCTCTCTCTCTCTCTCTCTCTCTCTCTCTCTCTCTCTCTCTCTCTCTCTCTCTCATGAATTTGTGTTGATTGATTCCATGGTTTTCTTTGTGTCCTTATCCTCTTCCTCTCTTCATGTTATCAATCTTATTTCATCTCATTCTTTTCTTTTGTAGTTTTCCTTTTTTTTTCATTATCTTGTTTATATTAATTTCTTTCTTCATATTTATCGTTTTTTTATGCTTATTTAATTTTCGCTTTTATCTAGTTACTTTTTATATATATTTTTAACATAATGGTTCCCTTGGTTTTTTCTATTTTTTTTTCTCCCTCTCCCTCTCCCTTTCTTTCTCCCTCTCCCTTTCTTTCTAACTGTCAATTTGAGTGTAAATTTTGTTTTATCCTTTCCTTTCAACGTCGTTTTTTGTGTGATTCAAAATGGCTTTCTTTTAGTCTGGTTTTATGATTCCCTTTGTGTATATTTATGGAAGGAAGACGAAGACATTATTGGAATTATGTTCGTTCTCCAATAAATAACAAGGAAGGGATGACAAAAAATACGTTACAGTCGAACATTTATAATTGAAAGAAAACGTTGAGTTGATTCATTTTGACGCTGATTTTGTATTTAGTTTTTCCTTCGTTTTCTTATATATAAACAAAAAACGTGATGGTGATTTAGGCTTAAAGTTCTTGAAGACTTAACTTTTTTTTTCCCTACTTTCCTTAAATACAAAGTGTGAAGAGTGGATGTGTTTTAAATATTCTTATTGTATTTGTCTATCTAAGTTCCTCCTCCTCCTCCTCCTCCTCCTCCTACTCAAAAAGAAAGAGAGAAAAAAAAAAAGTACTTTGTTGATGTGCCTGTTGACTTTTTTCTTTCTTTCTTTCTTTCTTTCAATCTGTCTAAAAAAAAACATAATGAATGAATGCATGAACACAAGTGAGTTAATTAAGGCGTCGCTTTAATAAACGTTTATCTTCCGCCTATTCACACACAAAAAGTAGAAAGCAAAAAATAAGTATGAAACAAATTCCACCTAAAGAAGATTTTGTATTTAAGTTAAAAAGAGAAGCTAATGAATCTTAACGTTCCCTTTTTAACATCTTTCTTCTGTATTCTCTTCCCTTTTTATTTATTTCTCGGCAATCAACGTTAAAACTTGCGGAAGTCTGACTCGCCCAGGTTGAAAAATGGACCAAAGTTTGATAGGAAATCGGACAGAACGGTGTGTGTGTTATTTTTGTTACCACTAATGAATAAATAACTCTCTCTCTCTCTCTCTCTCTCTCTCTCTCTCTCTCTCTCTCTCTCTCTCTCTCTCTCTCTCTCTCTCTCTCTCTCTCTCTCTCTCTCTCTCTCTCTCTCTCTCTCTCTCTCTCTCTCTCTCTCTCTCTCTCTCTCATATTCCCCTGGCAATGTAGTATTTTGAGCCTCACAGTGTCTCAGTTTTCACGCACAGAATCGTCCCTTCGACAGCCACGCTCCGGAGGCCATATTGAGTGTGTGTGGAGGAGGCAGAGCAAGCACCAAGAATATAATAAAAAGACTTTGATTAAAAAAATAAATAAACTATAAAAAAAAATAACAGCATAAGGTTATTTCGTATACAAGGGTGAAATTGCAAAACTGAATATAATAAAGGAGTATAATAAAGAAAAAAACGCGAGTATTCATTATACATACATACATACATACATAAGGACAACGCACACAAACACATACACATACACGGAAGTTCATACATGCATACCGTCATAAGTGCATACATACAGACATACACAGTAAGACGTGAAAAAAAGTTAATATCAGACAATAGCTATGCGTGACAGGCGCTCCTCTGTCTCGCTTTAGAGAGAGAGAGAGAGAGAGAGAGAGAGAGAGAGAGAGAGAGAGAGAGAGAGAGAGAGAGAGAGAGAGAGAGAGAGAGAGAGAGAGAGAGCATAATACCAACAAATATGTGTACAGTTTCAATTTACACTCGGTCTTTCCCACACGCCTCTCGTTTTCTATCAGGTGGCGTCTATTTCATTTTCTGACTGGCGGGCAAACTATACCAAATTATTTAATGAGGTGAGGTTATCGATACCATCCAGATTTAGCTTCCTCACCTGTTTGTTTGGGTCCAACAGAATGGGGAGAGTGGCGGGAACATTATGAGGTGACGGGGAGGCGGTGACGGTGAGCGATGGGTGAGTGCTGGTGGATGTGACGGCAGGAATGAGTGACGGTGAGGTTATGAGGTACAATTGTCACCCACCTATTACGTTACGGGACCAACAGTATCCATATAGTGACGCTAGGTGGAGACAGAGGTCATGTAACGGTAATATAAGGTAAGAATATGTGACGTAGGGACCATTCCGTTCCCCCGTAACATTCCTACACCCATACATAAATAAGGGTAAGCTACTACCCTACATAACGGTACTAAAACGTAACGATGTGTGACGCAGGGCCTCTAGGGAACTATTATGTCCATTCATAGCGGCATTCACTAATATTCATAACCATATCGTGAGGCGGAACTAACAGGCGTGGTATTATATCACGTTTGTATGGATCAGACATCATGAACCTGGCGCGGGGAACGGGGAGGGGGAAGGAGGGAGTGTCCGTTCATGCATGCACAAAGACTCTAAAGGAAGAAAAAAAGAAAAGAAAAATACATTAGTCGCCCTGGACATTGGAGGCGATTATCTCCCTGCAATAACGTGATGGAAGGGAGTTATACGGGTGATTACGTATCGTTTGTGTGAGTGATGACGAACACACACAACCTTACGACTCATAACTCTACGACAACAAAGAATGGAAAGAAAAAATATGGACTATATGCTACAATTACCAAATGAATGCAGTAATTGTTATAGTTCCCCCCTTCCCTTCCCTTACATTACACTCTTTTGTTAGTAGGACAATGAAAACAAAGTTGTCCTACACCTTATACACCTCACACTAAGTATTATAGATCCCTAAGGTGTTGCTTCTCATATGTATAAGTATTGGAAAGTATGGAAAAGTAGCATTCATGGATGATTAACGTTGATGAGAAATACCACAATGGCTGTAAACGTTTCTGTGACATGAATCGTAACTCGGAAACGTCAAGGAGGCGAAAGAAAACGGGGGACGGTTTGCCTGCTGGTGGACACGGGTTGGAGGTGCGATCCAACGATGCATGGATGATATGTCTTTACCGAACGGAGGGAGTAATATGACCCACAGGAATACACGAATGATACACGACTCTCTCTCTCTCCCTCTCTCTCTCTCTCTCTCTCTCTCTCTCTCTCTCTCTCTCTCTCTCTCTCTCTCTCTCTCTCTCTCTCTCTCTCTCTCTTCGTTCCTACCCTCCTCCTTACACCTCCCTCTCACGCACTTCCCCTCACTCTCCCTCTCCTTCACACCTCCTCCATGCACCTTCGTTACTGGCTCCTCTTCCTACTCCCTCCCTCCCTCCTTCCCCTCACCCGAACACCTCCTTTCCCCTCACCTTCCTTTGAGTGCGTGGAGGTCACATACTCCATGGGCTGAAGTCTGGTCACGGTTCCTCCTCCTCCTCCTCCTCTTCCTCTTCCTCCTCCTTGGTTGTCCTGACGCCTCGTTCGGTTCTACTGCATACAACTTTATATTTTCATTTTCTTCTTTATTTTCATACTTTTTTTTACTTTTTTTTTTTTTACATCCTATTAATATATTCTTATTATTAACTTTTCTTTCTTTGATTTGTTTTTTTTCCTTAATTTTTCTTCTTATTTTTGATAGTTTGTTTAATTTATTCATTGATATTCGTTGTATTGTTACGTTTTTCTTCCTAATTAGCGTTTCTCTCCTTAGTTGTTTCGTCTCATTACGTCAATTTTATTTTCTTCTTAATTCTTCGTCGTCTTTCTCTTCTTTTTCTTTATTCGTTCTCTTATAATTGCCTTTCTTTGCTTGTTAACTTTTCTCCTCTCTTCTTTTCCTCTTCTTCTTGTTGCTAATTCCTTCTTCATGTCGTTCTTCAAAATGTCTTTCTTCTTTTCTCATTTCCTTTATTCTTTATTTTTCGGTTCAAAGACACTAATTACTTTTTTATTATTGTCTTTTTTTCAATTTCTTTTGCATTATTGTCCTATGTATTCTTTCAATTTTTTCAACGTTACATTTTCAATTTTATTTGCATTCATTTACGTATCGTTTTCTTTTTCCTTTGCATTCACTATTTTTTTCATTTTCATTATTCTATCATATATTTTCCATTTTCCCTTTGCATCAATTTTCATATCTTTATTCTTTCTTTTCTTTCTTTTGTTCACATTTGCATTATTTCCACTTGATTCAATACCTACGTTGAAAATTGTTCCATTTTTTGAACGAACAATTACACATTTCAGTATTATATATATATTTTTCCTCTCTCTCCCTCTGTGTCCTTATTATTTATTTTATGATACGCGGAACTTTTTAATAATGTCAACACAGCTGATGCAAAAAGTGTAATATTTATAAGCCACTTCATTACACTGTTATCTACTCCTGTGTTATCTACTTTATATTGTATACTGTGTGTTATCTATTGTTTGTTATCTAATCTTGTGTTATCTATTTTGTGTTACCTATTATGTGCTATCTACTGACTGTTATCTATTCTATTATGTACTTTCTGTTATCTTTTATGTGTTATCTAGTGTCTGTTATCTACTCTGCGTTATCTGTTCTCTAATATCTATTCCGTTATTTTCCTGCCTTGCACTAAATACATATCATAATGAAAAAAGAGAAAGAGAGAAAAGTATATATTTATTCCAAAGCATAAATATATTTCATTTCCTCCTATATTACTTTCCATATTCATTAGTTTTTGTTTTAGAATTTTGAGTTTCCTGTTATTCTATTTATAACAAGATAGAACACGAGAAAGACTGGATATTTTTATTTATTATTTCAGTCATTTTTATTAAGATTTCATTTCGTTGTTAATTTGTTCCATCTATATATATATATAAAAAAAAAGTATATCCAGTAATTTTCTTAATTATTCCATTTCCTTGTTTATCTCTTCGTTGTTTTCCTCTTTGTTTTGTTTCTTTATGAGCCTCCAGACGCCTCACACCCCGCCCATCCTCATTCCCTGTTACGTACGGTTCCCTCCTTAAATCATTCCTCATTTCTAATTTCCCTTCATTTGTCTTGCCTTTCCGGTGGAATCACGGGGCTTGTTCAAGGTTTATCATTTCCATCATTTTTTCTTCTCTCTGTCTGACTCTATCTTTCTCCCTCTTGTCCTGTAATTTCTCTTGTGTGATGGCTTATTTTCTCCTCCTCTTCCTCTTCTTCTCTTTATTTCTATTTCTTCAACTATGCTTTTTTGATTCGTTTTAAGTTTCATTTTCTTCTCACTCATCGTTCTTCTTAATATCAATGTATTATTTTTTCACTTTTTTTTCTACAAACTTTATATTATTTTTTATTTTTCAATTCTTAAAGACTTTGTGACACTTTTTAGACAAACACACGACCTTCCACTCCTCCCAAGTGTCATGATTTAAGTCTTTTAACTCATTTTCTTCATTAAATATTTCTCCTACACTTAATTTCCCAAGTACATCTAAGTCTCTCTCTGTCTCTCTCTCTCTCTCTCTCTCTCTCTCTCTCTCTCTCTCTCTCTCTCTCCACCACTTCATAACACGAAATTAACATGATCAGGACACAAACTACACTACGAGCAAGGAAGAGTTATATTTATGAGGTTTTTTTTCCCTCTCCCTCTTTCTCTCTTTCCCTTCCTCTCTCAATCACTCACTACGACCAGTAATGATGCACGAGTTGCTGGTGGTGGTGGTGGTGGTGGTGGTGGTGGTGGTGGTGGTGGTGGTGGTGGTGGTGGTGGTGGTGGTGGTGGGATGAAAGCCACCGAGATGAAAATGAAATATTAGAGTGACCGATTCTTTTCTTTGGAAGTTCAGAATTAAAAAAAGGAAAAAGAAAAAAGTAAAGAAGAAAAAATAGGTGAAGGAAAGCCACTGGAAAACTTCAACTAACATTCTCTCTCTCTCTCTCTCTCTCTCTCTCTCTCTCTCTCTCTCTCTCTCTCTCTCTCTCTCTCTCTCTCTCTCTCTCTCTCCAGGTGAATAGTACAGGAGTCATTCCACAGATTGCTCTCCTCCTCCCTCAACGCTGCATTACTTACACAAAACGAGAGAGAGAGAGAGAGAGAGAGAGAGAGAGAGAGAGAGAGAGAGAGAGAGAGAGAGAGAGAGAGAGAGAGAGAGAGAGAGAGATGAATTAAACCCACAGAAGAAAATTGCTGACTTTATTAATTGAGTCTCCCGTGTTGTCCCTGTTCCCGTTTTCTTTTTGTTTTAATTCCATTTTCTATTTGCGAGTCTGTGTCTGTGTGTGTGTGTGTGTGTGTGTGTGTGTGTGTGTGTGTGTGCAAGTCCGTATACTCTGGAGACGTGGGTGTCGTGTTTATAAGGAGGAGGAGGAGGAGAGGAGGAGGAGGAGGAGGAGAGGAGGAGGAGGAGGAGGAGGAGGAGGAGGAGGAGAGGAGGAGGAGGAGGAGGAGGAGGAGGAGGAGGAGGAGGAGAGGAGGAGGAAGAGAAGGAAGAAGAAGAGGAGGAAGAGGAAGAGGAGGAAGAGGAAGAGGAAAAGTAAGAAGAGGAGGATCAACAAAATGAACTTGTAAGGAGATAGCGAAAGAGGAGGAGGAGGAGGAGGAGGAGGAGGAGGAGGAGGAGGAGGAGGAGGAGGAGGAGGAGAGGAGGAGGAGGAGGAGGAGGAGGAGGAGGAGTAAAATTCTCAAGTAGCTTAGAGAAGGAATGAAATAGGAAAAGAAAAGACACATAAGGAAATACAAGATAACATATATAAAGGAAATAAAAAAAGAGAAGGTTACACACACACACACACACACACACACACACACACACACACACACACACACACTATAAAATCCTATGAAAATGCGAAAACGAATGAGTGAAAGGAAATAATAAGCAATACCTAGAAATAAACAAACAAAATACTGCAATGTGACACAGACGGAAGCAGGTGAGACACAACAACAACAACAACAACAACAACAACAACAACAACAACAACAACAACAACAACAACAACAACAACAACAACAACAAAAAAGGGATAAATGATGTGAGTAAAGAACGAAAATAAAAATAGATAAATATAATAAATTTGAGAGCAAAAACATAAGGCATAGGGATAGAACGACAGAGAGAGAGAGAGAGAGAGAGAGAGAGAGAGAGAGAGAGAGAGAGAGAGAGAGAGAGAGAGAGAGAGAGAGAGAGAGAGAGAGAGAGAGAGAGAGAGCGAGAGAGAAAATGTGGAGAAAAGTGTTAGCAAGAAAAACACTCCCAATAAAATGCTAAAAAGAAAAAACAAAAACAAAAAACTGGGAGAGGCTGAAAAGAAAACGTAAAACTGAAACCGTGGGCGTCACATACACACATACACACACACACACACACACACACACACACACACACACACACACAGAAGTAGAAAAATATAATGCTAATATTGCAATGATAATAAGAATAACAACTACTACTACTACTACTACTACTACTACTACTACTATTACTATTACATAATCCACTATGGTTATTTCCCTTACAATTTCCCCTCAACCATCCTATTTTCCCTTCCTTACCCGTCTCCTTTCCTATGCTATACCTCTCACAAACCAATACTATGCTCACAGATATGCCTCCCTTCTCTCTTTTGCCCTACTTGTCACAGCGCACACAGACACACACACACAGACAGACACACAGACACACACATATACATATAGTTTCAACACAACAGCCATGTCCAGTTTAATAAATTTTTTCCTCTCACTTGATATCGAAAGAAGGAGGGAGAGAGAGTGGAAGAGGACGAGGAAGAGGAAGAGTAGGGTGGAAGTAGCGGAGTGGAGGAAGAAGGTAGGAGGTGGGTAGGTAAGATTGGAAAAGAGGAAGAAGATTGGAAAAGAGGAAGAAGATTGGAAAGGGGAGAAGAGAGATGGAAATAAAAGAAAGGTAGAGAGGGGAAAGAGGAAGGGGGAAGCATAAGATACAGAAGAGAGAGAGAGAGAGAGAGAGAGAGAGAGAGAGAGAGAGAGAGAGAGAGAGAGAGAGAGAGAGAGAGAGAGAGAGAGAGAGAGACGCTTTAGAAAACATTATTACCATTGCTGGGAATTCTTCGAGTATATTTATGTTCTCTTTTGTCTTTCATGTTAACTCACTTTTCTTTTTTTTTAAGTTATATATATATTCTCTCTCTCTCTCTCTCTCTCTCTCTCTCTCTCTCTCTCTCTCTCTCTCTCTCTCTCTCTCTCTCTCTCTCTCTCTCTCTCTCTCTCTCTCTCTCACTTTACGTAGGTTTTCAGTTTTCTTTTTTTATTTACATTTTCATTTTATTTATCATCCCATTATTATCTTTGTTTTTCGATTTCATTCTATATTGATTTGAATTTTTTATTTGTTCTCACTTTTTTTCTTCCTTTAATTATATCGTGAAAAGATAATATTGTTTTCCCTGATTATATTGATAGTCGTCTCCTCCTTCTGTCTCCTCTCACTTACACGCAACCTTACTAATTTCCTCCCACAATTCTGAAACTTCCGTCACCACATTCCCCGTTTCTTTAAATTTCCTCACTCTCCCTCTCCTTTTCCCCTCCTTCTACTTCTTCTTCTTCTCCCCTCTCCCTTCCCCTCTCCCTCACCCGGATAAAGGTGTAAACGTCTTCCCGGGAAAACAGAAATAACACGCGTGGTGGTGGTGGTGGTGGCGCCTCAACGGTACTGAAGGGAAACTACATTATCCCGTCTTGAAATATTAATTGGCTGGTTAAAGATGGTGGGTCACGATCAAGCCTTACCCCCGCCCCCCCCCAAACATCTTTCTTTCCCTCCTTCCCTCCCTCTCTTCCCCTAATCCTTCTTTCCCTTCCTCCCTCCCTTCCCCTCAATTCTTCTTACCCTGACTCCCTTACCCCAATTCTTCTCTCCCTTCCCCTCACCTTCCCTCCCTCCCTCCCTCCCTGCTTGCTTGCTTCCCTCCACGTCGTCTGAGTCTCCTGAGGGTTGCAGGGTAAGAGGGGGGAGGGAAGGAGAAGGAAACTTGCACGACGGAGAGAAGGAAAGAACGAGATGGAAAAAATAGATGTAAAGAATTGTGATTATGTCTAATTATTTTTACTTTTCATTACTCGCCTTGCAGGTTAAATTATGGCTAAGTGGAGAGGCTTAATTAGGAGTCTCAACCATTATCATTATCATTATTATTATTATTATTATTATTATTATTATTATTATTATCAATATTATTTTTTCCCTGTCCGTCCCCTGTTTATAGAGTCAAAACACAACCCTTTAAGAACACAGCTCTGGTTCTTCGGTATTTATTGAATAGGAAGAGGAAGAGGAAGAGGAAGAGGAGGAGGAGGAGGAGGAGGAGGAGGAGGAGGAGGAGGAGGAGGAGGAGGTATAATAAAACTGAGGCAGGAAAGATGGCGACAAGAGAACTGGGGATTCGCAGAAGTGTAATGAAAGAAGGGAGAGAGAGAGAGAGAGAGAGAGAGAGAGAGAGAGAGAGAGAGAGAGAGAGAGAGAGAGAGAGAGAGAGAGAGAGAGAGAGAGAGAGAGAGAGAGAGAGAGAGA
>JAPQNM010000028.1:2318497-2323497 GCA_029783475.1 Metacarcinus magister | reverse complement strand
AAGCGTGATATACATGTGTCCAGTACAAGGTTACCTGTGGATGTTTACCTGTAGAACGGGTGGGGTAGTTTTTTTTTTCTTTTTTTTTTCTCTCTCTCTCTCTCTCTCTCTCTCTCTCTCTCTCTCTCTCTCTCTCTCTCTCTCTCTCTCTCTCTCTCTCAGTAAAGTAAGAGTGAAAGCTAATACTATTTTTACCTGTATTCTTCTTTTTTTTATATATACTTCTCGTTTATATGATGAAGTAGATGTTTTAAAGCCTATCAAGAAGTATTATTAGTAGTAGTAGTAGTAGTAGTAGTAGTAGTAGTAGTAGTAAAGGTAAGAGTAGCAGTAATAACCATAGAAGTAATAACAATAGTAGTAATAATAACAATGATAATAATAATGATAATAATAATAATAATAATAATAATGATAATAATGATAACAATAATAATAACCAGAGAAAAACATGAAGCACCAGAGAGATGAGGAGCAGGAGATGGAAAGAAGAAGAATATTTCCTTTGCTTTCTGCATTTCCTTATAAAACATTACCGTCTTACCTTTACCTTCCTTCAACGCAGGAAACATACACAAAAACACTTAACAAGCAGGTGCATCTTGCTTCACCTGGACCAAATAAAATAAAAAATAAAAAGATACAGAAAGGAGGTAAAGAAAATAAGGAAAAGAAAATTAAAAGATATCTCTAAAAATACATTAATTGAGACTTTACCTTCTGATCGATGATATTATCTCTATCTCTCTCTCTCACTCGCTCTCCTTCTTGAGTGCTCACCTGTAGGAGAAAATGAGCTAATTAGTTACCACCACACCTGGCCAAACACGAGTACAGGTAATTAAACCTTAATCCACATAGTCAGGTAAATATTTGTGTAGCTTCCTCTTACCGTCTTCTTTAATTATCTCTCTCTCCCTCTCTCTCCCTCTCTCTCCCTCTCTCTCTCTCCCTCTCTCTCTCTCTCTCTCTCTCTCTCTCTCTCTCTCTCTCTCTCTCTTTCTCTCTCTCTCCTTAACTTCCAAATTCCCTTTTAAAAATCTCTGGACACACACACACACACACACACACACACACACACACACACACACACACACACACACATCCCTCAAGCAAAGTTCAAAAGTACAACACAAAGTCATGCCACGTGCCGTGTGTAAAGTGGAAATTGCTATGCTAGTTCATATTATTTTTTCCACTAGAAGCGAGAGCGAGAGCGAGAGAGAGAGAGAGAGAGAGAGAGAGAGAGAGAGAGAGAGAGAGAGAGAGAGAGAGAGAGAGAGAGATATGCAGGGAGAGAAGTATATGAAGAAAAATACGGTCGCTAGGGAGACGTATTGCATATAAGTGAGTGAATGCGAGAGAGAGAGAGAGAGAGAGAGAGAGAGAGAGAGAGAGAGAGAGAGAGAGAGAGAGAGAGAGAGAGAGAGAGAGAGAGCGAGAGAGAGAGAGAGAAGAAAATAAGAACAAAAAACAGCGCAAGGGAGGTAAAAGGTATTTAAATGTGGGAGTAAATACCGTAGACTTAACCGGATTCTCAAGGGAGTGCGGCGGCGGAGATAGGAAGTGAAGAGAAGGTGGGAGAAAAAGGTAAGAAAGTGGCGAGGAAAGGAAGTAGGAAGGAAGAGATAGAAGGAAGGTGAGAGGAGACAGGAACTAAGATTACCCTTCCAAAGAGCGTGTGTAAGTAAGGAGGAGGAGGAGGAGGAGGAGGAGGAGGAAGAGGAAGAGAAGAAATAGAGGAGCCAAAGGAGGTGGAAAACGGAAGAGGAGGACGAGTAGGCAGGAGAAAAAAAAAAATCTAACAAACACCATTAATATTACACAAACTTTCCACGCCCAGCCCTGCCACGCCCACCCTTGCCCCAACCACGCCCACCCCTCCCCCCCCCACCACGCCCCGTTTAATGTCATGTATACAATCGTTGCACATCAAATAATATAATCGGTAAATGAATTCGCCGTCACGCCACATTCAAGGTCATATCTGCACCATATGGTAATGCTGCACCTGTAATTAACGCTAATACCTGTGTGTGTCGTTTGGTAATGCGTTTTTTCAACTCTCTAATACATTTTTTATTTTTTCAGTAATTCTTTTAATATCCCTCTAATCCAATATTCTAGTGATTTATTATTTTTTTTTAATAGTTGTTCCTGGAAGCCTTGACACGATTATCAGTAGTGTTTAATCCTGACCTATAAATCCAGGTGAGGTTTTAATTAGCCAGAGTTACCTGCAATAGTCAGGTAATTGCTTCTCTCTCCCTACATTTCATTTTTCACTCAATATATTTTTTCACCCATGATTCTTTGCTTACATCATTTCCTATCCACTTAAATCACCTTTTTATAGTATACAATTATCTCTATTTTGCATTTTATTTTCTTTAATTTATTCTGCAGTTTAGTTTAAGCAATCAATTTACTCGTGCTGTCTCATCTTGTCTCATCTCTTCTCCTCCACCTCCTCCTCCTCCTCTTTGCGTGTAGACAAATCCCACGTCATAAGGTATTTGTCTGTCCCATCCTTCACCTGGAGGAAAGAACAGGAGGCAGGGACAGGTGAGGGAGGGAGGGAGGGAGGGATTAGGACAGCGGATTGGAGGGCAGGAGAGAATAAATTGACGAAAGACGGTGGTGTGAGAGGAAAGTAAAGGAAGGGAGAGGAAAAATGAGAGGAAAACATATATTTAGAATGATAAGAGAGGAGAGAGAGAAAAAGAAAGAGAAAGAGATACATATAAAAAAAAAAATACGTAAATTAAATGAGAAACAGAGAAGAGAAATAAGAGTGATAAACAAAGGAAATTAGGAGAGGAGGAAAGATGGCAAAACAGGTAAATCCAAGGTAAGGTGAGGCATGAGGAAGAGGGACACAGGTGAGGCGGGAAGGTAGGAGGTCAATCAGGCAACAAGATGACCAGGTGAAGCAAGTGTTGAAGGAAGGGATGGAAGAAGAAGAAAAGAGGAAATGAAAGCAAGGAAACTAAAGGAAAAGGAAAGAGAATATAAAGTGAGAGAGAGGAAGGTGAAGGGAAATGTGAAGGGGAAGGGAAGGGAAGGGAATAGAAGGAAAGGAAAGGAATATATTAAGAGAATGGAAAGTAAGAGAAGAGGAAGGAGGATGGGAAGGGTAAAGGGGAGGAGTAAATGTGAAGGGAAAGGAAGGGAAGAGAATAGATAGCAATAAAAGGTAAAGGGAGGAGATGGGAAAGGATGGAAGGGAATAAAGTAAGGGAAGGGAAAGGAAATAAAGTAAGGGAAATAAAAGCAAGTTATGGAAGGTTATTTAACAAAACGACAAAAAAAACGAAATTAAATAAAGTAAAGAGAACTCTAAGATAAATATATAAATACAGTTTAAAAATAACAAGTGTAAATAAATATTGAAGTTAAGAATGTTAGATAACAGTAAATACAGGAAAGATAAAAAATAAATAAAATGTAGGTGAAAAATACTATGATATGTAAAGACCATTGTATATATATAAAAAAAAAAAAGATAAATGCAGCCAGGTAGAACAAAGGAAGGTAATAGAACAGGAAGGTCAGGTCAGGAAAGGTCATGCCAGGTCAGGAAAGGTCAGTAAAGGTCATGACAGGTTAGGTAAGGTAAGGTCAGGTAGGACATCTCCTCTCATTACCCAATTAAGGTTAAATACAGGTCCTCTCGACTAATGGAGAGAGAGAGAGAGAGAGAGAGAGAGAGAGAGAGAGAGAGAGAGAGAGAGAGAGAGAGAGAGAGAGAGAGAGAGAGAGAGAGAGAGAGAGAGAGAGTTGGTAAGCTGACGGCACGGAGGAAAGAGGGAAAAATATATGTAGGTGTAAGAGGAAAGTGGAAGGAGAGATAAGGTGAGAAAAAAGGACAGAGAAAGAGGAATAAACTGCAGGGATAAGAAGGAAGAGAAGAAAAAAAGGAAGGAGAGAGAGAGAGAGAGAGAGAGAGAGAGAGAGAGAGAGAGAGAGAGAGAGAGAGAGAGAGAGAGAGAGAGAGAGAGAGAGAGAGAGAGAGAGAGAGATGATCTAGGTAGGCAAATTAAGGTTGTCCAGGAGAAGGGATAGCACAGATAATGGACGAATGGAAGAGAGAGGGAAGGAGAGAGGAAGGGAGAGAGGGAGAGAGGGGAGGGAGGGGAGGGAAAAAGGGGAGGGAGGGAGGGAGGGAGGGAGGATGGATGAAGAAATGAAGGAAGGAAAGGATGTGAGGGAATTTATATACGAAAGGAAAGAGGAAATTATTACATGAGAGAGAGAGAGAGAGAGAGAGAGAGAGAGAGAGAGAGAGAGAGAGAGAGAGAGAGAGAGAGAGAGAGAGAGAGAGAGAGAGAGAGAGAGAGAGAGAGAGAGAGAGAGAGAGAGAACCGTACACCATCCATTTCGTATTAAAGGAAAAGGAGGGGGGAAAAAAAGGGGAAGGGAAGGTAGGGAAAGGGAAACATGAAACAACAGGAAACAATGAAATTACAAAAAAATGAGAGAGGTGAGGGAAGGAAAGCATGTTATTGTTACGGAAAGAACATTGTTGGAACAGAGGAACAGGAGGAACAGGTGGAACAAGAACATGAGGAACATAAGGATGAACAAATGGTTAAGATTACATAGTGGGAGTGATGGAACAGAAGGAACAAAATGGAACAACAGAACACGGTGGAAACAGGAAGAACAAGCAGAACGGAACAGATAAAAATGATTGAACACGCGGAACGGAGAAAATATACGAAAACAGAACACAATGGAACAGGAGATGAAAAATAAAAACCAAACAATATATAAAAAACAAGAATATATACAATAAAAGCAAAGCACAATTTTATAAACATGAACAACAGGAACACCGGAACGGAACAATATGAAACAGGAATAGTAGGAGAGAATGGAATGGAACGAGGGAGGCGATGGAACATATTAAGCCAGAACGAGAGGGGAAAAAAAGGGGAAAAAAGTAATGGAATAGAAGAACAGATTGGAACGAAGCACAAATATGGGGTAGGGGAAAA
>JAPQNM010000028.1:2298497-2310997 GCA_029783475.1 Metacarcinus magister | reverse complement strand
AATTTTAACACGAAACTTATTATTTTTTTTTACTTTCATGTTATTATTCAGTTCATGGCAATCAACCACATGCAGAAACCAATAATAAAAAAAAAAATTATTCCATGAGAGAGAGAGATAGAAAAAAAGAAAGCAGAAGATAGAAATAGCGATAGAGAAAATGAGAGAGGAAGAGTTGAACATCCATCTGCACTATTGAAAAAGATAAATGCAAACCACAGATCAAAAATAGCCTGAAAATATCTAACTGAAAAAATATGACAGAAAAAGAGGGAAAAAAATGCAAGACAGAGAAAGAGCGAGGGAAAAAAAACGAGAAAGCAGGCTGAATAGGCAATCTAAAGTGTTGAACAAAATGTGAATGTTGGTGTGAATGTTGGACAGAGGAGAAGGTCATATCACCTGTCTCTAGAGGGTAAAGGTCACAGGGACGGATCAAAAGGTAACAGTTTGATGATCTATTTTACTCTCTCTCTCTCTTTCTCTCTTTCTCTCTCATTTATTGCCTACGTTCCTCTCCACCACCTTTTCTCCTCCATTCTCCTTCCTTCTCTCTGTTCTTCATCACTTGTCACCACCTCCTCCTCCATCATTTTCTTCTCCTTCCCCCTTTCTCCCTCCTCCATCATGAAGGATCTCTCTCTCTCTCTCTCTCTCTCTCTCTCTCTCTCTCTCTCTCTCTCTCTCTCTCTCTCTCTCTCTCTCTCTCTCTCTCTCTCTCTCTCTCTCTCTCTCTCTCTCTCTCTCTCTCTCTCTCTCGTGACGCTCCGACCAGTATTTTGTATCATCTTTAATAGAGAAAGTGAGCTTGACTATCTCTCACATACTCTCCCTTTCTTCCTCTCTCTCACTCACTTTTCTTCCCTCCCTTCCTCACAGACACACAGACACACACACACACACACACACACACACACACACACACACACACACACACACACACACACACACACACACACGTACGTCACCTTACACACGTCATATTCTCTCTCACATGACACACCAAGAATTCATATTTCTTATCCTCTCTCTTCTCTCACTCTCTCACTTCCAATCCTTTCGAACTTCCTTCCCTTACAAGTTTTCTTCTTTCTCTCTCCCTCCACGCGTCTCTCTTTCCTTTCCTTTCATTATTACTCAATGTGATCATTTTCTCTCCCTTCAGTCTCCTTCCCTCTCTCTCTCTCTCTCTCTCTCTCTCTTCTTATCCTCCCTTTTCTCCTCTCGTCTCCTCTTTCTTCTTGTCAGGCTTCGGGGATTAATACGATATATCTTTTTCTTATGTGTGTGTGTGTGTGTGTGTGTGTGTGTGGTGTGTGTGTGTGTGTGTGTGTGTGTGGTGTGTGTGTGTGTTTCTTTATCCACCTTACTGATAATATTACTTTGAACCTCACTTTCTCCACCCATAATCTTCCTCTTCCTCCCCCATACACGTGCAGTCAATTTTCTTTTCCCTACTCCTTACACGTGCACTCAATTTTCTTCTCCCTACCCACCATACACGTGCACTCAATTTCCATTATTTCCCCCCATAAGACGTGCACTCAATTTCTCCTCCCTACCCACCCATAACACGTGCACTCAATTCCCTTTATTCTCTCTCCCTCAGGTTGGCTCGTGGTGGGCGTCGGGGCTGGCACGGGGCTGTACATGGGCCCTTACTTCCCCAGCCCTCAGACCAGGAACATTACGGTGCATCAGAACACTGTAGCGTACCTGCCTTGTACCGTGAAGCAGCTCGGAGACAAGTCGGTGAGTGAGAGAGAGAGAGAGAGAGAGAGAGAGAGAGAGAGAGAGAGAGAGAGAGAGAGAGAGAGAGAGAGAGAGAGAGAGAGAGAGAGAGAGAGAGAGAGAGAGAGAGAGTGTACAGTATATATAACCTCATAATAAAGTTGAAAATATAGAAAAATTTAATCCAATACTTTATCTTCTTTTTTTTTCTTTTTTTTCCCTCCCTCTTGGTATCAGTGGTAAATCTGGCGCCATTTTCCTTTCCCTCGTAATGCTCACCTATTTTTCCCCCTTTAACCTCACACCCATTTTCCTCCCCTCCCCCCCCCTCCCCCTTCACACACTTATTCGTCTTCCTGAAGCCTTGAATCTCATGTGCTTTGCTTTCTTTCCTTTTTTTCCTTTATCTTGGACTTTTTTCCTTCCTTCGCTGAGGCTGGTTGGCTTCCCTGTGGAGTACTAAGGGGCGTGGTTCCGGGGCCGAGTCTAATCTTATCACTAGAAGCAAGCACTTGTGTATGCAGATTGGCGTGGAGGCCCTATCGTGGTGGGTGGGTGGGTGGGTGGGTGGGTGAATGGGTGGGTTGGGGGAACAGGGGGCACGATTTAACCCTTTCTTCTTTAGTCAGGCAAAGGTTTTTTTCCTCATATAGACCTTCACTTCCCTTATGACCTGAGATTATCTTCATACATAATATATTTTGTCTTTTTCATTTCATATATATATAATTTTTTCTAAGTATTTCTTCCGTTTAGTGAGTTTTTGTATAATTATGTCATATAATTTTTTCCACCTTAAATTAGAAGGTTGACTGGTGGTGGTGGTGGTGGTGGTGGTGGTGTTTTTTTCTCTTCTTTCTTTCTCCCACTGGTCGTTTTCTATGCTTTCTCTAAGGGGTGGTAGGTAGGTAGCGTGTCTGACTCCTTTCTATTTTTATCTTGTGAGCGCGGCTGGAGTGTGTGTTCTCGAGTCTGGTGGGAGTTTAGTTGACGAACGCTGACTGACGCTCAAGAAAATTCTCTTATGGGTGTATTCAATTGTGAGCACGCCAAGGGAAACCAACACGCAGAGACGGTCTAAAAATAAAGCAACTGAAAGGGGAAACTGTAAGAAAACATTCACTCTTTGTCACGATGCTTTCCTCTTCGTTTGTCTGTTTATCACAATATTTCTTTTGGTTCTATTCTGGTGGTTGGCATTTTGGTGACATACATTTGTAGCCCACGTTGAAGTCTTATATAGTCTGGTCTTGGGAGTCCCTTAGGGTGTGGAGGAAAGGGGTAAGGTGTGTGGGAAGGGGGTAGGATGTGGGGAAGGGGGTAGGGTGTGGGGGAAAGGGGCAGAGCAAAAGAAAAGTCTCTATTTCCACGTGTCCCAGCACCTCATTCTCCCACAGTTCACTTCTCTGTCATTCTCTTTCTCTCTAGGTATCTATCTATCTATATCTTTAACACTATTCACTGCTACTTCCTCTTTTGCTTTATAATCAAACACCTTGCATAGACTGGCTGTTTGGAGTAGTTGTGTAGTGTGTGTGGTGGAGTGTGTGGTAGTGTGTGGTGGTGGTGGAGTGTTCGGTGATAGGATGCTTTGTGTGTTTTGTAATCATTGACACGGAACTAAAGGTATTGTGTTGCACCTGGCTAACACGCAATTACCTGTCACCTGTGAAGGACACCTGCAATACAAAACTTGATTGGGTATAAATATCAAACGCGGTGTTCAAAGCCATTCTAGTGTGTGAAGGGAAAGATAAGTGTGATATGTAAGTAGGATTGTTGTATAGTATATAGCACATACTAAAAGGAACTCCCACACACACAACACACACACACACACATACATACAAAGGACATTATGCACTCTCATACTCCTCATACATTCAATGACACACTAGTAATATATAATGTGTTTAGGGCAAGAGACACATCAACACATGAGAAACTTTATAAAAAAAAAAAATAATAACAATAAAAATAAATAAATAAATCAACAAAAAAAACAAGGAAAGAGAAGATACAAAAGTATGAATAAGACATTTAAAGAAATTTCAGCACATAAATAGGAGCACATGGAAGACATAACACACAGGTAAGACACATTAGCACATAAGAAACAGGATGAGTAACGATTAGGACACAGTGAGAGGAAACACAACTGATGATTAAAGAAGAGAAAGAGAAAAAAGAAAAAAATCCAGCATCTTTAGGGAGCATAGTTGATTGAGGTGAGAGGGAAATGAGAGGGAATTGAGAGGGAATTGAGAGGGAAATGAGAGGGAAAGGAGAGAAAGTTTAAAGGAGAGTAGACATATGTTGAGAGAGGTGAGAGGAAAGTGAGAGGGAAGTGAGAGGGAAGTGAGAGGGACCACCATCTTGACGACAAAGCTGAAAACAAAGAATGTGTCATAGGAGAATTTAAGCTTCATTAACTTTCATCCTGTGTGTGTGTGTGTGTGTGTGTGTGTGTGTGTGTGTGTGTGTGTGTGTGTGTGTGTGTGTGTGTGTGTGTGTGTGTGTGTGTGTTTAATTACACCTCATGTCTGTCTTCCTCCTCCTCCTCCTCCTCCTTTTACTTCATCTAAGGTTCATTATCTCTATCCAACAGTCTCCTACTCCTCCTCTTTCCTCTCTCACATCCTCTGCCTCCTCCTTTACCACGTTCTTCTCCTCTTCCTTCACTTTCTCACCTCGTATTCCTCCTCCTACTCCTCCTCCTTTACGTTATTATCTTCTTCTCCTCTTCCTCCTCCTCCTCCTCCTCCTCCTCGGTAAATCAGCGCCCACAATTACTCCCACATCAGACCGGAAAGTAAGGTGTCTTGAGTCTGCAATTTACTGCTTGTAATACTAACCTGCCTGCCTGCTTGAGAGAGAGAGAGAGAGAGAGAGAGAGAGAGAGAGAGAGAGAGAGAGAGAGAGAGAGAGAGAGAGAGAGAGAGAGAGAGAGAGAGAGAGAGAGAGAGAGAAAATGAGTTAGGTGTTATAATGATTTAGATATTACCATTAAGGTCTCATTATTAGTGTCATTATTAATTACAACAACACGTGTAATACGATGGGCCATTTTTTCCTCATTACAGTGTGGGGGAGGGGAGGGGGACGGGGACCCTTTATTCATTTATTTATTTATATATTAACTTTATTTTGCCGAGGACACAACGAGGCTATTAGCACTAAACACGTCGAGGCATCTGGACCGACATTAAACACATAATTATACATATATAATTATAAAAAAAGAGGGGAGAGTGTAGAGGGTAGCAAGGGTAAAGGGGAAGGGGAAGGGGAGGGGAAGGGGAAGGGGAAAGAGAAGGGGAGAGAGGAAAAGGTAAGGGGTAGAGAGTAGAGGGGAGAGATAGAGAGGAGAGGAGAGGGGAAGGGGAAGGGGAAGGAGAAGGGGAAGGGGAAGGGGAAGGGGAAGGGGAAGAGGGATGAAATTCAAGCCACGTCCATTACAGTCTCATCAAGGGAAATAAATTGAAGTATCGCCTTTCCCGTAAACGTTTGCAGGCGAAATGCTTAATTTGCAGGTAAACGTTTGCAGTATAAGCTGTTAATTATCACCTGTTTACCTGTGTGGTGGAGGAAGTGAGGTGAGAGAGTGAGAGAGAGAGAGAGAGAGAGAGAGAGAGAGAGAGAGAGAGAGAGAGAGAGAGAGAGAGAGAGAGAGAGAGAGAGAGAGAGAGTGTGTCAACATCTAACTTTCCTTCATTCTTTCTCCTCTTCTTTTAAATCCCAGTGTAAAGCAAACCGCTAACATGTCCTTCCTCTTTTTTCCTTCCCCTTTCCCTTCTGTGTCGGTATTTCCGTTTATTCTTCGTTCTTCTTCTTTTTCTTTCCCTCCTACGCTCCCCTCTTTTTCAAGGCTAAAGAAAAGATTGTGTGACCAGCGTCCTTCCCCTTTTTGTTCACTACTTCTGGGGGAGGAGGAGGAGGAGGAGGAGGAGGAGGAGGAGGAGGAGGAGGAGGAGGAGGAGGAGAGTACTAAAACTAAGAAACATTTCTTTTTTACCTTCTTCCCCTTAAGTGGCTGTGAACAGGTAGAGGGGACACTAGCATCAATTTCCAACCTTTACTTTATTTTCCTCTCCCCACTCAAGTGTCACCGAAGAGGAGAAATAGGAGGAGGAGGAGGAGGTAAAGGAGAAACCCAACTCCCCAAGAACACCTTTTTTTTTTTTTCTCTCCCCTTTTTCATTTCTTTCAATATTTTTTTTCCAGGTGTATTTGTTTCCCTGTTAACCTTCCTCTGGTACGGTGGGAAGGGAAGGAAAAACGAGACGCTAGTATTTATTTACTTCACCTCTTTCTCTTACTCTTTTAATTTCCTTTTTTCCTTCTTTTTTCTCAATTTCCTTTTAAACTTTTTTCATTATAAATTTTTTGAACTTTTTTTCGTTATATTATATTTTCAAATTACTCGTTGTTTCATATTTCTTTTTGTTTGGTCTTTTCGTTTCCTCAATTATTATCACTTTTTATTATTATTGTTATTTCTATTATTATTAGTATTACTTTTGTTTACATTTACATTTGTTTTTAATTCCCATCTACTTTACTTTCACTTTTCTTCCTTCATTCTTCTTCTTTCTATTGATTTCCATTGATAAGTTAAATTTCTTCTACTTATTTCTTTGATTAACTTCCTCTTCCCACTTACTTCCCTTATGTCATCACTCCCATTAAACATTCCTGTATCACCATAACATTGCTTTATAATTCATCATATTTTCTTTAATATTCTTTAACCATTGCCTTATTTTCTCCTTTATGTTCACTATTTCATCACATCTATCAAACTTTTCTAACATTTCCTTAAACTTTCCTAATAATTCCACTCATATCCCGTCTTATTTTCCTCATTTCTTGTCATTTCCTGTAGTTTTCCCATATAATTCCCCTCACACCCCGTCATTCTCCCTTGGTCAGGTGTCGTGGGTGAGGCGGCGTGACGCAGACATCCTCACCGTGGACAAGTATACCTTCGTGAGGGACGAGAGACTCACGGTACACTTCACGCCAGAGTCAGACACGTGGACACTCGTCATTAAGTACGTGCAGGAGCGGGACGCAGGCACGTACGAATGTCAAATCTCAACGGAGCCTAAGATGTCTATGTTAGTACACCTTAATGTGATAGGTAAGTGATGCTGTGTTGGTAAAGGTGTTTGTTCTATCACTCAATCTGTATCTTGTGTTCTCTCTCTCTCTACCTGTGTGCTATTTCTATACAGGTAATCTAATCAACCTTCAACTAGTCATTTTTACCTGTCTACCTACTTTTTCCTATCTCCACAACCTCTTTTTTACCCTTAACTCACTACCATTACATTGCATCTCCACCTTCCTTCTCATCCACCTTCATCCCTCATCCACAAGTACTTCCACATCTCTTCCATCATCCACTGCTTCCCTAACGACCCTTACATCACCCTCCATCACTTCCTTCCCACCGTACCTTTCATGCCTTGCTCCACCCTCAGTGCCCCAGGTGGAAGTGTCTGGCGCCGCGGACAAGTACGTGAGGAGTGGGTCGAGTGCAAGGCTAGAGTGCACTGTCAGTTCTACCGTGCAACTCCCAGACTACATTTTCTGGTACCACTCCGGCGACAGACTCCTTGAATATGACCACCCGAGGATTAAGATTGCTGTGTCGAGGCGTGGCGGGCAAGGGAGTGAGATGAGTGTCACGTCCACTCTCATCATCTCCAATGCACGCCCTTCTGATGCTGGGAACTATACGTGCTTGCCTTCCAATCTGCACAACGCTACTACTGTCCTGCACGTGCTCAACGGTAGGTCTTGTGTGTGTGTGTTTGTGTGTGTGTGTGTGCGTGAAGCTTGTTTATATTCTTATTTACCTGTATGTGATGGTGGTCAGGTGTGTTTTGTGCTTCCTCAGGTGCAACAGATGCGAGGTAGAACACGTGGTATAGTGTGTTATATTATATTATATTATGTATTAGTATATAAAGAATTACGTGTTGATATTCTAATTCTACGGTTGAGATATTAAGACCAAGGATTCTCGATTATGTATTCTTGTTCACATAATCATCCTTGTAAAACATACACTACTTATTTCCAGCACAAAGAACGTCTTTATAATACCATAATAATACCAGTCTGTCGATGCAACACAATGCCACAATACTGATTATCCTTCAAAGCACAACACAACACAACACTGACACACACACACAAACACACACACGAACACTTCCTCGACCCTCGCAACACAACACTCACCCTTAACACTCCCTACCTCCCTGACATCCCCAGCAACACAAACAAACACAACACAAGCAACACTTTCCTCCTTTCCTTCCTTCTCTCGTCCCACCGTGAAGAAAAATTGATGTTAGGTTTGAGACGTCATGTTCCCTCTCCCTCCTCCCTCCAGACGAGCACCCCGCGGCCATGCACACGGGGCAGGGGGCCGCCGCTGACCCTCTCCCAGGCTGGGGCGTGATGCTGGTGGTCTGCATCGTCCTCATCGTCTCCAGGAGTCATGAAGGAGATCGCCTCACTCTTCACCACCTCACGTCACCCGCTGGAGCAGAGAGGCGTGAGGGTGTGAATGCGAGACGGGCGGAGTGTGGGGGGCGTGAGGGGCGTGGGGGTGGCGGGGTGACCTTGGGACGGGTTGACACGTACATCAGCCTCATGTCTGGTCCTAAAGCCTCCTTCAGGAGTTACATGCTTCGAGGGAGGCGGCGGCAGGTCCACGCCAGCTGTCAGAAGGGTGACTTGCGGTGTGATATCGACAGCCTCCCACCCACACCCCCTCACCGCCGCATGTTCCCCTCAGCAGCCCCCGCCCCCCGCTGAGACACTCCTCCTCCTCCTCCTCCTCCTTCAAGCACGGTCTCCTCTCCTCCTAGACTCCTTCCTTCAAGCCGCTAACGTCGTATTTCTTCACCCAAACTCAAAAAACTATTCCTCACACAAACATTTTCTCTCTTTTTTTTTTTTCTTTTTTTCTTTTTCTAATTAATGTGTATTTCCTGGAGGACTGAAGCGCTTGGACCGTCATTTGCCTGCGAGGAAAGAAAACTAATAAAAGGAACGCCAAACTGTATGAATAAATAACAAAAGACCCCCCAAAGATATAAATAAAAATAAATAAAAGTACACACAAAATGAGAGAACTCGCCGTGAACTGACTTTTATAATATGATGTGTGTGTGTGTGTGTGTGTGTGTGTATGTGTGTGTGCGTGTATCGTGTGTTCGCGTGTATACTTGTTTGACGTACATAATACTACTAGGAGGCATCATAATACCCCAGCCCGCCCTAGTACCGCCCCTTAACACCCCCTTAGCCCCTACCACTTGGGGGCAGGGGGGGAGGGGGCTTATAAGAGGCTCTGTGTTGTCACATTGGAAAAGTATATGTGGGCATAAAAATGTCAACTCTCTCCTTCATTTCCTGAGGGATTTGGAAAAGTCTCCCCCATTGGGACGGCCGCATCCCGTTTTCTGCGACATTTTACACACGATGTCACGTTTGTGTTGTTTACGATGACGCTAAAAAAAAATAAATAAACTAAAACTAAAACCCAAAAAAATATAAAAAAGATACCCCCCAAAAAAATGCTTTATAGTCACGCGCTGTTTTCTATCCATCACTCCCAAAAGGACGGAACTTTCACTCCGTTTTCTGTTTTGATCAGAGAAAATGGGAAACAAAAAACCCTCGGGCACACTCAAGTGATCGCGGTGTTGTATTGTTTGGCATCAGCTGTGTATGTATGAGTGTTTTACAGGTTTTGTATTCATGTTCACTACACTTATATACACACATACAATAATATAAACTATATATATAAAACCAAAGCTAGGAAGCATAACCCAGCGACACCACACCATCACCTCACACACCTGGCTGTATATAGATGTGAAAATGAACAAAATGTCAATATACTGTGTTTTGTTTACCTAATAGAGCTTAGTGGAAACCCTGATGTCACCTCGTCTCAACTGGCACTCCTTGTGTACACGGCCACCACACAACACGCACAGACACATCCAAACACACATGAATTGTTTCCTTGTCTCTTTCAAGCACATGTCTAATTTATTTGTCTAACAGAACTGACACCCACACACACCCACACCCACACCACACACACACACACACCCACACACCTGTCCTTTCCTTCCCAACACACCTGCCGTCGATAGCAAGGTAGTGCCAGCATAGAACACCTGCCTGGCTGTCTGAGGCTGGAATCGATATGCTGTCACTTTGGAAACAAGAAAAGACCAAAATAAAGATTGGAAAAAGAAACTTCATGTATGCAGAGACAGGACACAGAGAGGAATGGTTGACAAAGGCGAGGACAAAAGATAAGAACGACGACAACGACGAGGAAGACGACGATGGAAAGGAAAATGAATAACAATAATGATAATAATGATAACAATACTACTAATACAAATTATGCTACAAATAAAGTTCACAGGATAACAACAAACACGTGGCCATTAATAGAAACAATTTAAGATGCAAATGAATCCACTTTTTAATAAATTGCAAAACCACGAATATTTCTGAAAAGACAAAACTGTGAACATTTTCTCTCTCCGTCAAAACAAAAGCCAAAAAGAGGAAATACAAGAAAAAAATAAACCCGAGACAAATGCGAAACATCGAACAGAGTCATATAGGAAAGCGTTTGATTGCATGATGAATAAAAGAGATAGAGATAGAGAGAGAGAGAGAGAGAGAGAGAGAGAGAGAGAGAGAGAGAGAGAGAGAGAGAGAGAGAGAGATATAAACAGACAGACAGATAGATTGCCCAAGACTCTTAATTACTGGTACTCCCCTCACTCCCTCCACCTCCTGACCGATAACAAGAGGGGGCGCATCTCCCCTCAGGCAGTGGTTAGACTCTCTCTCAACCCTCAGGATTAAAACCACCTGATTCTAGACGAGCCTGTCACTTGCAGCTATTCTCTCTCTCTCTCTCTCTCTCTCTCTCTCTCTCTCTCTCTCTCTCTCTCTCTCTCTCTCTCTCTCTCTCTCTCTCTCTCTCTCTCTCTCTCTCTCTCTGTGTGTGTGTGTGTGTGTGTGTTTGTGGTAATAAGCTTCTTGATGTTCTTTTTCCTCTCTTTATTTTCTGATCTTTCCTCTGGCTCTTCCTCCTTCCATCATTTCTTCTTATTCCCATTCCTCCTCCTCCATCTTCATTTCCTCCTACGTCTTTTCCTCGTCAAAGAAACACATACATACATACATATATACATACACCCACACATACACACACCCACAGCCTGGTCTTCCCGCTTCCCTCCCCGGGGTGAGTGTTGCTGGTCTCGCTATTAAGCTGAGAGGGAAGAATGCCACACTAAACACACACATTCACCTTGCAACATTATCTTACTGAAATCCATCCCTCTTTCAGGCTTGATTGGGGGATGGTTAGTCTAGCTTTTGTTGAAATAGAATAGCCAGCTTACTGAAGGCTACTGAAGGTTTCATTTTATTATTATTGTTATTGTTGTTGTTATTATTATCATTATCATTATTTTATCTTTTTGTTCTAATGTTTACGCCTTTTAATTGTCTAGTTTATTGTCTTTCTGTTACTTACTGGAACGAACGAACGAACAATTAACTATGGTGATGGTGATGGTGGTGGTGGTGGTGGTGGTGGTGGTGGTGGTGGTGGTGGTGGTGGTGGTGATGGTGATGGTGGTGGTGGTGGTGGAGAGACACAAGTCGTAACACGTTGTCAAGTAATTGTCAAGTGTTGTCGCGGCATCACAACACACTCCCTGTAGGCTGGAGTGTATTGTTCACCACCACCACCACCACCACACCACCAGCACCACACCATTAATACCATCACTCCTATTCTTACCCTTAACCATTTCTAAAAACAACTGCAACCACAACAACATCCCGTCTTTCCTTCCAACACAAATACATCACCTACTAACATTATAGCATCATTAAAACAGCAACCAACATCTGCATATTGACCATTAACCCTTACCTACTACCACTAATACCAACAAACATCTAGGCTCTACCACCACTACTACCACCACTATAGCTCCAATAACCGGTAGAAAATGTTTAGCAAGGCTGCGAGAGAAGCCGCTTTACTAAACACATCTCCGGGGATCGAACCAAGACATCACAAAACTGTAACACCAACACACCAGACAAATAGACACTTCGCTAAAGATGACCAACGCTTGCCTGTTCAGCCTTCACGTCCACACCAACGCGGCAACATCACCACTATTACCACTATCACCACCACCACTACCACTATCATCACCACTACTTTTCATCATCACCACACCACTTATATACATTTTTTTGTCCTCTACTACCACAATTCACACCACAACTACTACCACCAACACCAACATCATGCTTCAATAATAAAAATTTTCGTCTAAATAAGGCGCTATTTTCTCCCCAAATATTGTTAAGAGTGTGCCAATGTAGGAATCAATGTATTTAAAAGGTATAATTTGTATTCCCTTCACCTGTACCCTGTCACTGGTCACGCGGATATACATTCAGGTTGATTTATAGCACCGTGAAACATGAAAAAATAAAAAATAAAATATATGATTATAGTCTTCATCTTTTTTTTTTTTCCATTTTTTTTTTTTTCAATTCGCCTAACGAGAAAAAAATGTATTATCGTTTTTTTTTACGTGAATTAATGACAAATTTATTTATGTATTTACCTTTTCGATACATTGACCGGTTTTCTTATATTCTTTTTTTTTATATTTATT
>JAPQNM010000028.1:2280997-2295997 GCA_029783475.1 Metacarcinus magister | reverse complement strand
AAAGTGAGATACGTAGATTAAAAAAAAATAAAAAAAAATGAAACAAGGAAGAAAAAAAAGAAAAAAAAAGTGTAAAAAGTCTTAAAATTGATTACGAAACTGACTTATCTCTTGTCCCTGCTGAGTCGACACGAAGGAGGAGGAGGAACACATAGGAACACATAGGAAGAACAAACAGCAACAGGCCTGCTGGCCCTTACGAGGCTGTTTGTGAGACTACACTATCTAGTCTAGAGTGAAGGATACAGGATAGTAAGGGTGAAGGCTTCTCTCCCCAGCCATGGCTGGCAGGGAAAGGAAGGCCAACCAAGACCAGACTGTCACTACTGTCACTACCACTACTGCTACCACTACTTCCTGGCAAGCGATGTCAGGCCACTAGCGACGTCTTTTGAATCGACATTTCGTAAGTTAGGTACATCAGGATGAACTTACTCAAAGTTTGCTACGTTAACGGATAGTATTTTAGTTGTGGATTGGCTTCTAAATATTTGTCAAGTCTATTTTTGAACGTAGTAATTGTTTTACTGTCGACGACATTGGCGGGCAGGGAGTTCCAAACGTTAACGATCCGATTGAAAAAGAAGTGCTTGGCTTTGTTTGATGTGAATCTTTTACCAGTAATCTTAAAAGAATGACGTCTTCTTGTTATATTTGATCGATCAAAAGTAATGTAATCTTCTGTATTGATATTATCGAATCCTTTGATTATCCTTTGATTATTATAAATATTAATGATAAAAATAGATATTAATGATAAAAATAAATATTAATGATAAAAATAAATATTAATGATAAAAATAAATATTAATGATAAAAATATATATTAATGATAAAAATATATATTAATGATAAAAATATATATTAATGATAAAAAATAAATATTAATGATAAAAATAAATATTAATGATAAAAATATATATTAATGATTAAAATATATATTAATGATAAAAATATATATTAATGATAAAAATATATATTAATGATAAAAATAAATATTAATGATAAAAATATATATTAACGATAAAAATATATATTAATGATAAAAATAAATATTAATGATAAAAATAAATATTAATGATAAAAATAAATAATAATGATAAAAATAAATATTAATAATAAAAATATATATTAATGATAAAAATATATATTAATGATAAAAATATATATTAATGATACAAATATATATTAATGATAAAAAATAAATATTAATGATAAAAATAAATATTAATGATAAAAATATATATTAATGATAAAAATAAATATTAATGATAAATATATATATTAATGATAAAAATATATATTAATGATAAAAATATATATTAATGATAAAAAATAAATATTAATGATAAAAATAAATATTAATGATAAAAATATATATTAATGATACAAATAAATATTAATGATAAAAATATATATTAATGATAAAAATAAATATTAATGATAAAAATAAATATTAATGATAAAATATAAATATTAATGATAAAAATAAATATTAATGATAAAAATAAATATTAATGATAAAAATAAGTATTAATGATAAAAATAAATATTAATGATTAAAATAAATATTAATGATAAAAATAAATATTAGTGATAAAAATAAATATTAATGATAAAAATAAATATTAATGATAAAAATAAATATTAATGATAAAAATAAATATTAATGATAAAAATAAATATTAATGATAAAAATAAATATTAATGATAAAAATAAATAATAATGATAAAAATAAATATTGGCGCTAATTGGTCCACTGAAGACTATTTAAGAAGGAAGACACAAAGGAGGAGGAGGAGGAGGAGGAGGGGGAGGAGGGGGAGGAGGGGGAGGAGGGGGAGAATATTATGATTTTGCTGTAGGAGTTTGGAGAGAGAGAGAGAGAGAGAGAGAGAGAGAGAGAGAGAGAGAGAGAGAGAGAGAGAGAGAGAGAGAGAGAGAGCGCGATAGAGATAGAGAGATAAATAGAGAGAATAAATAGTTTTAGGCGTATCACACATGCGTCTATAGTGTTTAATATTATAGTAATGATGAAACTGAGTCCAGATTCGTGTTCAGTTTGACTGAAAACCTTTAGGTACAAATTTTCATGAAATTCTGAGGTGTGGAAATTTTTCACGAAATTTTCAAGGGTGTCACCTTAGATTTTTTTCATGAAATCATGTTTTTCAAAATAACTCGAAAAGTATGAGGTTTACGTAAAAAACATTCGTAATAGTAAATATAGAACAGGAGACGCCCGTTCCTTTGAGCTTTACTAGAATGTAATTGGAATGTAAGTAATGGAGATATTGATATATTTGTATTTTACACGAAACTTCTACTTAATTACATTTTTCTCCTAAACCAAAAGAGTAATTTACAAACAGATGACACCATCAGATAGAACTTGTCAAGCTGAACAACTTTGTTTCTATACATCTTTGTTGTAGGACTAATACTTTACTTGTAAAATGACTAAACTATTTTGGACTCAAATTCTGGTGGAAATCTTCGGGCCAAAAATTTCACGAATCCATTTTCATCACAAATCCACGAAAACTTATATTGAAGTTAAAGGTTTTGAAATTAATAATAATACATGTTAAGGAAGTGTTGCTGTTGGAGTAAATAAATATTAATAATTATAATAATAAATATTAATGATAAAAATATATATTAATGATAAAAATATATATTAATGATAAAAATATATATTAATGATAAAAATAAATATTAATGATAAAAATATATGTTAATGATAAAAATAAATATTAATGATAAAAATAAATATTAATGATAAAAATAAATATTAATGATAAAAATATATATTAATGATAAAAATATATATTAATGATAAAAATAAATATTAATGATAAAAATAAATATTAATGATAAAAATAAATATTAATGATAAAAATATATATTAATGATAAAAATATATATTAATGATAAAAATATATATTAATGATAAAAATATATATTAATGATAAAAATATATATTAATGATAAAAATATATATTAATGATGAAAAATAAATATTATATATTTTTATCATTAATATTTATTTTTATCATTATTATTTATTTTTATCATTAATATTTATTTTTATCATTAATATTTATTTTTATCATTAACATTTATTTTTATCATTAATATTTATTTTTATCATTAATATTTATTTTAATCATTAATATTTATTTTTATCATTAATATTTATTTTTATCATTAATATTTATTTTTATCATTAATATATATTTTTATCATTAATATATATTTTTATCATTAATATATATTTTTATCATTAATATTTATTTTTATCATTAATATTTATTTTTATCATTAATATTTATTTTTATCATTAATATATATTTTTATCATTAATATTTATTTTTTATCATTAATATATATTTTTATCATTAATATATATATCTATCATTAATATATATTTTTATCATTAATATATATTTGTATCATTAATATATATTTTTATCATTAATATTTATTTTTATCATTAATATTTATTTTTATCATTAATATATATTTTTATCATTAATATATATTTTTATCATTAATATTTATTTTTATCATTATTATTTATTTTTATCATTAATATTTATTTTTATCATTAATATATATTTTTATCATTAATATATATTTTTATCATTAATATTTATTTTTATCATTAATATATATTTTTATCATTAATATATATTTTTATCATTAATATATATTTGTATCATTAATATATATTTTTATCATTAATATTTATTTTTATCATTATTTTTTATTTTTATCATTAATATATATTTTTATCATTAATATTTATTTTTATCATTAATATATATTTTTATCATTAATATATATTTTTATCATTAATATTTATTTTTATCATTAATATTTATTTTTTATCATTAATATATATTTTTATCATTAATATATATTTTTATCATTAATATTTATTTTTATCATTAATATTTATTTTTATCATTAATATATATTTTATCATTAATATATATTTTTATCATTAATATATATTTTTATCATTAATACATATTTTTATCATTAATATATATTTTTATCATTAATATATATTTTTACCATTAATATATATTTTTATCATTAATATTTATTTTCATCATTATTATTTATTTTTATCATTAATATTTATTTTTATCATTAATATTTATTTTTATCATTAATATATATTTTTATCATTAATATATATTTTTATCATTAATATTTATTTTTATCATTATTATTTATTTTTATCATTAATATTTATTTTTATCATTAATATATATTTTTATCATTAATATATATTTTTATCATTAATATTTATTTTTATCATTAATATTTATTTTTATCATTAATATATAATTTTATCATTAATATATATTTTTATCATTAATATTTATTTTTATCATTAATATATATTTTTATCATTAATATATATTTTTATCATTAATATTTATTTTTATCATTATTTATTTTTATCATTAATATTTATTTTTATCATTAATATTTATTTTTATCATTAATATATATTTTTATCATTAATATATATTTTTATCATTAATATTTATTTTTATCATTAATATATATTTTTATCATTAATATATATTTTTATCATTAATATATATTTTTATCATTAATATTTATTTTTATCATTATTATTTATTTTTATCATTAATATTTATTTTTATCATTAATATATATTTTTATCATTAATATATATTTTTACCATTAATATATATTTGTATCATTAATATATATTTTTATCATTAATATTTATTTTTATCATTATTATTTATTTTTATCATTAATATATATTTTTATCATTAATATATATTTTTATCATTAATATTTATTTTTATCATTAATATTTATTTTTATCATTAATATATATTTTTATCATTAATATATATTTTTATCATTAATATATATTTTTATCATTAATATTTATTTTTATCATTAATATATATTTTTATCATTAATATTTATTTATATCATTATTATTTATTTTTATATTTAATATTTATTTTTATCATTAATATTTATTTTTTATCATTAATATATATTTTTATCATTAATATATATTTTTATCATTAATATATATATTTATCATTAATATTTATTTTTATCATTAATATTTATTTTTATCATTAATATATATTTTTATCATTAATATTTATTTTTATCATTAATATTTATTTTTATCATTAATATATATTTTTATTATTAATATATATTTTTATCATTAATATATATTTTTATCATTAATATATATTTTTATCATTAATATATATTTTTATCATTAATATATATTTTTATCATTAATATTTATTTCTATCATTAATATATATTTTTATCATTAATATTTATTTATATCATTATTATTTATTTTTATCATTAATATTTATTTTTATCATTAATATCTATTTTTTATCATTAATATATATTTTTATCATTAATATTTATTTTTATCATTAATATATATTTTTATCATTAATATATATTTTTATCATTAATATATATTTTTATCATTAATATTTATTTTTATCATTATTATTTATTTTTATCATTAATATTTATCTTCATCATTAATATTTATTTTTATTATTAATATTTATTTTTATCATTAATATATATTTCTATCATTAATATATATTTTTATCATTAATATATATTTTTATCATTAATATTTATTTTTATCATTAATATTTATTTTTATCATTAATATTTATTTTTATCATTAATATATATTTTTATCATTAATATATATTTTTATCATTAATATATATTTTTATCATTAATATTTATTATTATAATTATTAATATTTATTTACTCCAACAGCAACACTTCCTTAACATGTATTATTATTAATTTCAAAACCTTTAACTTCAATATAAGTTTTCGTGGATTTGTGATGAAAATGGATTCGTGAAATTTTTGGCCCGAAGATTTCCACCAGAATTTGAGTCCAAAATAGTTTAGTCATTTTACAAGTAAAGTATTAGTCCTACAACAAAGATGTATAGAAACAAAGTTGTTCAGCTTGACAAGTTCTATCTGATGGTGTCATCCGTTTGTAAATTACTCTTTTGGTTTAGGAGAAAAATGTAATTAAGTAGAAGTTTCGTGTAAAATACAAATATATCAATATCTCCATTACTTACATTCCAATTACATTCTAGTAAAGCTCAAAGGAACGGGCGTCTCTTGCTCTATATTTACTATTACGAATGTGTTTTACGTAAACCTCATATTTTTCGAGTTATTTTGAAAAACATGATTTCATGAAAAAAAATCTAAGGTGACACCCTTGAAAATTTCGTGAAAAATTTCCACACCTCAGAATTTCATGAAAATTTGTACCTAAAGGTTTTCAGTCAAACTGAACACGAATCTGGACTCAGTTTCATCATTACTATAATATTAAACACTAAATACGCATGTGTGATACGCCTAAAACTATTTATTCTCTCTATTTATCTCTCTATCTCTATCGCGCTCTCTCTCTCTCTCTCTCTCTCTCTCTCTCTCTCTCTCTCTCTCTCTCTCTCTCTCTCTCTCTCTCTCTCTCTCTCTCTCTCTCTCTCTCTCTCTCTCTCTCTCTCTCTCCCTCTCTCCAAACTCCTACAGCAAAATCATAATATTCTCCCCCTCCTCCCCCTCCTCCTCCTCCTTTCTGTCTTCCTAATGATAAAAATAAATATTAATGATAAAAATAAATATTAATGATAAAAAATATATATTAATGATAAAAATATATTAATGATAAAAAATAAATATAATGATAAAAATGTATTAATGATAAAAATATATATTAATGATAAAAATAAATATTAATGATAAAAATAAATATTAATGATAAAAATAAATATTAATGATAAAAATATATGTTAATGATAAAAATATATATTAATGATAAAAATATATATTAATGATAAAAATAAATATTAATGATAAAAATAAATATTAATGATAAAAATATATATTAATGATAAAAATATATATTAATGATAAAAAATAAATATTAATGATAAAAATAAATATTAATGATGAAAATAAATAATAATGATAAAAATAAATATTAATAAAAAAAATATATATTAATGATAAAAATATATATTAATGATAAAAATAAATATTAATGATAAAAATAAATATTAATGATAAAAATAAATATTAATGGAAAAAATAAATATTAATGATAAAAATAAATATTAATGATAAAAATATATATTAATGAGGAAAAATGAAATAGTAATGAGGAGGAGGAGGAGGAGGAGGAGGAGGAGGAGGAGGAGGAGGAAAAGAGGAAAATCATGACCAGTACCTTATTACCGAACGCTTGGAGGAAAGATGAAATGAGGAAAAGGAAAAAAAAAAGAGAAAAAGGAGTATAGAAGTAAAATAAGAGAAAGAGAAAGAGAAAGAGAAAGAGAGAGAGAGAGAGAGAGAGAGAGAGAGAGAGAGAGAGAGAGAGAGAGAGAGAGAGAGAAGCATAAAGAAAGATGTTTACCTTTCCTCTCCATGAAATTGAAAAGAGATAAGAAACAATATTTATATCTAACCTCTCTCTCTCTCTCTCTCTCTCTCTCTCTCTCTCTCTCTCTCTCTCTCTCTCTCTCTCTCTCTCTCTCTCTCTCTCTCTCTCTCTCTCAACAATACATGGCTGATAAAAGCAACTCAATGTAACAATATATTAAGGATTCCAGACACACACACAGACACACACACACACACACACACAGACACACACACACACACACACACACACACACACACACACACACACCTAATACCTACATTTTCTATACAACTACTTCATTACCACTCTCTCTCTCTCTCTCTCTCTCTCTCTCTCTCTCTCTCTCTCTCTCTCTCTCTCTCTCTCTCTCTCTCTCTCTCTCCTTTCCCTATCAACCTTCTCCTTCCCTTTCCCTTATACTTTCCTTTTCCCTTCCTCTACCCCTTACCCCTTACCCCTTCCCTTTCCCTTCAATAGAGAGCGAGAGCGAGAGAGAGAGAGAGAGAGAGAGAGAGAGAGAGAGAGAGAGAGAGAGAGAGAGAGAGAGAGAGAGAGAGAGAGATTATGAACGCAGGTGACTCACAGGTAGCCAGTCAGTCAGTCTTCAAACATTCAGACAACAGGGAGTATGAGAAACAATAGAGGAGGAGGAGGAGGAGGAGGAGAGGAGGAGGAGGAGGAGGAGGAGGAGGAGGAGGAGGAGGAGGAGGACGAGTAACAAAAGAGGAAGCGGAAGGACTCACTCTCTCTCTGTCTCTCACTCTCTCACTCTCTCTCTCTCTCTCTCTCTCTCTCTCTCTCTCTCTCTCTCTCTCTCTCTGTGTGTGTGTGTGTGTGCGTGTGTGTGTGCGTTTGATCAGCCTTGAAAGCGAATTAAGAGACAGAGAATACATACAGGAAGTGAAACAAAAAAAAAATATATATATACATAATTATTAACCTGAAGGAGGGAGAGAGAGAGAGAGAGAGAGAGAGAGAGAGAGAGAGAGAGAGAGAGAGAGAGAGAGAGAGAGAGAGAGAGAGAGAGAGAGAATGCAAATTTCACACTCGACCTGAAGGCAACTAGGTAACTGCTTCTGTTTTTTACCTCATTACCTCCTCCTCCTCCTCCTCACCCCCCCCCCCACCTCCTCCTCCTCCTCCCTTCTTTTCTCCGGTCTTCACTCCATCTCTCCTTACTCCACCTTCTATCTTCATTATCTCCATTCTTTCCTCCTCCTCTTTCTTCTCTCTCTACTCTTATTCTCTTCTTCGTTTCGTGTATCAATTTTCTTTTATCTGTCTTATAATTACTATCTCTATTATCTCCTTTCTCTTTTATTCCTTCTTCTATTCTTCAGTTATTTTCTTCTCTTCTCTTCTCTCTCTCTCTCTCTTCTCTCTTCTCCTTTTTCCTCCTTCGTTAATTCAAGTTTTTCTTTCTCTTTCTTTATTTTTTTCTCTCTTTCCTTCAACATTCTTCTTCTATTTCTTGATCGTCTTTCTCATCTCCTTTCTTTTATTCAATCTTTTTTCTTTCTTTCCTTAAACCTATTTTTTTCCTGTTTCCCTTCATCGCTTGGGTGCCATCTCTTCTTCTTCTTCTTCTTCTTCTTCTTCTTCTCCTCCTCCTCCTCCTCCTCCTCCTCTTTCCTTTCTCTCTCCAACTTCATCTCTAACTTAACTTGAATACAATTTCCTGTGTGTGGAAATTTCCCTTCGTGAGATATTTCCTCCTTTTCCTAAGTGTATATAATGTTTGCAAAGGAAAAAATAAAGGGAAAAAAAGGGGGGGAAAAAAGTCGTAAAGGGGATTATTAACTTTTTTTTTCCTTTTTATTGTGTTGTTGTTGTTGTTTATAATAACTATTTCTTTATCTGTGTTTTATTCTCTCGCGGTATGTTATGTGATCTCTCTCTCTCTCTCTCTCTCTCTCTCTCTCTCTCTCTCTCTCTCTCTCTCTCTCTCTCTCTCTCTCTCTCTCTCTTACTTCATTACTTCTTCTCTTCCCTCCATCAATCTTTTACTTTCTCTTCTTTTCTTCCTCCCCTTCCTCCCTCCCTCCCTCCTTCTTACCTACCTTTTAATATACTTCCTTACTTCTCTCCTTAACCTACCTCCCTTTCCTCCATTCTCCTTAGTTCCCTCCCTTGTCTCTCCATCTCTACAGCCATCTATTCCTACCTCCCTAAACTCCTCCACCTGTGCCTTGGAGGAGGAGGAGGAGGAGGAGGAGGAGGAGGAGGAGGAGGAGGAGGAGGAGGAGGAGGAGGAGGAGGTGTAATTTAGCTTTAGAGAAACGTTTTCCACCACGCAGAGGGAAGGAGGATTTTCTGATATATATATTTGTTATTATTATTATTTTTTATCTTATTATGCTGTTACTCTTCCACCCTTTCTTCCTCTTCCTCTTCCTCTTCCTCCTCTTTCTTTCGTGTTCTCATTCTTCTTTATCCCTTCTAAATTGTACTTCTATTAGCATTACTACAAATAATAATAATAATAATAATAATGATAATAGTGATAACAATAATAATAATAATAAAGAAAGAATGATAATATGCACCACCACCACCACCACCACCACCACCACCACCACCACCACTACTACTACTACAACGACCACTATCAGGGAATGTTTATTAGCGGTGTCCATCAGGAGGTGGTGGTGGTGGTGGTGGTGGTGGTGGTGGTGGTGGTGGTGGTGGTTGTATTCATATTGCTGAAGGCACCGGAAAGGAAGGGAGGAAGAGGGGAGGAAGAGGGGAAAGAAGGGGAAAAGGAGGGAGGAAGGGAGATAGCAAACCTCCTTTAGTTTACTCTTACATATTCTCATTCATTCTCTCTCTCTCTCTCTCTCTCTCTCTCTCTCTCTCTCTCTCTCTCTCTCTCTCTCTCTCTCTCTCTCTCTCTCTCTCTGTCTAGTCATGTATGCAGATAAGCAATATTTCAGTTCGTCAGCCACATTTTCACCGCCACGCCCAAGAATAACCCAAGTTAGATGGAAAGACTCTCACGCACTTTTTAACCTCGACCCTAAACACCACAAAGGGTACTTAGACAAAAATAACAAAACATAAGAGTGTACCATCCCATCAAAGAAAACGGACCGCGGGGAGGGAACACATGGAATACTAAAGGGAAAGAAGTAGGTTAGTATGGGGACGAACAGGTAAAGAAAATGGTAGGACGATAGAGAGTGTGGTATAAAGAAAATGGGATATACGTGAATTGAAAACTGAAGAGGAAAATAGTGTGTTGTTAGATTAGATATTTGGAAGACAAGATAAATATGAATAGATGTAATAATAATAAGTCGATGAATATTAACACAACATTAAATATATCTCATAAAATTTAAGCGAATCTAGAGATAAAACAATACTGGGCTTCTGACAATTAAAATTTCCATGGTAGTAAAATGTTATAAAAAATATGAAAAGAGCTGAAAATATTAAGCACGCACAAATATGCTAACAAGTAAAATGTGTGAGTATGAAACCATAAATATAAATCAAATGAAACCATAAAATGTTCTTGAAAAACATATGAAATTAAAATATTAAAATGAATAACAAAAGCAGAAAAAAAAAAATAATGCACCACAGGACTGAAAAGAAATATATTAAAGAGAGAGAAAAGAAGAGAGAAAAAAAAAGCTTTAACCTGCCATTAACACAGGAAAAAAAAAACACCTTTGCACCAAACAACAGCATGAATAAAACATAACAAAAAGCACACATACAAAAAAATAAATAAATAAATAAATAAATAAACATATATTCAAATTAAATTACCAAACAAAACAAACAAAAAAATAATAATAAAAAAGATTGTTGAAATAGAAGAGCTAACAATCCCTCACAGAAAATGGTGTTGAGGCCACTAATAAAAATGAGGTAGACGGAACTACTACTAATAATGAATGCTGATTGGACTGTTTGAAGGTGATTATACCTTATTAAGAAGTGGTGGTGGTGGTGGTGGGGTGCAGGGGGGGCGCGCGTGATCAAGTGAAACCTTCTTATTTGGAAGATTAAAGAAAATGAGAGAGAGAGAGAGAGAGAGAGAGAGAGAGAGAGAGAGAGAGAGAGAGAGAGAGAGAGAGAGAGAGAGAGAGAGAGAGAGAGAGAGAGAGAGAGAGAGAGAGATGGGAGGGAAGTGCGGGGGAGGTCATGTAAGAAAATCAATGAACGTGAGAAAGCAGGAACTAAAATAGAGAAAGCGAGGAGAGAGAGAGAGAGAGAGAGAGAGAGAGAGAGAGAGAGAGAGAGAGAGAGAGAGAGAGAGAGAGAGAGAGAGAGAGAGAGAGAGAGAGAGAGAGAGAGAGAGAGAGAGAGAGAGAGGGAGGTACACATGTCGAAGATAATTGACAGGAGGAACGAAAACTCAAGTATCACTGTCAAATTTTCCTTAGTTTTCGAAAGGGAATTTTTGAAAAGCGATTTTATACAGTGAGACAGACGGATGTGTTTTCAGAATTTTTTTTTCTCTCTCATTCTCTCTCTCTATTTTGGAGAGAGAGAGAGAGAGAGAGAGAGAGAGAGAGAGAGAGAGAGAGAGAGAGAGAGAGAGAGAGAGAGAGAGAGAGAGAGAGAGAGAGAGAGAGAGAGAGAGAGAGAGAGAGAGAGAGAGAGAGAGAGAGAGTCAGTCATTTGCGGGTTGATACAGAATACAACGCCTCAGTGGTTCCAGCAGTTACACAATTTAATGCATGACAGACCGAGACCCGAGACAGTAGGAGTAGTAATAGTAATAGTAATAGTAGTAGTAATAGTAGTAGTAGTAGTAGTAGTAGTAACCTATGATGCTATAAATTCAATTGTGTGAGGAACCTTCTGTAATATTGACGAGAGAGAGAGAGAGAGAGAGAGAGAGAGAGAGAGAGAGAGAGAGAGAGAGAGAGAGAGAGAGAGAGAGAGAGAGAGAGAGAGAGAGAGAGAGAGAGAGAGAGAGAGAGAGTGTGTGTATAAACGGAAATTGTAATTGCAACGTCCAGTTTCCACTCAACCTTCTTCTCCCCTCCTTCCTCCACCACTCCTTCATTCCTCTCCTCCCTCCCTCCCTCCCTTCCTTCCTTCCTTCATTCTAAGAGGATGAGTATAAATGAAGGTAAGGGAAGAGGACAACACTACCTGGAAAGAGAAAGAGAGAGAGAGAGAGAGAGAGAGAGAGAGAGAGAGAGAGAGAGAGAGAGAGAGAGAGAGAGAGAGAGAGAGAGAAAGGGGGGGGGGAAGGGGGGAGGATCATCTTAGGGCAGGAAACTCTGCAATCACTTGGAAAATTGTTGTGCTAAATGATGTGGGGAGAGAGGCACCCCACTTCCCAAATGAGGAGGAGGAGGAGGAGGAGGAGGAGGAGGAGGAGGAGGAGGAGGAGGAGGAGGAGGAGGAGGAGGAGGAGGAGGAGGAGGAGGAGGAGGAAGGAAAGGGTGCTGCTGTCTTGAGGTAGGCAAGGGGAAGGAGGATGTGATGTGGATGTGTTTTACCTCTCCTCCACTTCCTCATTCTCTTCCTCCTCCTTCCTCTTCCTAGTCGACATCCTCCTCCTCCTCCTCCTCCTTCTCCTTTAAAGACGGATATTCTCTCCTTCTGTCGTTCTTCCCCTTCACCTTCTTCCTCCTCCTCCTCCTCCTCCTACCCTCATTATCATTCCCCTCACCACCTCATCATTGCTCCTCCTTCCCCTCCCTCTGTGTACCCCAGTTTGTCCCTCACTCAATTTCCCATCACCATTCGCTTGCCTCAGCATATACTATTTTCCCTTTTTTCCCCCATGTTTTCCCCTCTTTTCATGTATCTTGTAGCATCATTTATTTTCCTCCGTAATGCTAGTTTTCCTTATCATTTTCAAGGGGTTTTTATAAGGTTTTTTTCCTCTTTTTATTCATCCTCTTTCCTTATTCATCTTCCCATCCTTCACTCCGTCATTTATATTCCGTTTTTTTCCCTCCTCGAGTACTTCATTTGCCTTCCTCTCCTCTTTAGTAGTGCTCTAACGCATTTTTACCTCTCCTTCCCCGGCCTTTACTTCCCTTACTACCTCCCACTACAGGAGGAGGAGGAGGAGGAGGAGGAGGAGGAGGAGGAGGAGGAGGAGGAGGAGGAGGAGGAGGAGGAGGAGGAGGAGGAGGAGGAGGAATAGACGGTATTGCACAGTTATGTTGTCTAACCACCTCCTTCTCCTCGTCTTTCTCTCAAGTTATGCAGTACTATATCCTCTTTCTCTTCTTCCTCCTCCTCCTCCTCCTCCTCCTCTCTCCTCTTCTTCTTCTTCTTCCTCCTCCTCCCCCTCCCCCCGTGTATCGCCTTCCCGGCCATGAGCAGTGTACTAACGTAGGTGATCAACGTGGTATTGTGGCGACGCACAAACTCAATTTACGACCGTGAATGAGGATTTTGAGCCCCGCGGACCTTCTCAAGACGACCACTGCCTCCTCCTCCTCCTCCTCCTCTTGTCGTACCCTCCGTGTCAACCCGGTCCTCGCCAAGATGTATAGTCTAAGAGGATCGGGGTGACCTACACGGGCCTCTAGGGACCTCGCTCCCCTGACACGCTTGCCATCCCATTACACATCACGATTATATACTGACAACGGATTTCCACGCACTACCACGCCTCCTACAACCCCCCCCAAATACACACTCAGGACCCCTAGCATGTGTGTGTAGGAGGGGGGGAGGGGGTGGGGGTTTAAGAGCGTCCTACATCCTTCCAGTACTTTATTTTATATTTGTAAAGCTTTGTGTGAGTCTTGGTGCTTCCCCTCCGGTCTTAAGTCACTTCTGTTTTGTACTGGGTAAGACTTATGGTATGGCTGCCCTCTGCTGTGCCCTGCCAAACAATGACAAGTCGGCAAACAGAGGCAGCAGCGGGAACAGGAAAGAAAACGGGAGACGGCCAACACGATACATAGAAGACGGAGGGACGGGAGACTATTCTCAATTCTGAAAACGCAATGAGACGCTACATTCCTCATTTTTATGGTGGAGAATACGACTTGAAACGAGCTCTTAGAAATGCGATAACCTGTACTGAAGAGAAGTTGTTATAGTGGTGGTTATGGTGGTTATGGTGATGGTGTGGTGTGGTGGTAGATGTGGTGGTGGTGGTATTTACACACACAAAGCTAGGGATATAGTATTGTTAGAGCGAGTGAGAGAGAGAAAGAAAGAGAGTGGTAGGAAGGACTATGAAGATGCCAGTACGAATGACTATAAAGACACACAGTATAAAGCTCAAGAACTCTCAAGACACCGGTGATAAAAAAAAATAAAAAGAAAACAAGAGGCGTAAAAGAAACTTAGATAATAAAGATACATATAAGAGAAAAAAAAAAAGAAAGAGTGGAAGAAAACAAAAACTTGAAAAAAAATTATATATATAAATCAAGAGTTAAATAATTGCAAGACGAAGATTATATATTATGAGAGAGAGAATGAGAAGAAAATAAGAGTGATAAAAAGAACAAAGATTGAGAGGGTGGTGGTGATGATGAT
>JAPQNM010000028.1:2240997-2278497 GCA_029783475.1 Metacarcinus magister | reverse complement strand
ATGGAAAGAAAGAGAGGATTTCAAATTTAACACCAATTCCCTCTCTCTCTCTCTCTCTCTCTTTATTTTTTTACAGAAGAGATAAGAAAAATGCACGAAAATAAATGAAAAGTGCCAGAAATGTATGAAAGGAAATGAAAAAAGATGAAAAAAGTGAGAAAGTCGAATGAAAGTCTGAAAAGGGAGAAGAGAAGAAGAAGAGGAAGCAAAGAGGAAACGCAAAGAAAATGAAAAAGTGAATAAATGAATGAATGAAAGAATGAATGAATGAATGAAAGGAGGAAAAAGAGGAAGAAATCAGACACTACTGAATGCGAGAGAGAGAGAGAGAGAGAGAGAGAGAGAGAGAGAGAGAGAGAGAGAGAGAGAGAGAGAGAGAGAGAGAGAGAGAGAGAGAGAGAGAGAGAGAGAGAGAGACCTAAGCTCTCACCAAGTATCATTTTTACTAATTGTGTTAAGTTCCAAGTCCTTTTCAGGTGAATTTGAAGAACCAGAAGACCAGCTTTGAAATACCTTTAGTAACACAAGAAAACTACACATAAGGAGGAACAAACACACTGTAAGGGACTAAGGCAGCCACTCCACAAGACCCACAACACACTGCAACACAATTCAACACATAGCATTGTGTTACTAGGCTTCTAAAGAGAGTGTAGCAAGTTCACTCAATTCTGTGTAAATGAACAACGTAACACAATGAAATGCAACACAATGGGATGCAACACAGGCCGGTGGTATGTCTCTCAAGGGAACATCCTCTCTCGAGCTGCAATACACTGTCTGCTTCCCTGTACACAGCAACACACTACCAAGGTCATGGCAGTGCAACACAACCTATCTCCAGCACAACACAGGAATAGAACACGAGTCTGGCAGATCATTGTAACATAAAGTCTCATCTTTCCTCACAAATACAATATAAACAACACACATAACATACACACAACACTATGCAACACACACAGAGCAACACCTACATGGTCTACACACACCAAAACAACACATAAACACCTACATACATACATACCTACACACAACCCTTGCTTCAACACCACAAACACAACACACAGTAACACAACCAAGCTTTGTGGAAATCATGAAGTCATCCAGTCAACCAAAATCAACCACAGTCACCCTAATTCAACCCAAATCAACCACAGACGCACCTCACCTCCCTCTTGTTCCACCCAATGATGCAAATTAACCATATTATCTGAAGTAAATCGTTGGGCGTCTGTCTCTTAATTAGCAAATCATTACCTTGCCGCTGCGGACAAGCTCGACGTGATTGCTGTAATGAGCAGGTAAAGGCAGGTAGTTAATTAATGGAACGTTAATTAGTGGCTACCCTACGACCCTTAAATCACTTTAAAAACTCCCTTGAGGTTAATTAAACAATATAATAATAAGGGAGCCTTGCAGGACAGCCTCAACGTGCTCCTTTAAATATTTCGTGGCACATTTTTTTTCAGGTAAATATTTTGTGATAATGTTTTACTAAGTTATGATTAAATTGGGAGGAAAATATACTACTACTACTACTACTACTACTACTACTACTACTACTACTACTACTACTACTACTACTACTACTACTACTACCACTACTACTACTGATGTCTTCGTAACCTACTACCAATATGTTTAATAATGATAATAATAATAATAATAACAATAATGATAATAACATTAATAATAATAATTCTCTCCTAGTAATAGCCACATAATATTGCTATGGATTACACACACACACACACACACACGCACACGCACACACACACACGCACACACACACACACACACACACACGAATAAACCAAATCACAACATTCACACGACAGAAGGTTTTACAATATTCGAAAGTAATAAAAAAATAAATAAATAAATAAATAAATAAATAAATAAATGCATAAAAAATCGTGCAGGTGTGCGAGGGCGACAGGTGAGAACACTTGCTCACCTGTCCTGACACCTGCTGATGGATGGCACCTCATTTATGTTTTACGGGAAACGAAAATAAATAATAAATAAAAAAATATGTATAATAAAAAAATATAAAAAAAATATTACGGAGCAGAAAATGATAAATATTTCTCCTTGTGTATTTAAAATGTTTGTTCCGTAATGATTGTGTTGTGTTGTGTATTGCGTGTAGCGTCTATATGTAACGTTGGGAATAATTCTCTCGTGAATAATTCCTTACTTGTGTTCGGGGAAGTGGTAACAAGTGTTCTTATAAAGGCTCGCTGAAGCATTGTGCAAGTTCTTTGTAGTGGAGGAAACACGACCACATTAAATATCAAAACGAACAAAATATTTACCCCACTCAAAAAAAAATAAATAAATAAATAAAAAATAATAATAATAATAATAATAATAATAAAATAACCACAGTGAATAAATATATATAAAAAAAAATATACAAAATAGCAAAACCATATTAAAATAAGAAAAAAATAGATGTAAAGATTAAATGAAAGAAAATAAGAAAAAATTCGAGAGGAAGAAAACGCAGTGAAGGGGAAAGGAAGATGAATGGGTGTGGACGAGACGAGACGAGACGAGACGAGACGAGGGGCGTGGGAAGGGAAGGGAAGGGAATGGAAGGGAGTGAAGGGAAAGGTAGGGAAGGGAAGGGTGTGTCTGGTCACCAATATTTACTTTTCATTGTTAAAACTTATGAGTGCACAGCAAACGCCAGTCCTGAAGCGACATCCATCACATCACACACATCAATACTGTAATAAACAACACCACCACCACCACCACCACCACCACACCACCAACACCACCACCACCACCACCACGACAACTTTTTTATCACATTCGGAGCGAGAAAAACATCTTAAAGCACTTCCCAGACTACATAAGAAAAAAAAGAGTCACCAAACTTCGTAAAAGATAGCAAACTGATCAATAGATTACTAGTGACTAAACGAAACTTGTGGGTAAAGTAATAATGAGAGAGAGAGAGAGAGAGAGAGAGAGAGAGAGAGAGAGAGAGAGAGAGAGAGAGAGAGAGAGAGAGAGAGAGAGAGAGAGAGAGAGAGAGAGAGAGAGAGAGGGCATGGAGGGGAGAGGGCAAAAGTAAGTATGGTCATCGTTCAAGTTGTGATGTGGTACAAAGTTATAATTACCAGCGTCACATCGTCAAGGTGGAGGGAAGGGATGGGGGAACAGTAAGGGGAAAAGGGAGGAATTGGAGAGAAAGAGAGAACCTAATGTAAAAGTACGAACGGAAGGGAGAGAAAGGGAGAGATAGGAAGGTGAAAAAGTAAGGGAAAACAAGGCATTGGTGTGACAGAATGAAGGAAAGGGAGATAAGAGGAAGCAGGGAGGAAAGGAAAGGAAAGGGAGGGAAAATAAAAAGGGAAGGAAAAGGAGAATGGAAAAAAACACAAGAAGATCGGAGGAAAAAAAGAAAATAATGAGGCAATTCCAAGGAAATTTACACAAAGGGAAGGGAAAAAAAATTAGGTGTAAGGTAATACAACGGATATCAAATTAATCATTGCAACTTTGTTTCCCTTTGTTTCCTTGTTTTCACATTCCATCGCCTCACCTGTTCACCTCCTCACCTGTGTGTATCTCATTACCCAAGCACAGGTGATGCAAACTTGACCCCAATTCACCTGTATATAAAAAACAAAAACACCTACACATACCTGTATACAAGAGCAGGTGTATATCGGCTTTCAATCACGTTAAGATACATTACTAAATTCATTCATAATTTACATATATCATTTCCCTTCTATTTATATACATTTTTCATAATCTGTTTATTTTTACACATTTTATTTTTATGAAGTATTTATTTGGTTTTATATTTTACATGTGAATCTATTTTTTTTCTTTATTTTCTTTATTCATTAACTTTTGAGTCCGGTAAACGCGCAGCCCCTTGCCAAACCATCAATACCAAATCAGCGCTGCGCCATACGTAGGAATTCGAATTATGCGCAATATGAGCCAACTTGTTCACGTGATATCCAGCTTAACTTTGCAAACTCTCTCACTCTCTCTCACTCTCTCTCTCTCTCTCTCTCTCTCTCTCTCTCTCTCTCTCTCTCTCTCTCTCTCTCTCTCTACGGATGAAGGTCGCATACAAATCTTTATACATCGCAAACTTCTTTTTCTTTTCTTATTGTCTAGTTCTTTTTCTTTTCCTTCTTCTTCTTCTTCTTTGTCTCGCTCATCGCTTGCATGTCACGTATCTAAATCAAAGGAAAAAATATATACAAACATCAAAACATCAAAACTAAACAAAATAAACTACATAAATCAGAATCCATTTAGAGGTAAGATTTCCATTATTTCATTTATATTTAACCTTCTTTTTTTGGCCCCGTAGATCCTCCCCTCGGTTTTTTCCCCTCTCTCCCCTCGCTAAGGGATAACTCTTGTTCAGAGTATGAGGGGAAATAAGCACTAACCAAACCTTTCTCGCACTCATCTTTCCTCGCTTATATTTTAATGTTTCGTAAAGGGAAGTTTTCAGTTTACAAAATTTCAAAAAGTCTCTTCTTTCCTTGCTTTATTTTCTTTATGATGTTTCGAAAAGGGAAATTTTGAGTGTAAAATATTGAAAAAAAGGTCTTCTCAGTATATATATTTTCTTTCTTTCTTAAAAATCTTGAAACATGTAACCTTTGCTGACATTACGGCTTCCTCTGCGTCCTTTTAAATGTCAGCAGCGGCGGCAGTGCATCGGACGCCGCCGCTGTGTATGAATATTTCCTTCCCTCAAGTCACCAAGGCTTTCCAATACCTAGACAATGATTTTTTTTTTCCACAAAGAACAATACCTTTCAGCACATTCACTCGTAATGTTGACCTCCTCCTCCTCCTCCTCCTCCTCCTCTTCCTCCTCCTCCTCCTCCTCCTCCTCTCCTCCTCCTCCTCCTCCTCCTCCTCTTCCTCCTCTTCCCCCTCTTCTTCCTCCTCCTCCTCCTCCTCCTCCCTCAGGTATACAAGCCTCAATAGTCCTTTAAAACCTCGTGTGTTGGTGATTCTCGGAAGGAGGAAAAAAGAATATATTTATCTTTATTATTTTTCGCACACGCTCTCTCTCTCTATCGTTTGTATTTTGTGTTATATGTGAAGGGTTTGACTTTAACTCAAATAGGTGGCATGAATCTCTCTCTCTCTCTCTCTCTCTCTCTCTCTCTCTCTCTCTCTCTCTCTCTCTCCTCTCTCTCTCTCTCTCTCTCTCTCTCTCTTTCTCTCTCGTCTTTATCAATGCGTCCAGATTAAATTTCGACTCAAGAACACCTGTAACATTAATTAACTTCACCTGAACGTTCATTTGTCTTACCTGTATAAATATTACTTCAACTTCTACCTTTATTATCATTATGCTACCTGTATAAATATTACTTCCATTACTTTCTTTACCTGCATAGTCTAATTACCTTTACTCCATTCTATTATTACCTATACCTGTACCTAATTAATATAGTTTAGTCTACCTACCTGTATTTGAAATAAACTCAAATTACCTGACCAAGTTACTCCCTTCAACCTCCCCCCCCTCTTTGTGTACCTCCTCCAGCCCGCATCTCATACATATCAGGCTTTCTCCCTCCTACTTCTCTCCCCTCTCCCTCTCTCCCTCCATTACCACAGTCTGGTGATAAATACAATTCCTCTCTCCTCTTAAAGTCTCTCTCCTCCTAACCTAATGTTCCTCTAAAACTTAAACAATATTGCAGAAACTTAGGTGACTCATCTCCCGTTTTTTGTGCTTCCTGTCTTCCTCTCGCTTCCTATTAACGGGTCACTAAAGTAGAAAATACAGACGTATGATAATGGGGAATCGAAGGCAGCGTTGGCCCTGTTTCTGATGCTGCTTCATAGTTTGTGAAGCGCTTCGGAACTATTGCGTCGGAGGTGGTGAGGGTTGAATGTTCACCTGATGGGAGGCAAGTTAGATAAGTGTTCCGCAAACTGTTCCACTACTACCACGACCTCGCTTTGCAATACTACGATGTTGAAATGTTGAAATGATAGGAAAAATGTGTTGGTTATCTCTACACATGGCTTCATATACATGTTTTAAAGTTGAAGCCACCTTTATTATGGTTTTATGTAAATATTATAAAATTTGTATGTTATCTGAGTTAGTTTTTAAATAGTCTGGAATACAATCTCCCCGGTCAGTTTTCTCTTAATTAAATAGAAATGTTAAACTATTGTGGGAGGAATACGATAATGTTTTTTTTTTTTTTTTAAAGTAAGTCTTCATTTACCAAGAATTAAAATGAGGAAAGTTATGTTTTTCTTTCTCTAATCTGGCAATAAAATAATTATACTTCAGCTTCTCTATAAAACCAGAGCCTTAAAAAACAGACTCAATAAAATGTTAAAGCCTTATTATGCATATTTTTTAACCTTTATTTAGTACACATCTTTCTTAAAAACCTCCATCAAAAAATAAATAAAAGAAAATAAAAAGGAATATATTATAGGAGTCCTTTATATTTTCCCCAAAGATCAGTTCCGTTCTAGTTCCATTCACTTCATTATGAGGTGTCGAAAGTCTGGTTCGAATAGTGCTTCGGGGATTCACACTTGCCTTCACGAGCTTGTCCTGATTCGAAGCTTCAACTCAACTCCCCTTGTGAACCAAATAACCATTGCTCCATAGTTCCAAAATTAGGCACAAAACTTAATGTTCAATATAGGAGGGAGCAGGCAGGATGTCGGCCAATCTCTATCTCTCTCTCTCTCTCTCTCTCTCTCTCTCTCTCTCTCTCTCTCTCTCTCTCTCTCTCTCTCTCTCTCTCTCTCTCTCTCTCTCTCTTACACTAATTAGAGGTCCACTTACACAAATTTGGGAGATGAATGCAACGTTTTCATATTCAAATTTCACACTTACTTATTTTCTTTCATTCTTTCATTCTTCACGACGACGACGACGACGACCACCACCTCCTCCTCCTCCTCCTCCTCCACCTCCTCCTCCTCGTTTTAATCTTCCTGGTGCACTTAAATTTCTTGCAGCTATTATCCATCCTCTTTATATTCATCAAGTTGACCTCACGTTTTTTTTCTCCTCTTCCTCCTCCTTCTTCTCCTTCTCCTTCTTCTTCTTCTTCTTCCTCCTTCTCCTACACATTCTTCCTTCATCACACCTCACCTTTTCCTTATTATCTACGCTCAAACTAATCTCCTTGTCGTCTTCATCCTCTTACAAATTCCTATCGTGACACTTTTACCTTCTCTTCTTCTTCCTCTTTTTCCCTAATATTTTTTTCAGCTTCCCTTTTTCCTTTCTCTCTCTTCTTTTTTTTTGTCTTTATCTCTACGTTCCTGGACTTCTTTTTCCTTTTATCTCATTCTCTATACTTTTTCTTCTTTGCCTTCCTCCTCCTCCTCCTCCTCCTCCTGATAGCAAACAAACAGAGGCGGCAGAGACCTTCATTATCTCGGTGATTTTTGTTGTTTGTCTGTCGCTGAATAACCTATGATGGCGCCAGGGAGGAGGAGGAGGAGGAGGAGGAGGAGGAGGAGGAGGAGGAGGAGGAGGAGGAGGAGGAGGAGGAGGAGGAGGAGGAGGAGGAGGAGGAGGAGGAGAAGGAGGAGGATGAAATCATTAATCCTCCCTCTTCCTATTACTGGTTATGTGAAGAGAGAGAGAGAGAGAGAGAGAGAGAGAGAGAGAGAGAGAGAGAGAGAGAGAGAGAGAGAGAGAGAGAGAGAGAGAGAGAGAGAGAGAGAGAGAGAGAGAGAGAGAGAGAGAGAATATATATAGATAGATAGATACGTGTGAGTGCAAGAACGATATGAGGGAAGGAAAAGAGAGTATAAAGTGAGAAGAGAGAAAGAGAGAAAATGGAAAGAGGAATTTGTGTAAGGGGAAGGCAAGCGAAGGAAGGAAGGAAGGAAGGAAGGAAAGGTAAGGCTAACAAGTGTGAAGAAGGAAGGAGTGAGGGGAAGAAAGGTGAGGGGAAACACGTGTGGCGGGAAACAAGACAGAGGGGAGGAAAATGAAAGGAGGTCAAGAAACAAGAAGAACATAAAGGAAAACACATTTAGTAGTCCACAGGTAAGTTAGAGGTAAGTCCCAAGGGAGGTAAAGGTGAGGGGAAGGAAAAATAAAGGACAGGTGAGGGCCGAGGGCATGATGGGAGGGAAAGGTGTTGGGAGGAAACAGGTAAAAGATGAAAAACGGGGGAGGGAGGATGGGAGGGAAGGAGGGAGGGAGGAAGTGGAAGGAGAGGGTGCGTACCTGTCCACTAGGGAAACGTAATTACCGGTAAATCAAAGAGAGAGTAAGAGAGAGAAAGAGAGAAAAATAAATTCCCCTTTTATTTCCTTCGCCAAGATAACCTTTCAGACAGGAACAGACAAACATATCAATCAAAAAGAGTCATGAATTAATGGGAAATCCTCAAGCTTGTTTTTTTCCATCATTTTCAAAAGAGAAGGAAGGAAGGAAGGAATTCAATGAAAGGATCTGATAAACACTCACACCAGTCTTTCAACTTTCTGTGTGTGTGTGTGTGTGTGTGTGTGTGTGTGTGTGTGTGTGTGTGTGTGTGTGTGTGTGTGTGTGTGTGTGTGTGTGTGTGTGTGTGTGTGTCAGGCATCTTTTCCTACATTAAGAATATTCAGTGATCATTTTCCTAAAGACCTACTTAACTAGATCAACTTTTTTCTTGCCGGATCACGAGTCTTTCCTCTCAAGCTCTTTTGCATAACAAGGGTGAGGGGATGAAGAGGTGGAGGTGGAGGCGGGGGTGGGCGGGGTCACTCCATCACTCTCTTCCTCTCACGTAGTTTGTCTTTCATCAACGAAGCTGTTCTACTGAGGATACCAAAATAACATCTCTGTAATTTCCTCTCAGAACCTCATTCTAATTTCCCCTTAGAATTTAACTTTATTTTCCCCTCTGAACCCTCTCTCTAGTTTCCCATCAGAATACCACTTTATTATACCCTCATAATCTCACTCTGATTTCCCTTCAGAATCTAACTTTGATTTCCCTTCAGATTCTCACTCTAAATTCCCCCTCGGAGCCTCACGCTGAATCACACCCAAACATCACGTAACGACTAAATTATGATGAATAAAGAATACAAAAATCAACGTCTTTATGAGTGCTTCGTGATTTATGTCCAATTTAAAATATCAAGGAATTTGTGGGAGAAAATATTACGTCTCGCTTTCCCTAAATAAAAAATATATATAACCCCCAAAAAATACGGACTCCTTTTTTCTACTCCTCCGCCCACCCTATCAGTTTAAAAGTTTTTGAAATCTACATTTGATAGAGGAAACGTAATCTGAATTTGGAACCATAAAAAAAAGTACTGCGACTATATCTTGAACGCCATACAAACTTTTCCAAATGGATTCCAAGTCTGCATTTTTAAAAGGAATAAGTTGAAGAAGACGAAGGAGCGACACTAAGTTGACGAGGAAAGTAAAAGATGAAAATCCGCATCAACAGGAATTATTTGAAATGACTTAAAATCTCTCTATATATATTTTTTTCGGGGCTGGGTAATGTATCGAAAAGTAAATTCCACTCGATACAACTTCACCTAATAAATATAAATAAATAAATAAATAAATAAATATATAAATAAAATAAATAAATAAGGTGCATCTATATATTTCTGAAAAGGAATGAGAAAAGAAAAAAATTGGTTCTGAGAATAAAAATAAAAAAGTAATGTTAATGGATAAGATTCCTTGTGAGGATGTGAAGATTACGTGTGTGAGAGAGAGAGAAAGAGAGAGAGAGAGAGAGAGAGAGAGAGAGAGAGAGAGAGAGAGAGAGAGAGAGAGAGAGAGAGAGAGAGAGAGAGAGAGACAGACAACCACGTGGCGGAGTCCTGAGTGGCGGCAGGATCCCAACAAAGGACTCCCTAGCAAGTCGTGGATCCTTTGTATTCCTTTGAGAGAGTGAGAGAGAGCGAGTCACAGTGCTTACAATGGACTCGAATTCCCCCTCCCCCCCCCTACCTCCCTCACTCTCGTTGTTTCCATAGTAGTCAATATCACTAAGTTTTGGACTCTCTCTCACTCTCTCACTCTCTCTCTCTCTCTCTCTCTCTCTCTCTCTCTCTTTCAAATAAAACTACTGGACGGTGATAGCGAGAGAGAGAGAGAGAGAGAGAGAGAGAGAGAGAGAGAGAGAGAGAGAGAGAGAGAGAGAGAGAGAGAGAGAGAGAGAGAGAGAGAGAGAGAGAGAGAGAGAGAGAGATAACAATAGGTTCAGTCAACCAGCAAGTAAATGTGGCACACAAGTCGAAAAGCTTTTCTCTAAAATTAAAAATAAACATAAAATTGAAATGGAAAAAAAGTGAAAGAAATAACGATTAGATAAAATAGTTTAAAATGTTCCGGATGAAGAAAAAAACAGAAAAAAGGAAGAAAAAAAATTAATAGAAGGGTGAGAAACCAAAAAAACAAAAAAATGAGGATAAATTTCGAGGCAAAATATATGTATTACGAAAAACTTTACTCACAGATTTAATAGTGAAGAGAAAATGCAGGAAAATGATACTAAAAAAAATTCCTTGATTATGGGAGAGAAAAACAACGAAGGAAATTCTCTCTAAAAAAAAAAGTAATAATAATAATAATAATAATAATAATAATAATAATAATAATAATACCGAAGGACGTCAATAATGAAAAAAATATATAATAATAAAAAAAATAATATAAAAAACATTCTTAACTTTGAAGAATTTACGGACCAAAGAAACTGCTGAATATTTCCTGACCATTCTTATGACGAGAGAGAGAGAGAGAGAGAGAGAGAGAGAGAGAGAGAGAGAGAGAGAGAGAGAGAGAGAGAGAGAGAGAGAGAGAGAGAGAGAGAGAGAGAGAGAGAGAGTGCCAATCCTGTTAATTTTACTCCTACTAATATAATCCCACATTCCCCTCTTCCCCTCTCCCCTTTTTCTGTTTTTTCGCAAATGGTGTCAATATTTTTTTTAGTATTACACAACAACAAAACTATTTATTCCCTTGTTACACTGAAATTAGGTCCGCTGTTTGTGTATATGGTTCTGTGTGTGTGTGTGGTGTGTGTGTGTGTGTGTGTGTGTGTGTGTGTGTGTGTGTGTGTGTGTGTGTGTGTGTGTGTGTGTGTTTATCGCTTCACACATGATAGGTTATGAAAAAACAATAATAATAGTGAAACAGTTGATTGTCAGTGCAAACAATACCTCCCTTTCACAATCTCTCTCTCTCTCTCTCTCTCTCTCTCTCTCTCTCTCTCTCTCTCTCTCTCTCTCTCTCTCTCTCTCTCTCTCTCTCTCTCTCTCTCTCTCTCTCTCTCATACACCTATTTAATTTTCTCACTTTATCTCTAACATTTTATCTTCTCGGAATTTTTCATCCCTCACTTTCTTTATTTTCTCTTTCTTTATTTTTCGTTGACTTCCATCATTCATGCATATTTTATTTCCATGACTTTTTTCCCCTTTAAGTTTCCCTTCATTAATTTCCCTTCTTCATTAATCTTCCTTTCATTATTTTTGAGTGTTTCTACCAATCACTTCCTTGTATAATTACCTCATCTTTATTTATTTGCTCTCTATCTCTCTTTTTCTTTTTCTCTATCTTTCAATATCATTCAAACCATTTCTCTCAATACTCCAGTTTCTCTTTTTTTTCTTTCATCCACTGCTTACAATTTCCATATTTTTATCTCTCTTTCTCTTTCTTTCTTTCCATATTTCCTCCTTGTTTTCTTATATTCCTTCTCTCTATCACAACTTATCTTTCTTTCGTATCTTTTTTTCATATTCTAAAACCAATCTTTCCCTTCTCACAACTTTTATATATTTTTTCCCCTCTTCCTTTTTCCTCTCTAACAAGCAATTCGTGTTTCCTCTCTTCCATCTTTCTCTGTAGTCTTTATTCCCCTCAAATTTCCCCTCTACGCCTCTACCATCTGTCCATCAATGTGTTCCCTTTGTACTCCTCCCGCCACTTTCCCTCCTTCCCCTCCTCCACTTTCCTCCCTCCCCTCCTCCACTTTCCTCCTTCCACGCTTGGCTAGGTGGAGGAAGGAAGGTGGAGGAAAATCGAGACCAGCGTCCCCATTTGCGCTAACCAATATTTCCTCTTTTTTCTTGTGTATTGTGTCGAGGAGGAGGAGGAGGAGGAGGAGGAGGAGGAGTGAACCAGAAAAAGAAAACACATGAAGGTGATGATGGAAAGAGAAAGAGAAAGAGAAAGAGAGAGAGAGAGAGAGAGAGAGAGAGAGAGAGAGAGAGAGAGAGAGAGAGAGAGAGAGGGTGTGTGTGTGTTTCCCTCGTTTAGTCATGTGACACATACTCCTGCCTCGTCAGGTGTGGAAATGTGTAGAAGATTTGCAGGTGTGTGATATGCAGATGTGGTGTGGATCGTGTGGGAAACAAAGGTTGACGAGAGGAGGAGGAGGAGGAGGAGGAGGAGGAGGAGGAGGAGGAGGAGGAGGAGGAGGAGGAGGAGGAGGAGGAGGAGGAGGAGGAGGAGGAGGAAACCTAGTACAGACATGGCAGCTGCGTGTTTGAACGTGAGAGAGAGAGAGAGAGAGAGAGAGAGAGAGAGAGAGAGAGAGAGAGAGAGAGAGAGAGAGAGAGAGAGAGAGAGAGAGAGAGAGAGAGAGAGAGAAAAAAAAAGTAAATATAAAGAAAGCGAGTACTTGTTATAGAAAACGTGACCCGAGCCAAATTGGGAGTAAAAGGTTAATTATTTCTATAGAAGAGAAGGTTAATGAGGGAGGCAGGTGTGGGAAGGCAGGCAGGTGTGTTGATGAGCTCCTGCCGCTGAATAAACAGGTGTGTGTGTGTGTGTGTGTGTGTGTGTGTGTGTGTGTGTGTGTGTGTGTGTGTGTGTGTGTGTGTGTGTGTGTGTGTGTGTGTGTAGGCAATGACGAGTGTTCATTAAAAAAAATCATTCAAAAATCTAATAATTACCACATTTCTTTTGTATTCGATTTAATTACCTCATTAAATAACTGATTAATATTTGGTGGGTATTTTCATTCTTTTTTTTCATGTAATACTTTTTTCTCTTCTCTCCTTTCCTTTCCCTTCCCTTCCTATTCATTCTATTCCATTCCTTTAATTTCTTCTCCTCTACTTTTCCTTCAATTCCCTTCCTTTCCTTTCCTTTCCTTTCCTCTCCTTTCCTTTCTTTTCCTTTCCTCTCCTCTCCTCTCCTTTCATTTTCCCTTCCTTTCCTTTCCTTTCCTTTCCCCTCCCCTCACACCTTATCCTCACAATCACCTTAACTATTTCCAAACCACAATTTCATCTCCTACAATGTTTCTTATTTCAATTGTTTCCTCTTCTCTTCTTCCTCCTTTAACCGTTTCTTCTATCCCCTCCTTCGCATATCCTTCTCCTCCTCCCACACTCACACCACGCTGATCCTGCCGCAATCCTACCATTGACTCACCTTGCAATAAAGCATAAATTACCTTGATTTCCCGTGCAATAAGGTTTAAATTACCCTCAAATGGAATGTTATCTCCCTTCTCTCCCACTTGAAACTTCCCTCATATTCCTCTACCTTCTCTCTTTCCTTCATATTCTAAACCCCCATTATTTCCTCCACTCTTCCTCACATCTCTCCACCCCCAAAAAATATTCTCCTCCACCCTCTCCTTTACCTCACTCTTCCTAATCCACAAACAAATCTAAACACATGATTTTTTTTTTTTTTACCTTTCCTCATTTTACATTTGATAACTTTCCCCTAAATGACCCTTTTTCATTAAATTACCAATAATGATCATGCTAAGGGTGACCAGGCTTGTAATTATCATCGGTCTGGTAGTTTATATTTCATAGTTTATTAATTAGGTATAAATGGACAATAGAGGGAAACGGGGGGGGCGGGGGGGGGTGTTGGGTGCTGGAGGGGAAATTCAATTATACTTTATTATTAGCCAAAGGGTTAATGGAAAATTTATTGCCCAAAAAGGAATTACACGCTCATATATCACATTTATGTTAAGTGCAAATAATACTGAGGGGAAATTACATTGTTTCCCCGCTAAGTCTCACGGATAATCACGTGGATGAGGGGAAAAAAATTATTGTCAAAATTAATGTAGAGATTTTCCCCTCATTCCCGACTCCCCTCGCCCGCCCACGACGCCTTTCAGTGCTGATTAGTTCACTTGAGCAATTAACTGGTGAAGAGGAGGAGGAGGAGGAGGAGGAGGAGGAGGAGGAGGAGGAGGAGGAGGAGGAGGAGGAGGAGGAGGAGGAAGAGAGGATTCACTGTGAACCAAACGTGTAATCTGTCCAGTTCTTTTTTTTCACTTCCAGAAACTATAATGTGTGTGTGTGTGTGTGTGTGTGTGTGTGTGTGTGTGTGTGTGTGTGTGTGTGTGTGTGTGTGTGTGTGTGTGTGTGTGTGTGTGCTTCAATAACAGCCACGATTCCCGCAGCAAATTTCCAGTGACATTTTCCAGCGACACAATTATTAGGTCTCATAATTAGATACAATTCCAGGTAGTAAGAGAAATGCAACGACGAGTAAACACAGACACCTGTTCAACACACCTGCCAATCATTAACTTCAGGTACATCTTACACATTAATATATAACTCTAAAAACACGTGTCACCTGCTACACATTACCTGTATACATTAATTACACGACAGGTGAGGCAGAACACCTTCAAGCACACCTGTAATATTTTCCCTCTCAGGTGTTATCCATTACGTGAACTCTTGTACAGGTGAGAGTGAGAGTGAGAGAGAGAGAGAGAGAGAGAGAGAGAGAGAGAGAGAGAGAGAGAGAGAGAGAGAGAGAGAGAGAGAGAGAGAGAGAGAGAGAGAGAGATAGTTATGTCTTTGATGCTACCTGTTGTGAAGGAAGGGAAGGAGGGAGATACAGGAAAGGAAAGGAGGAAGGAGGAAGACTATGATAAGAGGAGGGAAGGAAGGAAGAAGGGAGGGAAGAGATAGAAACCGAAAGGGAGATGAAGAAATTTTGAAATATTTACACAAAGGGGAAATGGAAAGAAAAAAAAGAGAGAGAAAGAAGAGAGAAAAAAAAAAATAACTTGATCAAAGGAAGAATATGGATTGGGTGCCTGGCAATGACTAGGAAAAGAAAGAAAGAAAGAAAGAAAGAAAGAAAGAAAGAAAGAAAGAAAGAAGAGGAGGAGGAGGAGGAGGAGGAATGTGAATGAGTAGGTAATAATGGCGTCAAAATGAGTACGAAAAGTAGGGAAGGAGAAGGAGGAGGAGGAGGAGGAGGAGGAGGAGGAGGAGGAGGAGGAGGAGGAGGAGGAGGAGGATATTAAAGTGATAATGCAGGAGGTGAAGGAATAAATGAAGGTAATTAGTTCTCCTTACCTGTGCGTTGCGTGAGGCTTATGTATGGTAATGGGAGATCACCTGCTAATGAGGAAGGTGTGAGGTGCGAAATTAGGAGGAAAAACTTTTACTTTTTCTTATGAGGAGGAGAGAGGTAGTGAGGGGGCGTTGGGGGGTCAGTATGAGGTGTGGGGAGGAGAGAGTGAGAGTGTGAGTTACCTGTTTCCCGTTTTCTTTGAGGTTCTAATGAGGTGTGAGTGAAAGGGTTAATGAGTTTTTGTTTTTGTTTTTTAATTGACTCATAAATTGTGGTGAAAAAAATATTATGAGGTTTAATTGAAGGTTTTATGAGTATTATTACCACGAGGAAGAAGAGGAAGAGGAGGAGGATGAGGAAGAGGAAGAGAAGAAGGAAAATATACAAGGTTCAAAAAGAAATATCGAGGAGGGAAAGGGCCAGAGGAAGGCAACGAAGAGGGGAAAGACGAAGGAAAAAAAAGAGGAGGAAAATAGAAATTAAAAAAGGCAAAACGAAGAGACGGAGGAAGAGGAAGAGGAAGAGATAGAAAAAGAGGAGGAAGGACAAGGGCGTGGTCGTGTGTCGTCGCCACCACCACCACCACCATCACCACCACCACTGTCAAGAGACCCTACCACAATTTCACACCAACTCAAAACTTTACCACACTCTCGCCCACTAATGGAACCGCCTAGCACCCGCCACTCACCTCAAGTCGGACGAGGGGAGAAGAGGGGAGGAGAGGGGAGGAGAGGGGAGGAGAGGGGACGAGGGGGAGGCATAGGGAGGGGACACACCCAAGTCAATTGACGGGCAAAATTGAAGGAATTGCAAGACGATCAAATGCCAGTGAAAGTGATTTGGTTGGAAAAGCAATGAAATGTAAAATAGATGAATGGTGAAGGAAGAAATGAAGACGTGTGGAAATACAATTGTTGCAAAGAGTAATGAAAATATTCTATACGTGAAGGAATGTTTTTGATTGGAAGAAAGTGATGAATGGAATTATAAAAAAAATAATAATAATAACTAATAATGAATGATAAAATAAATGAAGATAATAATAGATGTAGGAAACGGATAAATGGTGAAGGCATAACAAAGAAAAAAAGGAAAAGAAAAAAGAAGAGGGCAAGGCAGGAAATGAAAGAAAAAAAAGTCAAGGGAAAGAACCAAAGGTAAAAGAAAAAAAAAAAGGCAAAGGAAAAATAATAAAAAGAATAAACGATAAAAACCAGCAAAGGAAAATAAAAGAAATTCTAAGGAAACACATCAAAGAAAGAAAATTAATTAAAAAATATCTAAAGAACATTTTTTTTACTACAACATAATTAAATAAACAGAGAGAAAAAAAGCAAATGGGAAACAAAAAGAACAAATGTAAAACCAGAATAAATTGGATAAAAAAGTGAGAAGAACAAGCAAGACAGATGAAGCAGTGTTTGAAAGAGGGGAAAATCACAACCAGACTAGAATTAATCTCTACCAACTTCCTCTTTGAATGCCGATGATCCCTCCTCTTCCTCTTCCTCTTCCTCTTCCTCCTCCTCCTCCTCTATCATGTTTGAGTGAGAGGCACCTGGTCCAGCTTCCCCTCCTTTCCCCTCCCTCATCCATGCTGTGGTGAGTTCCAATTCATGTCTATTTCTGGAATATCTCTCTCTCTCTCTCTCTCTCTCTCTCTCTCTCTCTCTCTCTCTCTCTCTCTCTCTCTCTCTCTCTCTCTCTCTCTCTCTCTCTCTCTCTCTCCCCCCTCCCCCCACGTTGTCGGTCAAAATAAGTGAAATAAAAAGCTATTAAGAATTCTGAATCAACTCATTTTGAAGACAGAAAGAATTCATTATAAGAAAACAAATAAAAAAAAATAATAATTTAAAGAAAATTGACTAAAAGTTCTCAGAATAAAAGCGTTTAGGGGAGAGAGAGAGAGAGAGAGAGAGAGAGAGAGAGAGAGAGAGAGAGAGAGAGAGAGAGAGAGAGAGAGAGAGAGAGAGAGAGAGAGAGAGAGAGAGAGAGAGAGAGAGGGTGGGGAAGACAAGAAGAGGAAGAGGAAGAGGAAGAGGAAGAGGAAGAGGAAGAGGAGGAGGAGTAGGAGGAGGAGGAGGAGTGACCAATCTTACAATCTGACACTGAGCCAAGGGGTCAGACCATCATGTGGGACGCAGGTAAATCCTCTTGCCTTAGGACCCAGGTGCTTGCTGGTGCCATCACGGTTTCCTTCAGGCACACTTAAGGACGCCAGGCTCAGTGAAGGAGGGAAGTAAGGAGGGAGGGAAGGAGGGAAGGATGGCAGGAGGTGTAAGTAATGTATGGATGGAAGGATGGATGGAGGGAAGAATGAGAGATGTGATTGAGGGAAAGTTGGATGGATGGATGGATGGATGGATGGATGGAAGGAAGGAAGGAAGGAGGACAAGAAGGAAGGAAGGAAGGAAGGAAGGAAGGAAGGAAGGAAGGAAGGAAGGAAGGAGGACAAGAAGGAAGGAAGGATAGATAGATGCATGAAGGTTAAATTGATGAATAGATACATTGACTAATTAACAAACTAATTACCTGACTACAACATCAGAGTTCATGACACTTACCATTAATCACGGCGAAGGAACTTCAACAACTGTACCTGAAACAAAATATAAAAAAAACAACATTAAATTAGTGACGCGAACAACATGAGGCAGAAAGTCAAGGTGAAATCAGGTGAAACAAAACTTAATTGCTAACCTTGGAATTGATCAAAATAAAGAAGAGATGTGTAATAATCAACTTCAATCAAGGTGGGAGAGGAGAGGAGAGAGTGAGAGAAAGAGAGTGAGAGAGAGAGAAAATAGAGACATAGAGTATAGAGTGAAAAGTAAATGACAAGGATTGCTAGATACACAAGGAGGAAGAGGACTGAATGAGGAGGAGGAGGAGGAGGAGGAGGAGGAGGAGGAGGAGGAGGAGGAGGAGGAGGAGGAGGAGGAGGAGGAGGAGGTGATGACGTGTGTGGAGATGATAGTAAGTCGTGAGCCATCTCTGAGTGGCCACATACAAGGTCCTGCCAAGGCTATCTGAACACCACACTGGCTATCAAGGGCACGAGGACCCTTGCTACACTCTGGCCCAACCCTTCAGAGGTAATAGGAACCAGAGCAGGAGGAGGAGGAGGAGGAGGAGGAGGAGGAGGAGGAGGAGGAGGAGGAGGAGGAGGAGGAGGAGGAGGAGGAGGAGGAGGAGGATTGGTAGAGGAGGTAGGCTGGGATGCTGTGAAGTGAAGGAGAGCCTAGGATGTGTATAGGAAGGAAAAGAAACACGACAAGATGAGAAGAGAAGCGAAGGGTGGAGAGTGCAAAGTGGACGAAAGATGAGAGGAAGGATAAAAGCATCTGGTCTTCCTTTCAAGATAAGCGAAGTTATCAGCAGCATCTCAGTATGATCAATATGGAGGGGAGGGGAAGGAAGGGAAGGGGGGGAGGAGGGGGGAAGGAGGGGAGGGAAGAGAAGGAGGGGAAGGAGAAGCTTGAGTGAGTGACAGAAAGAAGAAAGTTGAGAGGGAAGATGAGAAGTTAATGGAACAAATAAATATGAAAGTGACAGACATGATGATGATAATAATAATAATAATAATAAAATAATAATAATAATAGTAATAATAACAATAATAATAATAATGATAATAATAATGATAATATAAATAATAACAAAAACCCGCCCACTAAATAAGTAAATAAATGAATAATATCAATAAATAATTCAAAAGATAATTTAACCAATAAACAATAATCAATAATAATCGACTAAAGAAACAGATAAAAAAGGAAATCACAGGAAAAACATGGAAAATACAGAGGAAACTTAAAGGAAAAAGAAAAATATGATAAAAAAAAAAGAAATCTCTCTCTCTCTCTCTCTCAGGTCAGTGCCACGCTCACACCTCGACTTTATGTCTTCCCTTCACCGACCTTTATCTAAACTTTACCACGACCGCCACAGGGCTTAACCCATTCAGTTCTTGCGGCACACCGTATGTGCCAGCAGCGTCTCCCTCTCCTGTGTTTGCGGCACGACGTCTGTGCCAAGATCTTTATATCATTCCCATGCATATACATATGATGTATAGGCCAGTGTAACAACTTTTATAATTATTTACAAATTTCTATTGTCTTATGTATCAGAATCACCGTTCTTATGAGTACTTATGTGATATTCAATAGATAATTTTACGGTACGATAACTGTGGTTTGGCAACACCGCCGGAAGCAATATATAACCGTCGCTCCGTCGGCCGTCAGCGACGGGCTCTTCTAGCTAGCATTAGATATTGGATATTGAAAATATTGGAAATATTAGAAATATCATTGCAGCATCTGATACACCTAATTAAACTGTACAACTGTCATTATGAATATTTGTTTTATGACTAATAATTACGCAGTAAAATGAAACTTAATATTTATATAAAAACATGACTTTCCTCCTCATTTTCCCGAAAGCTATTAGAGATATTGGAGATATCATTGCAGCATTTGATAGACCTAATTAAACTGTACAACTGTCATTATGAATATTTGTTCTATGACTAATAATTACGCAGTAAAATGAAACTTAATATATATATATATATATATATATATATATATATATATATATATAAACATGACTTTCCTCCTCATTTTCCCGAAAGCTATTAGAGATATTGGAAATATCATTGCAGCATCTGATACACCTAATTAAACTGTAAAACTGATATTATGAATATTTGTTCTATGGCTAATAATTACGATGTAAAATTAAACTTAATATTTATATAAAAACATGACTTTCCTCCTCATTTTCTCGAAAGCTATTAGAGATATTGGAAATATCATTGGAAATATCATTGAAAATGACGAGGAAAGTCATGTTTTTATATAAAAAAACGGTTTTATTTTACTGCCTAATTATTATTCATAGAACAAATATTTATAATATCAGTTGTACAGTTGAATTAGGTGTATCAGATGCTGCAATGATATTTCCAATATCTCTAATAGCTTTCGAGAAAACGAGGAAGAAAGTCTTTTTAAAAAAAGTAAAATTCAGTATTTATTAGTACTATTGAAAATATTCATAATGACAGTAGTAGATTTTAATTAGGTCTATCAGATGCTGCAATGATATTTCCAATATCTCTAATAGCTTTCGAGAAAATGAGGAGGATAATCATGTTTTTATTTAAATATTAAGTTTCATTTTACTGCGTAATTATTAGTCATAGAACAAATATTCATAATGACAGTTGTACAGTTTAATTAGGTGTATCAGATGCTGCAATCATATTTCCAATATCTCTAATAGCTTTCGGGAAAATGAGTAGGAAGGTCATGTTTTTATATAAATATTAAGTTTCATTTTACTGCGTAATTATTAGTCATAGAACAAATATTCATAATCACAGTTGTACAGTTTAATTAGGTGTATCAGATGCTGCAATGATATTTCCAATATCTCTAATAGCTTTCGAGAAAATCAGGAGGGAAGTCATGTTTTTAAATAAATATTAAGTTTAATTTTACTGCGTAATTGTTAGTCATAGAACAAATATTCATAATGACAGTTGTACAGTTTAATTAGGTGTATCAGATGCTGCAATGATATTTCCAATATCTCTAATAGCTTTCGGGAAAATGAGGAGGAAGTTAATGTTTTTAAATAAATATTAAGTTTCATTTTACTGCGTAATTATTAGTCATAGAAAAAATATTCATAATATCAGTTGTACAGTTTAATTAGGTGTATCAGCTGTTGCAATGATATTTCCAATATCTCTAATAGCTTTCGAGAAAATGAGGAGGAAAGTCATGTTTTTATATAAATATAAAGATTCATTTTACTGCGTAATTATTAGTCATAGAACAAATATTCATAATTTCAGTTTTACAGTTTAATTAGGTCTATCAGATGCTGCAGTGATATTTCCAATATCTCTAATAGTTTTCGAAAAAAGAGGAGGAAAGTCATGTTTTTAAATAAATATTAAGTTTCATTTTACTGCGTAATTATTAGTCATAGAACAAATATTCATTATATCAGTTGTATAGTTTAATTAGGTCTATCAGATGCTGTAATTATATTTCCAATATCTCTAATAGCTTTCAAGAAAATGACGAGGAAAGTCATGTTTTTATATAAAAATACGGTTTTATTTTACTGCGTAATTATTAGTCATAGAACAAATATTCATAATATCAGTTGTACAGTTGAATTAGGTGTATCAGATGCTGCAATGATATTTCCAATATCTCTAATAGCTTTCGAGAAAACGAGGAAGAAAGTAATTTGAAAAAAAGTAAAATTCAGTATTTATTAGTACTATTGAAAAAATTCATAATGACAGTAGTAGATTTTAATTAGGTCTATCAGATGCTGCAATGATATTTCCAATATCTCTAATAGCTTTCGAGAAAATGAGGAGGATAATCATGTTTTTATTTAAATATTAAGTTTCATTTTACTGCGTAATTATTAGTCATAGAACAAATATTCATAATGACAGTTGTACAGTTTAATTAGGTGTATCAGATGCTGCAATCATATTTCCAATATCTCTAATAGCTTTCGGGAAAATGAGTAGGAAGGTCATGTTTTTATATAAATATTAAGTTTCATTTTACTGCGTAATTATTAGTCATAGAACAAATATTCATAATCACAGTTGTACAGTTTAATTAGGTGTATCAGATGCTGCAATGATATTTCCAATATCTCTAATAGCTTTCGAGAAAATCAGGAGGAAAGTCATGTTTTTAAATAAATATTAAGTTTAATTTTACTGCGTAATTGTTAGTCATAGAACAAATATTCATAATGACAGTTGTACAGTTTAATTAGGTGTATCAGATGCTGCAATGATATTTCCAATATCTCTAATAGCTTTCGGGAAAATGAGGAGGAAGTCATGTTTTTAAATAAATATTAAGTTTCATTTTACTGCGTAATTATTAGTCATAGAAAAAATATTCATAATATCAGTTGTACAGTTTAATTAGGTGTATCAGCTGTTGCAATGATATTTCCAATATCTCTAATAGCTTTCGAGAAAATGAGGAGGAAAGTCATGTTTTTATATAAATATAAAGATTCATTTTACTGCGTAATTATTAGTCATAGAACAAATATTCCTAATTTCAGTTTTACAGTTTAATTAGGTCTATCAGATGCTGCAGTGATATTTCCAATATCTCTAATAGTTTTCGAGAAAAAGAGGAGGAAAGTCATGTTTTTAAATAAATATTAAGTTTCATTTTACTGCGTAATTATTAGTCATAGAACAAATATTCATTATATCAGTTGTATAGTTTAATTAGATCTATCAGATGCTGTAATTATATTTCCAATATCTCTAATAGCTTTCAAGAAAATGACGAGGTAAGTCATGTTTTTATATAAAAATACGGTTTTATTTTACTGCGTAATTATTAGTCATAGAACAAATATTCATAATATCAGTTGTACAGTTGAATTAGGTGTATCAGATGCTGCAATGATATTTCCAATATCTCTAATAGCTTTCGAGAAAACGAGGAAGAAAGTAATTTGAAAAAAAGTAAAATTCAGTATTTATTAGTACTATTGAAAAAATTCATAATGACAGTAGTAGATTTTAATTAGGTCTATCAGATGCTGCAATGATATTTCCAATATCTCTAATAGCTTTCGAGAAAATGAGGAGGATAATCATGTTTTTATATAAATATTAAGTTTCATTTTACTGCGTAATTATTAGTCATAGAACAAATATTCATAATGAGAGTTGTACAGTTTAATTAGGTGTATCATATGCTGCAATGATATTTCCAATATCTCTAATAGCTTTCGAGAAAATGAGGAGGAAAGTCATGTTTTTATATAAAAATTAAGTTTCATTTTACTGCGTAATTATTAGTCATAAAACAAATATGCATAATGACAGTTGTACAGTTTAATTAGGTGTATCAGATGCTGTAATGATATTTCAAATATCTCTAATAGCTTTCGAGAAAATAGGAGGAAAATCATGTTTTTATATAAATATAAAGTTTAATTTTACTGCGTAATTATTAGTCATAGAACAAATATTCATAATTTCAGTTTTACAGTTTAATTAGGTCTATCAGATGCTGCAGTGATATTTCCAATATCTCTAATAGCTTTCGAGAAAATGAGGAGGAAATTCATGTTTTTATATAAATATTAAGTTTCATTTTACTGCGTAATTATTAGTCATAGAACAAATATTCATAATGACAGTTGTACAGTTTAATTAGGTGTATCAGATGCTGCAATCATATTTCCAATATCTCTAATAGCTTTCGGGAAAATGAGTAGGAAAATCATGTTTTTATATAAATATTAAGTTTCATTTTACTGCGTAATTATTAGTCATAGAACAAATATTCATAATCACAGTTGTACAGTTTAATTAGGTGTATCAGATGCTGCAATGATATTTCCAATATCTCTAATAGCTTTCGAGAAAATGAGGAGGAAAGTCATGTTTTTAAATAAATATTAAGTTTAATTTTACTGAGTAATTATTAGCCATAGAACAAATATTCATAATTTCAGTTTTAGAGTTTAATTAGGTCTATCAAATGCTGCAGTGATATTTCCAATATCTCTAATAGCTTTCGAGAAAATGAGGAGGAAATTCATGTTTTTATATAAATATTAAGTTTCATTTTACTGCGTAATTATTAGTCATAGAACAAATATTCATAATAATAGTTGTACAGTTTAATTAGGTGTATCAGATGCTGCAATCATATTTCCAATATCTCTAATAGCTTTCGGGAAAATGAGTAGGAAAGTCATGTTTTTATATAAATATTAAGTTTCATTTTACTGCGTAATTATTAGTCATAGAACAAATATTCATAATCACAGTTGTAATGTTTAATTAGGTGTATCAGATGCTGCAATGATATTTCCAATATCTCTAATAGCTTTCGAGAAAATGAGGAGGAAAGTCATGTTTTTAAATAAATATTAAGTTTAATTTTACTGCGTAATTGTTAGTCATAGAACAAATATTCATAATGACAGTTGTACAGTTTAATTAGGTGTATCAGATGCTGCAATGATATTTCCAATATCTCTAATAGCTTTCGAGAAAATGAGGAGGAAAGTCATGTTTTTATATAAATATAAAGTTTAATTTTACTGCGTAATTATTAGTCATAGAACAAATATTCATAATTTCAGTTTTACAGTTTAATTAGGTCTATCAGATGCTGCAGTGATATTTCCAATATCTCTAATAGCTTTCGAGAAAATGAGGAGGAAAGTCATGTTTTTAAATAAATATTAAGTTTCATTTTACTGCGTAATTATTAGTCATAGAACAAATATTCATAATATCAGTTGTATAGTTTAATTAGGTCTATCAGATGCTGCAATTATATTTCCAATATCTCTAATAGCTTTCAAGAAAATGACGAGGTAAGTCATGTTTTTATATAAAAATACGGTTTTATTTTACTGCGTAATTATTAGTCATAGAACAAATATTCATAATATCAGTTGTACAGTTGAATTAGGTGTATCAGATGATGCAATGATATTTTCCAATATCTCTAATAGCTTTCGAGAAAACGAGGAAGAAAGTAATTTGAAAAAAAGTAAAATTCAATATTTATTAGTACTATTGAAAATATTCATAATGACAGTAGTAGATTTTAATTAGGTCTATCAGAGGCTGCAATGATATTTCCAATATCTCTAATAGCTTTGGAGAAAATGAGGAGGATAATCATGTTTTTATATAAATATTAAGTTTCATTTTACTGCGTAATTATTAGTCATAGAACAAATATTCATAATGACAGTTGTACAGTTTAATTAGGTGTATCATATGCTGCAATGATATTTCCAATATCTCTAATAGCTTTCGAGAAAATGAGGAGGAAAGTCATGTTTTTATATAAAAATTAAGTTTCATTTTACTGCGTAATTATTAGTCATAGAACAAATATTCATAATGAGAGTTGTACAGTTTAATTAGGTGTATCAGATGCTGCAATGATATTTCCAATATCTCTAATAGCTTTCGAGAAAATTAGGAGGAAAATCATGTTTTTATATAAATATAAAGTTTAATTTTACTGCGTAATTATTAGTCATAGAACAAATATTCATAATTTCAGTTTTACAGTTTAATTAGGTCTATCAGATGCTGCAGTGATATTTCCAATATCTCTAATAGCTTTCGAGAAAATGAGGAGGAAATTCATGTTTTTATATAAATATTAAGTTTCATTTTACTGCGTAATTATTAGTCATAGAACAAATATTCATAATGACAGTTGTACAGTTTAATTAGGTGTATCAGATGCTGCAATCATATTTCCAATATCTCTAATAGCTTTCGGGAAAATGAGTAGGAAAATCATGTTTTTATATAAATATTAAGTTTCATTTTACTGCGTAATTATTAGTCATAGAACAAATATTCATAATCACAGTTGTACAGTTTAATTAGGTGTATCAGATGCTGCAATGATATTTCCAATATCTCTAATAGCTTTCGAGAAAATGAGGAGGAAAGTCATGTTTTTAAATAAATATTAAGTTTAATTTTACTGAGTAATTATTAGTCATAGAACAAATATTCATAATTTCAGTTTTAGAGTTTAATTAGGTCTATCAAATGCTGCAGTGATATTTCCAATATCTCTAATAGCTTTCGAGAAAATGAGGAGGAAATTCATGTTTTTATATAAATATTAAGTTTCATTTTACTGCGTAATTATTAGTCATAGAACAAATATTCATAATATAGTTGTACAGTTTAATTAGGTGTATCAGATGCTGCAATCATATTTCCAATATCTCTAATAGCTTTCGGGAAAATGAGTAGGAAAGTCATGTTTTTATATAAATATTAAGTTTCATTTTACTGCGTAATTATTAGTCATAGAACAAATATTCATAATCACAGTTGTACATTTTAATTAGGTGTATCAGATGCTGCAATGATATTTCCAATATCTCTAATAGCTTTCGAGAAAATGAGGAGGAAAGTCATGTTTTTAAATAAATATTAAGTTTAATTTTACTGCGTAATTGTTAGTCATAGAACAAATATTCATAATGACAGTTGTACAGTTTAATTAGGTGTATCAGATGCTGCAATGATATTTCCAATATCTCTAATAGCTTTCGGGAAAATGAGGAGGAAGTCATGTTTTTAAATAAATATTAAGTTTCATTTTACTGCGTAATTATTAGTCATAGAAAAAATATTCATAATATCAGTTGTACAGTTTAATTAGGTGTATCAGCTGTTGCAATGATATTTCCAATATCTCTAATAGCTTTCGAGAAAATGAGGAGGAAAGTCATGTTTTTATATAAATATAAAGTTTAATTTTACTGCGTAATTATTAGTCATAGAACAAATATTCATAATTTCAGTTTTAAAGTTTAATTAGGTCTATCAGATGCTGCAATGATATTTCCAATATCTCTAATAGCTTTCGAGAAAATGAGGAGGAAAGTCATGTTTTTAAATAAATATTAAGTTTCATTTTACTGCGTAATTATTAGTCATAGAACAAATATTCATAATATCAGTTGTATAGTTTAATTAGGTCTATCAGATGCTGCAATTATATTTCCAATATCTCTAATAGCTTTCAAGAAAATGACGAGGTAAGTCATGTTTTTATATAAAAATACGGTTTTATTTTACTGCGTAATTATTAGTCATAGAACAAATATTCATAATATCAGTTGTACAGTTGAATTAGGTGTATCAGATGCTGCAATGATATTTCCAATATCTCTAATAGCTTTCGAGAAAACGAGGAAGAAAGTAATTTGAAAAAAAGTAAAATTCAGTATTTATTAGTACTATTGAAAAAATTCATAATGACAGTAGTAGATTTTAATTAGGTCTATCAGATGCTGCAATGATATTTCCAATATCTCTAATAGCTTTCGAGAAAATGAGGAGGATAATCATGTTTTTATATAAATATTAAGTTTCATTTTACTGCGTAATTATTAGTCATAGAACAAATATTCATAATGAGAGTTGTACAGTTTAATTAGGTGTATCATATGCTGCAATGATATTTCCAATATCTCTAATAGCTTTCGAGAAAATGAGGAGGAAAGTCATGTTTTTATATAAAAATTAAGTTTCATTTTACTGCGTAATTATTAGTCATAAAACAAATATGCATAATGACAGTTGTACAGTTTAATTAGGTGTATCAGATGCTGTAATGATATTTCAAATATCTCTAATAGCTTTCGAGAAAATTAGGAGGAAAATCATGTTTTTATATAAATATAAAGTTTAATTTTACTGCGTAATTATTAGTCATAGAACAAATATTCATAATTTCAGTTTTACAGTTTAATTAGGTCTATCAGATGCTGCAGTGATATTTCCAATATCTCTAATAGCTTTCGAGAAAATGAGGAGGAAATTCATGTTTTTATATAAATATTAAGTTTCATTTTACTGCGTAATTATTAGTCATAGAACAAATATTCATAATGACAGTTGTACAGTTTAATTAGGTGTATCAGATGCTGCAATCATATTTCCAATATCTCTAATAGCTTTCGGGAAAATGAGTAGGAAAATCATGTTTTTATATAAATATTAAGTTTCATTTTACTGCGTAATTATTAGTCATAGAACAAATATTCATAATCACAGTTGTACAGTTTAATTAGGTGTATCAGATGCTGCAATGATATTTCCAATATCTCTAATAGCTTTCGAGAAAATGAGGAGGAAAGTCATGTTTTTAAATAAATATTAAGTTTAATTTTACTGAGTAATTATTAGCCATAGAACAAATATTCATAATTTCAGTTTTAGAGTTTAATTAGGTCTATCAAATGCTGCAGTGATATTTCCAATATCTCTAATAGCTTTCGAGAAAATGAGGAGGAAATTCATGTTTTTATATAAATATTAAGTTTCATTTTACTGCGTAATTATTAGTCATAGAACAAATATTCATAATAATAGTTGTACAGTTTAATTAGGTGTATCAGATGCTGCAATCATATTTCCAATATCTCTAATAGCTTTCGGGAAAATGAGTAGGAAAGTCATGTTTTTATATAAATATTAAGTTTCATTTTACTGCGTAATTATTAGTCATAGAACAAATATTCATAATCACAGTTGTAATGTTTAATTAGGTGTATCAGATGCTGCAATGATATTTCCAATATCTCTAATAGCTTTCGAGAAAATGAGGAGGAAAGTCATGTTTTTAAATAAATATTAAGTTTAATTTTACTGCGTAATTGTTAGTCATAGAACAAATATTCATAATGACAGTTGTACAGTTTAATTAGGTGTATCAGATGCTGCAATGATATTTCCAATATCTCTAATAGCTTTCGAGAAAATGAGGAGGAAAGTCATGTTTTTATATAAATATAAAGTTTAATTTTACTGCGTAATTATTAGTCATAGAACAAATATTCATAATTTCAGTTTTAAAGTTTAATTAGGTCTATCAGATGCTGCAGTGATATTTCCAATATCTCTAATAGCTTTCGAGAAAATGAGGAGGAAAGTCATGTTTTTAAATAAATATTAAGTTTCATTTTACTGCGTAATTATTAGTCATAGAACAAATATTCATAATATCAGTTGTATAGTTTAATTAGGTCTATCAGATGCTGCAATTATATTTCCAATATCTCTAATAGCTTTCAAGAAAATGACGAGGTAAGTCATGTTTTTATATAAAAATACGGTTTTATTTTACTGCGTAATTATTAGTCATAGAACAAATATTCATAATATCAGTTGTACAGTTGAATTAGGTGTATCAGATGATGCAATGATTTTCCAATATCTCTAATAGCTTTCGAGAAAACGAGGAAGAAAGTAATTTGAAAAAAAGTAAAATTCAGTATTTATTAGTACTATTGAAAAAATTCATAATGACAGTAGTAGATTTTAATTAGGTCTATCAGATGCTGCAATGATATTTCCAATATCTCTAATAGCTTTCGAGAAAATGAGGAGGATAATCATGTTTTTATATAAATATTAAGTTTCATTTTACTGCGTAATTATTAGTCATAGAACAAATATTCATAATGAGAGTTGTACAGTTTAATTAGGTGTATCATATGCTGCAATGATATTTCCAATATCTCTAATAGCTTTCGAGAAAATGAGGAGGAAAGTCATGTTTTTATATAAAAATTAAGTTTCATTTTACTGCGTAATTATTAGTCATAAAACAAATATTCATAATGAGAGTTGTACAGTTTAATTAGGTGTATCAGATGCTGTAATGATATTTCAAATATCTCTAATAGCTTTCGAGAAAATTAGGAGGAAAATCATGTTTTTATATAAATATAAAGTTTAATTTTACTGCGTAATTATTAGTCATAGAACAAATATTCATAATTTCAGTTTTACAGTTTAATTAGGTCTATCAGATGCTGCAGTGATATTTCCAATATCTCTAATAGCTTTCGAGAAAATGAGGAGGAAATTCATGTTTTTATATAAATATTAAGTTTCATTTTACTGCGTAATTATTAGTCATAGAACAAATATTCATAATGACAGTTGTACAGTTTAATTAGGTGTATCAGATGCTGCAATCATATTTCCAATATCTCTAATAGCTTTCGGGAAAATGAGTAGGAAAATCATGTTTTTATATAAATATTAAGTTTCATTTTACTGCGTAATTATTAGTCATAGAACAAATATTCATAATCACAGTTGTACAGTTTAATTAGGTGTATCAGATGCTGCAATGATATTTCCAATATCTCTAATAGCTTTCGAGAAAATGAGGAGGAAAGTCATGTTTTTAAATAAATATTAAGTTTAATTTTACTGAGTAATTATTAGCCATAGAACAAATATTCATAATTTCAGTTTTAGAGTTTAATTAGGTCTATCAAATGCTGCAGTGATATTTCCAATATCTCTAATAGCTTTCGAGAAAATGAGGAGGAAATTCATGTTTTTATATAAATATTAAGTTTCATTTTACTGCGTAATTATTAGTCATAGAACAAATATTCATAATAATAGTTGTACAGTTTAATTAGGTGTATCAGATGCTGCAATCATATTTCCAATATCTCTAATAGCTTTCGGGAAAATGAGTAGGAAAGTCATGTTTTTATATAAATATTAAGTTTCATTTTACTGCGTAATTATTAGTCATAGAACAAATATTCATAATCACAGTTGTAATGTTTAATTAGGTGTATCAGATGCTGCAATGATATTTCCAATATCTCTAATAGCTTTCGAGAAAATGAGGAGGAAAGTCATGTTTTTAAATAAATATTAAGTTTAATTTTACTGCGTAATTGTTAGTCATAGAACAAATATTCATAATGACAGTTGTACAGTTTAATTAGGTGTATCAGATGCTGCAATGATATTTCCAATATCTCTAACAGCTTTCGGGAAAATGAGGAGGAAGTTCATGTTTTTAAATAAATATTAAGTTTCATTTTACTGCGTAATTATTAGTCATAGAAAAAACTTTCATAATATCAGTTGTACAGTTTAATTAGGTGTATCAGCTGTTGCAATGATATTTCCAATATCTCTAATAGCTTTCGAGAAAATGAGGAGGAAAGTCATGTTTTTATATAAATATAAAGTTTAATTTTACTGCGTAATTATTAGTCATAGAACAAATATTCATAATTTCAGTTTTAAAGTTTAATTAGGTCTATCAGATGCTGCAATGATATTTCCAATATCTCTAATAGCTTTCGAGAAAATGAGGAGGAAAGTCATGTTTTTAAATAAATATTAAGTTTCATTTTACTGCGTAATTATTAGTCATAGAACAAATATTCATAATATCAGTTGTATAGTTTAATTAGGTCTATCAGATGCTGCAATTATATTTCCAATATCTCTAATAGCTTTCAAGAAAATGACGAGGTAAGTCATGTTTTTATATAAAAATACGGTTTTATTTTACTGCGTAATTATTAGTCATAGAACAAATATTCATAATATCAGTTGTACAGTTGAATTAGGTGTATCAGATGATGCAATGATTTTTCCAATATCTCTAATAGCTTTCGAGAAAACGAGGAAGAAAGTAATTTGAAAAAAAGTAAAATTCAGTATTTATTAGTACTATTGAAAAAATTCATAATGACAGTAGTAGATTTTAATTAGGTCTATCAGATGCTGCAATGATATTTCCAATATCTCTAATAGCTTTCGAGAAAATGAGGAGGATAATCATGTTTTTATATAAATATTAAGTTTCATTTTACTGCGTAATTATTAGTCATAGAACAAATATTCATAATGAGAGTTGTACAGTTTAATTAGGTGTATCATATGCTGCAATGATATTTCCAATATCTCTAATAGCTTTCGAGAAAATGAGGAAGAAAGTCATGTTTTTATAAAAAAATTAAGTTTCATTTTACTGCGTAATTATTAGTCATAAAACAAATATTCATTATGAGAGTTGTACAGTTTAATTAGGTGTATCAGATGCTGTAATGATATTTCAAATATCTCTAATAGCTTTCGAGAAAATTAGGAGGAAAATCATGTTTTTATATAAATATAAAGTTTAATTTTACTGCGTAATTATTAGTCATAGAACAAATATTCATAATTTCAGTTTTACAGTTTAATTAGGTCTATCAGATGCTGCAGTGATATTTCCAATATCTCTAATAGCTTTCGAGAAAATGAGGAGGAAATTCATGTTTTTATATAAATATTAAGTTTCATTTTACTGCGTAATTATTAGTCATAGAACAAATATTCATAATGACAGTTGTACAGTTTAATTAGGTGTATCAGATGCTGCAATGATATTTCCAATATTTCCAATATTTTCAATATCCAATATCTAATGCTAGCTAGAAGAGCCCGTCGCTGACGGCCGACGGAGCGACGGTTATATATTGCTGCCGGCGGTGTTGCCAAACCGCAGTTATCGTACCGTAAAATTATCTATTGAATATCACATAAATATTCATAAGAACGGTAATTCTGATACATAAGACACTATATACTATACTTTATACTATAGTTGTCCCTTGTTAGAAAACGAGACGAGAGAACGCGAATTTGGTGCGGTAAAAAGAGGATAAGGGATCGAGAGAGAGAGAGAGAGAGAGAGAGAGAGAGAGAGAGAGAGAGAGAGAGAGAGAGAGAGAGAGAGAGAATATAAAAACTTCATCGCTCAATAAAAGAAAATCTCACGAAGGAATAAAAGTTTGGTTCAAAAAATATTATTTCTCTTAAATATTTGTTTCCGGTCATAAATATTTTTTCCTCCGCTTTCTCAAACATCAAACTTTCATCAAAGTATCTATTTTTTTTCTAGAATAAAAAAATACTGGATGCTGGACTCTCTTTCATCTCTCTCATCTCTCTCTCTCTCTCTCTCTCTCTCTCTCTCTCTCTCTCTCTCAACAGGCCTTATAGAGACGTCAGGTTGAGGTGGACAGGTGGAGCTCAGGTAAGTAATCTAAGCCTCACACATAATTCCACACACATTTGGTAGACATACCTGAGCAGGGGAGGCAGGGGAGTGGAAGGTGAGAGGGTAAGGGAAAGAAGAGAAGGTATTGAGGGGAGGGGGAGGGGAGGAAAGAAGTGGGTGTGGAGGTAAGAGGGGGAGGGAGTGGTAGGGGATGGAACTAAAGAGAAGGATTAAAAGAAATCTGTGGAATCCTTTAACTCTCTCTCTCTCTCTCTCTCTCTCTCTCTCTCTCTCTCTCTCTCTCTCTCTCTCTCTCTCTCTCTCTCTCTCTCTCTCTCTGCGGGAGGCCAAGTGGCACAGGAGGAATGTATTAAGTGCAGGTGTGTGGGTGACACATTCCACGTGTGCGTGTGTGTGTGTTTATGAATATTATCTGGTTATTACTAAACACACACACACACACATATACACACAAGACATATGAACATAAATAAACAGGTGATGTAAGGGAAGCAACAGACAATCAGCTCACCTGCCACACATCTGAGGCTGAAGGTTGATGATCAAATATTAAGTAAAGGCCTCCACACACACACACACACACACACACACACACACACACACACACACACACACACACACACACACAGACACACACACACACACACACACTATTAAATATCAAATGACGGCCTCTATTTCAAAACACACACACACACACACACACTTTCTCTACCTAAAAATCTCTCACTCTTTCTCTTCACCTTTATAGCAGGTGTTCCCAAACTAAAGTACACGTAGCCACAGATGTACTGATGGATATTTTAAAGGTAAAGTACAATGTGATATTTAAATGCATTGCTAAGTTATACAGTGAAGCAAATATGTCCTGGGAATCACAAGGCATCAATATACACAAGCTGCTTTATGTTGTACCGAAAGAATGTAACATTAAAACTTTTTTATACTTAAATGTTTAAATAAATAAATAAATATATAAGTACCGCAAAACCCTAGATAATTTCCTTAATACACTATAATGTTGGTTAGCCTACGCAAGTGTCAGAGTGTATTAATTCTCTATTTATTTTTATCTTTAATTTTACCGTCACTAAAAAATGTTTCTACACTTCTTCCTCAGATAATGTGTTGTATGTTAATGCAACTAGTTATTCATGATTCTCTTCCTATTATTGGCAACTGTGTATGGTGTGTGTGTGTGTGTGTGTGTGTGTGTGTGTGTGTGTGTGTGTGTGTGTGTGTGTGTGTGTGTGTGTGTGTGTGTGTGTGTGTAATGCCATAGGTCACAATAAAAGAATCAAAGCTGGCCTCCCCTATACCTCTCCTTTCCCATACAAAATTCACACACACACACACACACACACACACACACACACACACACACACACACACACACACACGCCTTCCCACAACGCCATGTAATCCTTATGAGAGCGAGTCTGTACCTCCTCTTGTCATGGTGTCACGTAAAAAATGTATGAAGAACATTGAGGCTGAACGATGAATAACACAAAGCACATCCCTCGGTGCAGCGTCTTGAACAACCTCGCTATTCAATAAAACAGTAAAGATATATACATTATTTTTTATATATATTTTTTTTAACGGTAGGGTCAATATTTCAGCTTTTTGTTCGATACTGACCTTTTAAAAACTGTATATGTCCTTTTCTCTTTCTCTCTCTCTCTCTCTCTCTCTCTCTCTCTCTCTCTCTCTCTCTCTCTCTCTCTCTCTCTCTCTCTCTCTCTCTCTCTCTCTCTCAAAGGCCACAGGTGTAAACTCGCGGGTCCTTAATGAGTAAGCGACGCCCAGGTGTGTTGGGTCATTAGCAAGGAGGAAAAATAACAGGTAGCAAGTAAGTTTGTGTGATATTGTAGCGAGTTAATGGCACTATTATAGCCTTGAGCAGGGGTGTGGGTGCTAGTTGGTGGGTGTGTTGGGGGGGGGGAGAATTAACTATCATTCCCTCTCTCATCCTGAAGTACAAAGGGATTACCTGCCTCCTCCTCCTCCTCTTATTATTATTCCTCCTATTCCTCCTATTCCTCCTCCTCCTCCTCCTCTTCCACCCACGTCAATTATTCATATATACATTTCACAGCCTGACAGAATTGAACTTATTTTGCGCGATTTCAAAATAAACTGTTACATAGTCTATTTCTCTCTCTCTCTCTCTCTCTCTCTCTCTCTCTCTCTCTCTCTCTCTCTCTCTCTCTCTCTCTCTCTCTCTCTCTCTCTCTTTCTCTCTCTCTCTCTCTCTCTCTCTCTCTCTCTCTCTCTCTCTCTCTCTCTCTCTCTCTCTCTCTCTCTCTCTCTCTCTCTCTCTCAGACTATATTAATGAGTATCTAAATCTACTGTTCAATCTTCTCCCCTCTCAAGAGTATAGCATAGAGGAGGAAAGGGAGAGGAAAGAAGAAGGGAAGAAGGAAGGAAAGGAGGCACTACTGGAGGGAGAAATAGAGTAGGAGAAATAAAGGAGAAGGAGAAAACAGTAAACGAAGGAAGGAAGGAAGGGAATGGAATAGAAGGAGTAAGGAGTAAGAGTAACAATGAAAGATGAAAGAAGGAGAGAAAGGAAGGTTAAGGAGCATCAAGAATAATGGAAAGAGGGGAAAGAAAGGGGGAAAGAAGGGGAAATAAGGGGATAGAAGGGGGAAGGGAGGGGAAGGAAGGGGAAGTGAGGGGAAGGGAGGGGAAGGGAGGAGAAGGGAGGGGAAGGAAGGGGAAGTGAGGGGAAGGGAGGGAAAGGACGAACAGGATATATATATTTCACAATCTTCAGCAAGTTCACTGTTTCAGATAACGATGAAGTTAGTTCCGAAACAGAGAGATGTCAGTCAGTCAGTAAGTCAGTCAGTCAATCAGTGAGTCAGTCAGCCGTCTAGTCATCCTTTAGTCAAAGTCAGTAGGTGTATAAGTGTGTAGGTGAAGTAGATATGTAGATAGATAAGTATATACTGGGGTAGATAGGAAAATAGATAAACAGGTAAGGATGCAAAAAGGTAGATAGATATGTGGGCTGAGTATGTGTGTATGTATGTATGTATGTATGTATGTATGTATGTATAGGTAGGTAGGTAGTTGAGGCATTCAGTCAATAGAAAAATCAATGAATCAATAGAGCAAAGAAAAATAAGTGAATCAGGTTTATGAATGAGTAACAAGATAAATACACTAAACCAATACAAGATCAATGAATAAACGATGAGTAAACAGTGAGAGTAAAGAAGTGAATTTATTGAAGCAATCCACACCACACAGAAAAATTATCAATGAAATAAATGAATAAATAGAAGAAATAAGAAAATCAAAAATTATATCACCAGCCAATTAGAAGCAAGCTATTGACACATTCCACCAATCACAGAGCAGGACAAGCCAATTACACATTCAAACAAACAAACAATAAACACAACAACAACAACAACAACAACACCTCCCCCCACAAATAACAGTACCAAACAGGAAGAAAAAAATCCCACCCCTTTACGTAAGCCAAACCATCAATTCAGGCAAAGCATAGCAATTCCACCTTCACAACCACCACGACAGGACAGGTAAGTGGTGGGAATCAATACAGGTGAACGTGGAAGGTTACACTCAAAGGGATCACTGAGCACAGGTGAGCCTCTCAAATCTTACCTGGGCGACGTGTGATGGCAGGTGATACGAGAGACGAGAGACGAGAGACGAGAGAGAGAGAGAGAGAGAGAGAGAGAGAGAGAGAGAGAGAGAGAGAGAGAGAGAGAGAGAGAATAGTCAGGTTCAGTATGTCATTAAGAATTTATCCACCATTCCCATCATCATTATTCTACCTGGCTGCCTCCGTACAGGTGAGGCAGGAGTCAGGTGCTGCAAGCCATCCACTCATTACAGACTCGAACAAAACTTTAAAATGAGTGGAAATGCTTCATCTCAAGAACTTAAAGCTGTCCAAGTCACTGCCTCACTCACATCCACCAAGCAAGGACAAGGCAAGTGGATGAACAGTGAAGAACGTGGATGATAGGGATGATAAGTGGATGAACAGTGAAGAACATGGATGATAGGGATGTAAAGTGAATGAACAGTGAAGAACAAGAGCGATAAAAATGAACAAAATAATGGATAAGGGGAAAAAATAGTGGATGTAACTACAATACACTCCATTCCATTTTCTAATAACAACATAACTCCATTTTGTTCTATTAAAAATTCCTGAACAAGTACAATGCAGAGGAGTAGGAAAGAAATGATAGAAATAACTGCAATCAACTCAATCCCATTTACTAATATAGACTGAACTACATTTCCTTTTCTCGTCATTCAGTATAAATAATTAAAAAATCACGCATGACCTCATACATTTAACACCATCAAGTACTCACCTTTCCCTTATAAACATGAACCTTGTTATAATAATAGCTACACTACACACATGGAGTCGACATTTGTAAAGGTGAGTACAAGATAACAAGATAATTAGTGTTGGATTCTATTACACTCCTACACAATACTAAGCTGACACCTCCACCACCAAGACGTTATATTACACACCACTACACTGCACTGTATATTTAGGACAAAAACGTAACTTTATCACCATTCTCTGTAAAACTCGTAACTCAATATCCACCGAGAAGTAAAAAGTCCAAATGGTTACCAAGATTTACTCTCAGACTGTAACGTAATATTCTCCATAACGTTAAATAAAAGATGTATATATATAAAAAAGTTAACCTGGTATTATGGTCTTGTTT
>JAPQNM010000028.1:2233497-2235997 GCA_029783475.1 Metacarcinus magister | reverse complement strand
TTTTTCCCCTCCACAACTTTGAGGTCCCTAAGGGGTTTCTATTACCTGAGGAGATAGAACGTCACATAACACTCGCAAAGGTCCCATTCCCCTTAGTATTCCCCTATTGTCCCCTTGGCTGTCTCATGTGTCCTCTACGTCCCCTCACTAGTCCCTCATAATGCCCTCTTCGTCCCCTCGTCGTATTGTCAAGGGAAACGGACACACACACACACACACACACACACACACACACACACACACACACACACACACAGTATTGGGTTACTCACTGTCTGCTGTTACTTAATACCTGAGGCAAGATGTGAGTGTCTCAGTGTTTCCTTTTGTGTCCCCTTGAATGCACCTCTCAAGCACAAGGGGACACGGAAAAATTCAAAAGGCAAATGTTCCCCTCACTTCACTGACTGACTGACTTTAAGAGTATTACAATTACAACCTCGATTCAAAGGTTTCTAAAATAAATAAATAAAAAAAAAAATAAACAGGTACAATTTTAAATGATCAAAACACTGAATTATAAAGAGAAGAGAAGGAGACGAGAAGGTAAGGTAAAGTAAAGAAAGAGGTGAAATTATATTCTCAAAAGACTAAGTTACCTGTTTAAAAAGTCACGTTATAAGCTAATTACTTGTGCTGAACGTGATTCTTAGGATGCGCGAGGCAGGTAACTACGTGTGTGTGTGTGTGTGTGTGTGTGTGTGTGTGTGTGTGTGTGTGTGTGTGTGTGTGTGTGTGTGTGTGTGTGTGTGTGTGTGTAAGTGAAGCAATCGCTGTGACTACTGTGCACAACATTAAACAAGACGAGGCTGCCTAGAGCGAGGGATGACCAGCATTAATCTTTACTACGAAAGAGAGAGAGAGAGAGAGAGAGAGAGAGAGAGAGAGAGAGAGAGAGAGAGAGAGAGAGAGAGAGAGAGAGAGAGAGAGAGAGAGAGAGAGAGAGAGTCCAAAATATATTGAAGTCGAGGATGTAACTTTTTTCGTCATAATTTTATTTCATCTCAGTCAGGTTGGATATTAAAAAAGAGAGAGAGAGAGAGAGAGAGAGAGAGAGAGAGAGAGAGAGAGAGAGAGAGAGAGAGAGAGAGAGAGAGAGAGAGAGAGAGAGAGAGAGAGAGAGAGAGAGTTGAATCTGCTCCCTCATGACACACTTGAGATTAAAGAGTAAAAAAAAGAATATAGAAATAATATCACGTATACATATTTCAGATTTTCAAAAGTTTCAATCTCAAAATATAATAATAAAAAAAAAAATATTACGCATAAAATTTGCATTAAAAAAAATACGAATCTGACTTCCATTTTAATTCCATATTTTATGATTGGTTACTCAGATCTTATTTATTTTATTTTTATTTTATTATATTATATTTTATTTTTATTTTATTATATTATATTTTATTTTTATTTTATTATATTCTATTTTATTCTTTTATTGAATCACTTATTACGTTTTTAATTTTTCATTTATTATTTACATTTGTATTTATTTTTTCGATTAATATTTCTACAATGGCATTATTATTATTTTCTCTCATATCCATCGGGTGACATTGGTTAAGTGGGTAGCAATCTCTCTCTCTCTCTCTCTCTCTCTCTCTCTCTCTCTCTCTCTCTCTCTCTCTCTCTCTCTCTCTCTCTCTCTCTCTCTCTCTCTCTCCTTCACTCTCGTCCCTTCCTTCATTTAATCATCCTTCCCTTTCCTATCTCACACTGCCACTTCCTCATACATTTACTCCATCTTCCCTCCTTCCCTCCTTCCCTCCTTCCCTCCTCCCTTCCTTCCCTCCTCTCCCACACCCTTTATCTTCCTCCCTCCTATGTATACTTCCATCATAATATTCCTCTCTGCATATAACTTAGCTGATGGTCATTCCTCTCTCTCTTCTCTCTTCTCTCTTCTCTCTCTCTCTCTCTCTCTCTCTCTCTCTCTCTCTCTCTCTCTCTCTCTCTCCGCGGGCTACAAATACAAGAGCCACTAATCTGATCACGTGACACATGCAAACGAGGGTGAGGGAGGTTGACTATTGTAGGAGGGAGGGAGGGAGGGAGGGAGGGAGGGAGGGAGGAGAAGGAGGGAGGGAAAGAAGGAAAGGAGAAGAGAATAGACGTAACAGGAGGAAGAGATAAGAGCAGGGAGGAGAGGGTAAAAGGATGGTTGAGAGAGAAAAGAGAGGGAAGGAAAATGAAGGGGAGAAGGAAACCAGGAAGGAAGGAAGGAAAAGAGGAGGTAAGGGAGGGAAGGAAGGAAAAGAGGGAGGTAAGGGAGGGAAGAATGTTAACGACAGCAGGACAGAGCGGAAGGAAAGGAATGTTGAAAAAATATGAAGAGGAGGGAGGGAGAGAGAGAGATAATTCAGAGAAGGGAGGGAGAGAAGGAAGAAAAAACCAGGACAAGGGAAGGGAGGAAGGGAGGAAGATAACTGAATGGAGAGACAGAGACAGAGAGAGAGAGAGAGAGAGAGAGAGAGAGAGAGAGAGAGAGAGAGAGAGAGAG
>JAPQNM010000028.1:2215997-2220997 GCA_029783475.1 Metacarcinus magister | reverse complement strand
TTGGCTGGTGAGGGAAAATCTGTAAAACGGTCCTTTTCATTTATAGAGGAGGAGCTCAAGAGAGAGGGGAGGGTTTGAGGGGAGGAAAAAATGGCAGGAGGAAAAGAAGAAGGTTGGGAGAATGATGATAATAAGTATGATAGAAGGGAAGGGAAGATACAAGGACGAATAAGGAAGAATGGGAGAAGAGAAGATAATAAAAGAGAATGAGGTTTGGAATGAGTGATTAAAGACAACGAGGAAGGGAGGGGAACAGAATAATGCAGAAAGGGAGGAGATAGGAAAAAGAGGAGAAAAGAGAAATAAATAAATGTGCAATCCAAAAGAGAATAAAAGAGAGAAAAAGAGAATAAAAGAGAGAAAGAGAATAAGAGATACACACAAAAAACAAATCGAAAACACTGACACTCACACAAAAAATAGATACAAGGTTAGAAAAAAATAGGATGTCGATTCATCACTGACTGACTTAACACACTCCCCTCGCTCTCTCTCTCTCTCTCTCTCTCTCTCTCTCTCTCTCTCTCTCTCTCTCTCTCTCTCTCTCTCTCTCTCTCTCTCTCTCTCTCTCTCTCTCTCTCTCTCTCTCTCATACACTATCACTCAGACTGATGCTTCCTCACCATCACAACAATCCCTATATCAAGGCTCTCATCTCTTCTCCTCACTTTACGAGGAGGAGGGAGGAGGAGGAGGAGGAGGAGGAGGAGGAGGAAGAGAAGACTGATGCCACAAATCCCTGGCGACAGAAGAAGGAAAACATAGAAGATGGTGTAAGAGAGGGAGGGGAAGGGAGACACTCTTAGGGAAAATGGAGAAAGGCCAGAAAAGAAAAGGAAGATTATGTATGGTTCGTTGGAGAGAGAGAGAGAGAGAGAGAGAGAGAGAGAGAGAGAGAGAGAGAGAGAGAGAGAGAGAGAGAGAGAGAGAGAGAGAGAGAGAGAGAAGGATAATTGTATGGATTCAGGCCATACGGTGTTGTTTTAATAGTAGTAGTAGTAGTAGTAGTAGTAGTAGTAGTAGTAGTAGTAGTAGTAGTAGTAGTAGTATATAGTTAGTAATGGATATTGTTTTTTTATTCATCATTATTATCATTACTATTATTATTCTATTCTTCTATCATTACTATTCCTATTTCTTTTTGTTTATTATATTGTTGCGAGTATTACGTTGGCGTTGTCCTCAATTCAACAGTAAAAACGGTATTGTTTCTTTTATGTGTTATTCTGCGTAACAACAACAACAACAGTGCCACAAGGGAGGATTAGGGTGGTGGTGGTGGTGGTGGTGGTGGTGGTGGTGGTGGTGACAGACAGTGTGATAAAGAGTGGTGGTGGTGATAGCTAGCTGTGTTACACCTTTACACCCACACAACACCACCACCCATATCCTACTACACATCACCACCCATTACTAACACCACCATCACACCACAGCTACACCATCACCACAATAACATTCTCAACACCATAATCACTACCAGTCACCACACTCAACACCACAAGGACATCACCACAATCACCACATGCACACCACGTGACATCACACACCTGAGCCAATTACACGCAAGACAGGTAAGCGTTGAGAATATTCCACGAGGAGGAGGAGGAGGAGGAGGAGGAGGAAGAGGAGGAGGAGGAGGTTAACGAGAATGACCAAAAAGGAAGAGGAAGAGAATGCCGTAATCATTTAAGGGAAGAACAAAAGCAGGAAGAAGGTACAAGAAACAAGAACAAAAAGGGAATGGAAGAGGAGGACGAGGAGGAGGAGGAGGAGGGAGAAGCAGGATGTACGATAAAGAGAGGAGGAAAGAAGAGAGGAGGAGAGAAGTACGGTTGTAGAAGGCAAAGGACATAAAGAGAGGAAGGGAAAGAGGAAAGAAGACAATGATAAGAATGAAAAAGCGAATAAAGGAGGAAAGAACAGGAGGCGGGGATGGAGGAAGAAGAGGAAGAGGAAGAGGAGGAGGAGGAGAGGAGGAAGAGGAGGAAGAGGAGGAAGAGGAGGAGGAGGAAAAAGAAATATCATGAAAACGCCTGTGGATGGAGGAAACGAGACACAAATAAAAATAAAAAATTGAATAAAATCACCAAAGCGAAAAAGAAATTGAAACGCATAAAAGGAAGAGGAGGAGGAGGAGGAGGAGGAGAGGAGGAGGAGGAGGAGGAGGAGGAGGAGGAGGAGGAAGAAAAGGAGGAGGGAGAATGGAGGAATGAGATAAAAGAATGAGAGAGAGAGAGCGAGAGCGAGAGAGAGAGAGAGAGAGAGAGAGAGAGAGAGAGAGAGAGAGAGAGAGAGAGAGAGAGAGAGAGAGAGAGTAATACCAAAGCCAAAAAATGATGACTAACAAGGAAGATGAAGTCAGAATATGAATAAGGAATAATGTGAGAGAATGCAAGGAAGGAGGAAGAGGAGAAAGAGAAGGATGAAGAAAGAGGATGAAGTGGAAATAGTGGTACATCTCATCTACTCTCTCACTCTCTCTCTCTCTCTCTCTCTCTCTCTCTCTCTCTCTCTCTCTCTCTCTCTCTCTCTCTCTCTCTCTCTCTCTCTCTCAAGGTCAAAAGTCTCTCAAAGGAGCTTCCAGACTGCTTCTATATTTCCTCAACATTTCCAAAACTTCCCTCATTCTCCCTTCCTTCTATTCACTCCGTAATGCCTTATACTCTCCTCCCTCACTCCTCCCATTCCTTTCCCCTCTCTCTTTTCTCCCCTCTTCCTACACCAATACTTTCCCTAATACACACACACTACATTAGGCACAAACTTGCACGCTTATAAATTTTACCCCCAAATAGGCAATGCATTAAATATTTTCCTTCGTAACCATTTTTCTCATGTTAAGAAGAAAGATGGGAGTATAAAGTATGAACAATATATTTTTTCTTCCTTTACATATACATAGCAGTAAATATTAACTCGTCTTTATCGTCATACATGCACAGACATATATACATACATACATACATACATGCACACACACACGTTGCATAAAACATTTCTACCCTCCTCTCTATGCAACATTTACCCTTTGCCTGGTATTTCTACATAATCATACACATGCACACGTAGTCCTCACATTTCCCGCGCAAACACCGCATAAACAAGACTAGTATTCTTTCAACCGTGAATCATACCTATGCGTTTAAGACAAAATTACATACCTGTATTTTAATAATAGTTATATACCTGTGTAATAATAAACATATGCATCTCTAAGTTTTTTAATAAAGGTAAGTTATCCATCCACGTGTAACTTGATTTAATAATAAAGAAATTATTTATATATCAAATATCACCTGGATTATTATTGCACGCTTTACCTGTGTGTGTATATTAAAGATTGTATCAGGGAGGGGAGCGTGGGCACCTGGCGTGTTTACCTTGATGAGCGGACAGGTAATGTAGAATTAGTGCTAAAGGGTAGACACGAGACTCGCTTTTAAATTGCTGAATGACATGCAAAGTCAATACAGTGGGCGGGGCGTCCTTAGGGTACAAATTATGACGGTCAAATCATGAAGGCATAAGTGTACGAGTCTTTCCACACAATACTATTCAACCGATGCTATTTTCCTCCCCATTATCCCTCCCAGAACGGTATCCACTCCTCTTCTATCGTCCTTTATCCTCCTAACCATCAAAGTTCAATCCATGTTTTTTTCCTCTCATTCCACTTTTACACGGAAGAAAGGAAAAAATCTTGTATCATTCGTTTTCTTTCGATAGTTTTCACTTGAGGACGAGGAGGAGGAGGAAAAAAGAGTCTGGGTTTTGCACGAGTCAAGGATTTAAACACAAATGGAATCACATTCACGAAGTTTGGCGGCTCCTAACTTTGAGTAACTTGTGTTGTTTTGCGGGAAAGAGATTTAGTGCTAAGCGAGACCCGGAGTTGACACAGAGAGAGAGAGAGAGAGAGAGAGAGAGAGAGAGAGAGAGAGAGAGAGAGAGAGAGAGAGAGAGAGAGAGAGAGAGAGAGAGAGAGACAATCTTTTCACGCTATCCTTGCCTAATTACACTTTCAGCTGGTGGAGTTTCCCAAATGTTGCTCAGTGGGACAATATCCACACCCACCCACACACACACACACCCACACACACACACACACACACATACACACCCACACACACACACACACACAATAAAAAAACACACTCACACATACACCATACTAGCTTAAAGAAAATTATATGAAAAGTAGTAGTAGTAGTAGTTGGTAACAGAAGATATTTGTGTATGTGTATGTGTATGTGTATGTGTGTGTGTGTGTGTGTGTGTGTGTGTGTGTGTGTGTGTGTGTGTGTGTGACCGGGACCTGTTTACCGTCAATATCACAATCCGTTATTAACAAGAGCGGCTGCAACAACACCACACAACACCACAACCAACTCACACCACTGACAACAATAAACTATTTTCACTCCTAACTCTGAAACCATCCCACAGACCAGACCAAAACACTGCTTCCCTGCCCTTCATACATACATACATACAGACAGACAGATACGTCCTCCAGCCATCCTCACAATATGAAAAATTTAAAAGATAAAAAAAATTCTTACCCTTCCTTACATCCTCTTGTCTTCGTCCCATTTTCTCTCTCCTTAGGCATGTATAGAAAATAGATAATTCAATGGTTACCTGTTACCTTCCTCCCTCCTTTCCTCCCTTCCTCAAACCACTACAGATATGAAGCGCAAACACTCCCTCCCTCCCTCCCACCCTTCCTTCCCTCCTCTCCCTCTCTCGCTCTCTCCAGCCTCGCCAATGTCTGCATATCTGCTAACAAGTTCATGTATATTCAGTTATGGAAAACGAAATCTTAAGTAACGTTTGCCCTAGTGCCTGATACCTTGTTAGTAGCGGATGAAGGTGGAGAAAACGGATCACATGAGATGCTGGGACACAACCAAACCTCACCCTACCCTGCCCTGCCCCATTCCTAGCCCTATCCCCACCCCTCTCCACCCCCTTCCGACCTATTCTGTTCTGTCCGG
>JAPQNM010000028.1:2205997-2210997 GCA_029783475.1 Metacarcinus magister | reverse complement strand
AAGTTCGATTTTGCGATTATGTTGTGATCCTAGTGTGTCTGTCTCGTCTGTCTCTGTCTGTCTCTCTCTCTCTCTCTCTCTCTCTCTCTCTCTCTCTCTCTCTCTCTCTCTCTCTCTCTCTCTCTCTCTCTCTCTCTCTCTCTCTCTCTCTCTCTCTCATTCAAGGTGCAAACTCAATTCCTCCCCAGCATGTTTGTTTACGTTTTGAGGTAAGATGATCATACATACATACATACAAAGATACATACATACATATATACATATTTTGATTCATAGATATACATACATAGTCAGTGTGTGTGTGTGTGTGTGTGTGTGTGTGTGTGTGTGTGTGTGTGTGTGTGTGTTCGAGGAATAGTTTTTTTCTTATGTATGACTAACAAAGCAAAGAAGTATAAATAAAATAGAAGAAGAAGAAGACGAAGAAGAAAAAGAAAAAGAAAAAGAAAAAGAAAAAGGAAAAGAAGAAGAAGAAGAAGAAGAAGAAGAAGATAAAAAGACACCAGCAATAATGCATTCCTCTTCCTAGACATTAAATAAACAAAACGAAAGAAAAAAACACCACCACCCTAATGAGAGAGAGAGAGAGAGAGAGAGAGAGAGAGAGAGAGAGAGAGAGAGAGAGAGAGAGAGAGAGAGAGAGAGAGAGAGAGAGAGAGAGAGAGAGAGTGAGTAGTATTTATAACCAACCCTTGAGTTTCCCACCAGGAAGGACATTCAGATTCAGAACTCAAAGGACTCTACAGTTTTAATGGAGATCCGGGAAGAGGAAGAGGAAGAGGAAGAGGAAGAGGAGGAGGAGGAGGAGGAGGAGGAGGAGGAGGAGGAGGAGGAGGAGGAGGGGGAGGGGGAGGAAGAGGAAAATTATTTGTATATAATGCTCGAGTCCTTTTTGACTCGGACCTTAGCTGAGTAGAGGAGGAGGAGGAGGAGGAAGAGGAAGAGGAAGAGGAAGAGGAAGAGGAAGAGGAGGAGGAGGAGGAGGAGGAGGAGGAGGAGGATGAGGAATATAAGAGAACACAAACAGCAACAGACTCTAGGGTCCCTGCGAAGGCTGTTTCATATAGCTACTCTACACTACTTGAATTAAAAAACAAAAAAAAGGATAGCACAGTGGAGTTTGATAATGTCTATCTCATACTGTCATTATCTTTCCAATAACTCTAACACTTATGAAGAAAACTAACATTTTGTGAAAGAAATTGATGTATAATACTTTACATTCCTACATCAATAATTACATTCCAATTCCGTTTTTCTATAGCTCAATAGATTGCGCGTTTCCTGCTTCTTTTTTTATATATAGTATAAGTTTTTTACGTAAATCCCATAAATATTGAGTTAAGCTTTTGTTAATATTTCAACACAACTCATGAAAATTGGTACCAAGGGGTTCTCAGGCATGCTGATCACGAATAGCAGGAGGAGGAGGAGGAGGAGGAGGAGGAGGAGGAGGAGGAGGAGGAGGAGGAGGAGGAGGAGGAGGAGGAAGAAGGGAGGAGATAGGAGTAGCATAAGCATTAGAAGGAAAATATAAAACAGGAATAATGGTATCAATGTTTCTTTCTCTCTACCTCGCTGCATTTCCAAAACATGAATAAACACTTGAGTGCATCTGTAAAACCATAAAATATAGAAGGAATGCAACACGCTATGTTTCAGGATTACTTACAAAGAAAAAATGGAGTGAATAGATATTTCATTGACGTGAGGAATCGATGTGATAAAGATATACTTGAGAGAGAGAGAGAGAGAGAGAGAGAGAGAGAGAGAGAGAGAGAGAGAGAGAGGGAGAGAGGGAGAGAGGAGAGAGGAAGAGGAGAGGAAGAGAAGAAGAAGAAGAAGAAGAGAAGAGAGAAGAGAAGAGAAAGCTCTTTGTCTGAGAACGGAGGGGAGAAGAGAAAAGAGAGAAGAGAAAATAGGAACCAACGGGTGGAAAGTGTAACGGATGAAGGGATAGGAGGAGGAGGAGGAGGAGGAGGAGGAGGAGGAGGAGGAGGAGGAGGAGGAGGAGGAGGAGGAGGAGGAGGAGGAGGAGGAGGAGGAGGAGGAGGAAGGCATAAAGAAAGGTGAGACAGAACAGAAGGGAAAAAGAAGACAGGAAGAGGAGTTGGAAAAAAAGAGAGGACAGAAAGGAGAGAGGAAAGGGAAGGAAGAAGAGAAGTACCACCCACCCACCCACCCATTCACCCTCCCTCATTCCTTCCTTCCCTCCCTCCCTCCCTCATTCCTTCCCTCCCTGAAGAGATGCCACCACTCACGAGAATGAGTTCGCCCTGTAAGTGAAAGGAAGGAAGGAAAAAGGAAGGAAGGATGAGGTGGTCAAAGGAAGGAAGAAGGAAGAAGGGATGAAAGGGAGGGTTGTATGAAAGAAGAAAGGAAAGAAGGAAAGAAGGAAGAGAGGTAGGAATCAGAAGCAGAATATTTCCTTTAATTACGTTATTTTGTCCATTTCAACATTAAAACTAAGATTAACAATGACTAATGACAGAAGTAAAGTGAAATCATGATGACATAGAATAAATGACATACATTAACCATTGAAATTATTGACCTTAATGATAGAAGAAATTAGACATGAAAGAGATGAAAAGCATACATAAACAATGACCCCAAAGATAGAGAAAAAACAAAACAAAAAAAAGAATCATACTGAATTAGTCCAAACTGAACCAATCATTAAAGAGTTATATTACAGCTGCTTCTTAAAATACAGCAAAGTGATAGTAATTCAAACACAGATGTCAAGATAGTTATAAAGTATTGGTCCCGCCACTAGTATGAGCCTTGGACCGGTACATGTCTGGTAGTGTGTGGTAAGTAGGAACGTTACGTGTATTACTTATTGAAACCATTGTAAGTAATATTGTGTTTATCAATACTTGTTACATACCATAAGGATCGGAAAAAGGTGCAGATTTTGAAGCATTGGTTGAAAATTCAATACGAGTAAAACGAAAGGAGTTACAGCTAGTTTAAGTAGAACATATAATGAAAACAAGATTTTATACACTATTTCAGGATGGCAGAGTCTGTTTGATTACTCCTGTAGTGTACATAGCCTTCCTCTGACCTTCTTAAATGCTGCTGCATCAAGATAAGGCTCACTATAATTAGGTATATAGAGGCAGAAAACAATTCAATTCCCACCGCTCGTTCGGTCATGACTGGCCGATCAAAATCTTCACTACTGACTCTGTCACCGGTGCCACCAATGGCCATGGAAGTTATTTATTTTCATTAAAAAATGTAATGCAGTACTTTTATTGCAGTGTCAAGCTCCATCAAGAGGATATGATAGCTATCCGTAACCCGCGTATACTCCTACACACGACACGTTACCCCGTAAAGAACACATATAGTCTTAACGTCCACGAATATTCTTGTAATGACTGTTACAGCTCAAAGCAGTTCATAACTAAGCCTTACGACAAGATAAGGCTCACTAGAATTAGGTATATAGAGGCTGAAAACAATTCAATTCCCACCGCTCGTTCGGTCATGACCGGCCGATCAAAATCTTCACTACTGACTCTGTCACCGGTGCCACCAATGGCCATGGAAGTTATTTATTTTCATTAAAAAATGTAATGCAGTACTTTTATTGCAGTGTCAAGCTCCATCAAGAGGATATGATAGCTATCCGTAACCCGCGTATACTCCTACACACGACACGTTACCCCGTAAGGAACACATATAGTCTTAACGTCCACGAATATTCTTGTAATGACTGTTACAGCTCAAAGCAGTTCATAACTAAGCCTTACGACACGTTTAACCATCTTACAGACCCTCGTGGATGTGTAGAATTGACCTCAACATATGGTGGATTTTTTGTCATTTTTGCTACTCCGGGAAATTTTTTGCAAAATTTCCTCTTCGATTTTGTTCTTTTTAAACTATGTTGTACATGGGAAGAATGTAAGACTTTCAGCTTAGTTTCAGTTAATTTCACCAGCAACTTTTATTGCTATAAATTAATTTATTTGGGTTACAACCAATGATAAAATCAGTATGGTGGATCTAATACTTTACCAATGTTGATGGAAAAGATATCAGATATTCCTTATGAAATTACCAACTAATAAACACAGCACTTTGTTCAATTGGTATTTTAGCTTAGAAGCTAATGTTGTTTGTTTAATGATATCATTATTTTAGTAAATAACTATTTTTCATGAGATAGATACCGATCAAATATAACAAAGAGTTATGTTGTGAAATCATAAATATTTTTCGCTTCTTTTTAAACCCTATCCCATTCCAATCCTGCGTCTAGTTTCTTTTTTCATTATTTATAATCTAGGTAATTTACGTGAGGACGTAATATATATTTTCTTAATATTGTGTTTATCAGTACGTGTTACATACCATAAGGATCGGAAAAAGGTGCAGATTTTGAAGCATTGGTTGAAAATTCAATACGAGTAAAACGAAAGGAGTTACAGCTAGTTTAAGTAGAACATATGATGAAAACAAGTTTTTATACACTATTTCATGATGGCAGAGTCTGTTTGATTACTCCTGTAGTGTACATAGCCTTCCTCTGACCTTCTTAAATGCTGCTGCATCAAGATAAGGCTCACTATAATTAGGTATATAGAGGCAGAAAACAATTCAATTCCCACCGCTCGTTCGGTCATGACTGGCCGATCAAAATCTTCACTACTGACTCTGTCACCGGTGCCACCAATGGCCATGGAAGTTATTTATTTTCATTAAAAAATGTAATGCAGTACTTTTATTGCAGTGTCAAGCTCCATCAAGAGGATATGATAGCTATCCGTAACCTGCGTATACTCCTACACACGACACGTTACCCCGTAAAGAACACATATAGTCTTAACGTCCACGAATATTCTTGTAATGACTGTTACAGCTCAAAGCAGTTCATAACTAAGCCTTACGACAAGATAAGGCTCACTAGAATTAGGTATATAGAGGCTGAAAACAATTCAATTCCCACCGCTCGTTCGGTCATGACCAGCCGATCAAAATCT
>JAPQNM010000028.1:2195997-2198497 GCA_029783475.1 Metacarcinus magister | reverse complement strand
CTTCATCCAACACCTGGAAAATCATTAAGAGTACCTGTGAGTGAGGCAAGGTGAGAAGTGAGTCATTTTACAATACCTTTCGTTTACCTCACAACAAAGAGGAATCATGATATATGTGAGTGAGTGAGTATTATGCATGCAGCAGGCAAAAGGGGGGGAGGGGGAATGGGTTTTGGAAGGGGTGGTGGAAGGGGTGGTGGGAGGGGGGGGAGGGGAGATATTGGTGTTGGAGGTGGTGATGGTAAGAGGATTTGGAAGGTAGGGGGTTTGGGGGGGAGAGGTACACACATGAACATTAAGGAAATATACATGTGTGTGTGTGTGTGTGTGTGTGTGTGTGTGTGTGTGTGTGTGTGTGTGTGTGTGTGTGTTCATGGTCTGTATTTGGTAATGTTCCTTGTATTATATGTTTTAGTAGTGTGTGTGGATACTCTCACTCTCACTCTCTCTCTCTCTCTCTCTCTCTCTCTCTCTCTCTCTCTCTCTCTACAAAGGGAAATTGGATAGCTGTCAAATGTCACCTGAGTAAAAATCTGGTGAAATCTGAAACTTTTCGAGATTTTAGAGTTTGTATCAGACGCTCGAGAGGACTAAGAAGGGAAAAAGAGGGGAAAAGAGGGGGAAAGAGGAAACCAGATAAAAGAAAGCTAAGAGAGGGGAAAGCAAGGGAGGTGTCGGGGAAATAAGGGTAAGAAATAGCTGTTTCCAGAGACTTTACAGGGAATTGGGTGTCAGAGAGTACATAAGAGGGGAAATAAGGTAGGAGTAAGCAGGTGAGGGCAGGGTATTGACAGGCTTGGATAGGAATGGGAAGAAACGAGGCTATTGAGGGAATTCTAGGGAAGGGGAGAAAAAATTGAAATAGATATTGGAATGGTAGAAAGTCGTGGAAATTTTAGGGTTAGAGATGCAAAGGAAGAACTGGATGATGAATAAGGAATAGAAATGTGATAAATAGATGAATAGAAAGATATATATAAAAATTGATGATGAATAAGGAATAGAAATAAGATAAATAGATGAATAGAAAGATAAATATAAAAATGAATAAACGAAATCGATAAGGAAAATATATATAGAATGGAAAATAAACATAACATAAAAGAAAGAGGAAAAGAAAAAATATATATGGAGAAAGAGGGGAATAAATGCAAGAGGGAATAAATAGTAAAAGACAAGAGGGGAAAAAGTAAGATTTAAGGGACATGAAAGTAAACTAAGACAAGGGGAAACAAAAGAAAAACCAAAATAAAAAGTGAAAAATATGGCGTGTAAAAATGAAAAAATGTCAACAAATAAAAAAGAAAAAGAAACACTGGAAAAAAATTAATAAAAATCTAGTCAAAAATAAATTAAAAAACAAAAATATGAAAGAAAATGAAAAAAAAAAGAAAAGAAAGAAAGAAAGAAATCTACAATAAAAATATATAAATAAAAATATATAAATCAGGAAGAGAAAGAAAATAAAGTAGGATAAAACTCCATATTACAAGTTAAAGTACAAAATCATGTTGCTCTCCCTCTCTCCCTCCCCTCTCCCCTCTCTCTCTCTCTCTCTCTCTCTCTCTCTCTCTCTCTCTCTCTCTCTCTCTCTCTCTCTCTCTCTCTCTCTCTCGCTTTTATTCTCTTCTTTTGATCAAGTTTTATTATTTATTTCAAAGGATATTTATTTCATGCGATTAAAAATAGTTTAGAGTTAATCTTCCACATCAAAGAAAACCTTCCATCATCTTGAGACTTTAAATTTTCCTACCATAAGTGTTCTCTCTCTCTCTCTCTCTCTCTCTCTCTCTCTCTCTCTCTCTCTCTCTCTCTCTCTCTCTCTCTCTCTCTCTCTCTCTCTCTCTCTCTCTCTCTCTCAGGTGTACTGTGAAAGGTACGCGTCACTATTATTTATTCTCGTCTCCTGCATCGTGTTCATCTCGGGGAAATAGGATTATGATGATGATGATGAAGAGGAGGAGGAGGAGGAGGAGGAGGAGGAGGAGGAGGAGGAGGAGGAGGAGGAGGAGGAGGAGGAGGAGGAGGAGGAGGAGGAGGAGGAGGAGGAGAGAAAAAACAATACATGATGGATAACTTGACAAGAAAAATACAAATACACATGTACGTATTCAACTACATTTCCACCTTCCTTCCTTCCTCCTCCTTCCTTCCTTCCTTCTTCCCTCCCTTTCCTCCTCCTTCCCCTCTCCTTCAGTGTCAGCGTGAGAGCCCACATCAGACGCACAGGGCAAACAGGCTATTAGGGCGTGTTTCCGATACACTAAGAGGGCTATTATCGCCTCTAATATCTTATAGTTAATGCTACTCCCTTCACTTTACTAACCTACTATTTCTTACTACTATTTATTCCTATTATTTATTCCTATTTCTTGCTACTATTTATTCCTATTATTTATTCCTATTTCTTGCTACTATTTATTCCTATTATTTATTCCTATTTATTGCTACTATTTATTCCTATTTCTTGCTACTATTTATTCCTATTATTTATTCCTAT
>JAPQNM010000028.1:2180997-2190997 GCA_029783475.1 Metacarcinus magister | reverse complement strand
AAATGGCAATAATGAAAAAGCTGGATTTCCACAAACACAGAAGGGAGAGAAGAAGGAAGAGGAGGAAGAGAAGACGGGAGATAAGGCGAAGGAGGAAGAGGAAGACAAAGAGGAGTTGGAGGAAGAATGAAAAATCTAAGGAAGGTATAATAAGTAGCAGAGAGATAGGTGCGTGAGAGTAATGATGAATAAGTGAGGAAGAGAAGGAAGGAAGTAGAAGAGAGGGAAGGTGAATAGAAAGGCAATAAGGGTGAAGGAGGGAGGGTAGGAAAAGGAATGAGTGAGTGAGTGAGTGAGTGAGTGAAGGGGCAAAGATAGGGATAGAACAAGCAACAGTGAGAGAAAATGAAGAGACATAATAAGACATAATGAAGAGAAATAATAAGGGGGAGAGAGAGAGAGAGAGAGAGAGAGAGAGAGAGAGAGAGAGAGAGAGAGAGAGAGAGAGAGAGAGAGAGAGAGAGAGAGAGAGAGAGAGAGAGTGTGTGTGTGTGTGTATGCATGCAAACTTTATTAATTCATGACTAAATTGAGGCTAAAACAGTGGAGTTCATTCACTTTCATTCACTCAGGAAGTATCACAGGTATGCAAACGAAGGAAATTGCAGGGAAATAAAACATGAGAGAGAGGGGAAAAGTAAACTAAACTAAATATAGACTGAAGAAATTGACTGAAACTTCAATGAAAAAAAGAAGAAAAAAAACAGATAATAATAGATAATAATAATAATAATAATAATAATAACAATAATAATAAGCATAAAAAAAAAAACATCACTGCTACCTTTATATTAGGAAGAAAAAAAAAGTGAGGATAAAAAACACCTGGAAACAAACAAACAAACAAACTCAGCGTCAGCGTGTGTGAACAAGTGAACAAACTTTTAAAAAATTCATTGAAAACGAGAAAAAAAAAATACCGACATGAATTCGACGAACTTTACAGGATTCTCTCTCTCTCTCTCTCTCTCTCTCTCTCTCTCTCTCTCTCTCTCTCTCTCTCTCTCTCTCTCTCTCTCTCTCTCTCTCTCTGGTAATCCCTTTGCTTCCCACTATTTCCTCCTCCTCTTCCACCTTCTCTTCTATCCTCTTCTTCCACTTGTCTCCTTCTATCGCATTTCCTCCTCCTCCTTTTTACTCTTTCTCCCTCAGTGATTCCATTCTCTCCAGCCTCTTCGTCTCCTACTTCCCCTGATTTCCTACTTTCATTCGTCCTGCTGCTCCTCCTCCTCCTCCTGCTTTTCCTCATCTTCTTGTTCTTCCTCTCCACCCTCCTACCACCACCACTACCACCATCACCATCGCCTTCTGTACCGCGGCTCCTCCTCCTCCTCCTCCTCCTTCTTCTTCTTCTCCTCCTTGTGCCGGGTAATACTTCTGATCGATAGCCTCTTACATCTTGAAGCTTCGAACTCCGGGTCAGCTGTTCCACGAAGCCTTTTTACCGCCACTAGTTTTACCTCGAGTCTGGTGGAACAGGTGGAACTGAGGCTTAGGTGGTGGTGGTGGTGGTGGTGGTGGTGACTTTGATCACCACCACCACCACCATTAATAATACTTTCTTTACAGACTACGAACTCATATTTTCCTCATCTCTACTACCACCTTTAACCACAACATCATCACCTCTTCCACATCACCATTCCTCACCACCACCACCACCACTCACTGCCCAAGGGAACCACTGCAAAGCTGACAAACAGGCTGCTAAGTTTGTGATATGCCACCCTGCCTCCACCACCACCACCACCACCCACTCCACCACACTCCACACACTCACTCCACGCACCATCCACCTTAATGCCACTAATGAGCCGGGAAAAAGTTTAGTCGTGTTTATATTTCACCAGATTTTTATTCAGTTCATCAAAGCCGAGTTCCAGCAGGCAAGGCAAGCAGGATGGAAAGATGTACCTGCAATGCGTTTTTGGTCATCCTCCTCCACCACACTACCACACTATCTCCACCACAGTACCTCCACCTCCACCACTAGAGCCCCTTTCCACGAACAGCTACACTAACACTATTACAGCACCAGAAACAACATTACTACCACTTCTATTACTATCACTATTACTTTTATAACCAACGCCTCTTTCTTCTCCTTCTGTTTTTCCTCCTCCTCCTCCTCCTCCTTCTTCTTCGTCATAACATCAACTCACCCACACACACACACACACACAGTTTTATCTCCCCCCTCCACCCCCCACTGCATCTGGCCCCTATTAAACCTTCTTCCCAGCCTTGCCTTGTCTTCCTCCACTCACTTCCCAGCCGTAAATCTTCCTCCATCTCTCCCCGCCATCTCCATTCCCCTCAGTGGTCCACCTTGGCGCACACCTTCCATCCAGGTAAACGACTTTCTCATGGCTGTGTTAAAGGTGTGTTATGGTTGCTTAATGGATGATGATGTGATGATGGTGGTGATGGTGGTGGTGGTGGTGGTGGTGGTGGTGGTGGTGGTGGTGGTGGTGGTGGTGGTGGTGGTTGTGTTCCTCTTACTTTCACTTAGATGTATAGTTTTTCCATCTTATCTTTACGTAAATGTAGTCTTAGTTTATTTCCACGTTCCTACTTCCTAATAAACACAAACACACACACACACAAACACACACACACACACACACACACACACACACAGAACAGTGCTCAAAGGCATCCACAAAGCCACACACCCCACACACACACACACACACACACACACACACACACACACACACACACACACACACACCACCGTCTCGTTGCTCAAACACAAACACTTTATGTCAACACATCGACTTGAGCCTAAATGGATAACGAGATGAGGGAAGAAAAAAAAAGAAAGATAGCGAATTACAGCGAGGCAGAAGGAGAGTGAAACGACAAACAAAGCACATGTTGAAGTGACGGAAAACGTTCCTTTGTACCCAACTCTCTCTCTCTCTCTTCTCTCTCTCTCTCTCTCTCTCTCTCTCTCTCTCTCTCTCTCTCTCTCTCTCGCACACGCACACACCAGTGACCACACCACACAACACCTAAATTGATCTCTCTACAAACAACCACTAACTCATTCTCGCAGTACCGTCCACCACATACTCGCTACAACTATTACTTACACTCACAAACACCCACAAACACCGACAAACACCCACAAACACCCACAAACACCCACAAACACCCACAAACACCGACTAACACCCACAAACACCCACAAACACCCACAAACACCGACAAACACCCACAAACACCCACAAACACCCACAAACACCGACAAACACCCACAAACACCGACAAACACCCACAAACACCCACAAACACCGACAAACACCGACAAACACCCACAAACACCCACAAACACCGACAAACACCCACAAACACCCACAAACACCGACAAACACCGACAAACACCGACAAACACCGACAAACACCGACAAACACCGACAAACACCGACAAACACCCACAAACACCCACAAACACCGACAAACACCCACAAACACCCACAAACACCGACAAACACCCACAAACACCCACAAACACCGACAAACACCCACAAACACCCACAAACACCCACAAACACCCACAAACACCCACAAACACCCGACAAACACCGACAAACACCCACAAACACCCACAAACACCGACAAACACCCACAAACACCCACAAACACCCACCACAGCCTATACTCGTCCCTTTCACCACCACGAGTTTTATTTAATTTACCAGGAAGTGAAAAGGTGCGCACAGCTATCAGGTTAATGGGAGATGTAGAATGGGAGGTGACCAGGTGTTCCGCAAGGCAGGAGAGGAACCTTTACTGTTTTGTGTTTGTATGGTTGTGTGTTGTGTTGTGTTGGATGAAAGTGACGCGGTGTTGTAGCTAAGCAGAGTAGGAAGTGTTAGTTACCTGTCTCAATATTAATTACTTGACCAGGCTTGTTATTTTTAATTGAATCTAAATAGTAATGCCAGAAATTCAGTTTTTGACTCTTCATTTTTATTTGTTTCTCTCTCTCAAAAATTTTTCTTCCATTTCACACCATTTTCGTTCACCAATTCCACAAAATAACTGATGCATTTACTTCCTCTCTTCACCTTCATTTGTTAAAACTTCTTCCGTCTTTATTCTGTGCATTAAAATTTTCCCTTCCTCGCAATTCTCTGGTTCCTGCACTTCATTCACCAGCTTTATTGACTTATCCATCCAAGCGCTTTTCACTTTATTTTCCTGTTTCTTGGCGGGGAAGAGAGGCAAGAATTGACGACTTTCAGAACAAAACTCAACCTAACAGTACGAGAAAAGCATCAAGGTAGAACTGAAGCTTAATTGGTCTTCAACCTTTGTGGAACTCATTTATCAAAGGAAGCTGTAATTAAGACATTTTTGGGGGTACCTTTTCGGTCTTATTTCTACCCTTTAAACACTCTTTTTAACCTTAGACCAGAAAATATATAAAGAAAGGGAATAAAGAACAGAAACCAACGTAACCTTTCAAGAGCCAATTCTCGGAAAGAAAAAAAACTCCCCTCAGTCTATATACTTTTTTCTCCTTCACATCTTTTACCTGTTCGTGACGTTACCTTGCAAGCACTTAAAACTATCAGGTGTCTCTACAACCTCCACTTCAATAAACCCCAGTAATGCAGTTTTGTGGCGTCACCCTCGCGACTCCAATCACATCCAGATTTACATGGCAGAAAAACGTGGATTTATGGTACACAAACACGCGGATTTACCTGACGCAAACATGTCACCACGCCCATCCAGGTGAGTTAAACGTCTTCTGACAGTCACGCACGCACGCCCTCCTCCTCTTCTCCTCTTCTTCTTCCTCCTCCTCCTCCTCATATTACTCTTTCCACAAACAAACCAACACTCGATTACACTTTCCTTTCTCCTTCCATAACACTATTTTTTTTTCCCTCTCTCTTGACTCACTCCTTTGTGTGTTTACTTTACAAAGTTATGAAGCAAGTAAACTGCAATCACACACCACAACACTACCACAATACTACCACACCAAACCACACCACTACCACACTACACACTACCACGCCTGTTCCCTTCCCTCAACTTCTAGAATGTTTGTGTTCTGTTTATATAACGAATTTTGACACCACAGCTTTACTACTATTACTACTACTACTACTACTACTACTACTACTACCTCCCTCCCACCTAGCCTCACACACGCATCCAAAACCAATACAACCCCGTCTTCCTTTCCCTCCTCTTACATTGTTCATTATTTTTTCACCTGCTTTTCACTACCTTTCACCTCCACCTACCTGATCTACCTGACTAATTCCCTTGATAATAAGGTTGTAACTCCTCCTCCTCCTCCTGCACTTAAGAGTCTATTTACGTCCTTCATCAACGCTCGAACGCACATAAGAAAAATAAACAATATTAAAACAAAAATTAAATTAAAAACCACGCGCCCACCTTCCCTACCACGTGTATTCACTTTAATAAAACTCAATCTAATTTCTCTCCGTCATATTCGTACACACACACACACACACTCTCTCTCTCTCTCTCTCTCTCTCTCTCTCTCTCTCTCTCTCTCTCTCTCTCTCTCTCTCTCTCTCTCTCTCTCTCTCTCTCTCTCTCTCTCTCTCTCTCTCTCTGACTAAAAACAGGGATGGGAGGTAAAGCCCCACTCACCTTTCCCTTTATCATAGGACAACACACACAGTACAACACCGGCCACCACACCACCACTCCGCTAAGCTTCCTCTGTAGCGGGAAACAACACCAGGGAGGGAGGGAGGGAGGGAGGGAGGGAGGGAGGTAAAGATGGAGGGATATGTCAGGAGATATAACATGGATTTACAGGTAGATGGAGGTAGGGTAGAGGTAAATATAGATAGGTAGGTAGGTAGGTTATGGTTAAGGGAAGAAGGTAAGAGGGAGATCGATAGATAACGATAAATAGTAGATGGAAGCGTGTAGGAAAGGATTGGTGGAAAGCTGGAATCGAAGAGCAGGTAAACACACACACACACACACACGCACGCAAGGTCTACACGGGAAGGAATGGTGTGGTCTGAGAGAACAAAGGTAGGTCACTGGTTGGCTGCAGACGAATAGAGAAACACAGACCAATTATTTAATGTGAAATAGTAAAATGGGTAATGAAGAGAAAGGGAAAAGAAAATGATGGATAGATAAATTCAAAACACTAATAAAGATAGACAAGTGAAATTATATACTAATACTTATAATTTATGTTTTATTGTATGAGTGTCTATCCTCTTACGTGCTACAAGGAAATAAGGACATAGGAGGAAATAAGAGGAAATAAGAGGAAGAGGGAAAAAAGAAGTCCCCCCCCCCTTTTTTGTGAGGTAAGGAAGGGAAAAGCAACAGGTAATTAAGCTATTATGTGACTAATCACTACTAATTGCACGTCGGGAGCCTACCTTGCTCATGTAATAGGTAAGGTGAGGCAAAATAGAACGCTGCTGCTGCTGCTGCTGCTGCTGCCGTCGTTTCCTGATTTTCTTTTTACCTCGCTTCACCGCCCCCCGCCCCACCCCCGAAAAAAAAAAAAGAGTGGGAGGGGGCCGCCATAATTTGTTGTTCAAGTGAAGGGAAAAAATACTTGGAAACTTGCAGGGGTAAAAAAAAAATGTTCTTCGAGGCAATTCATCATTAGAGTTATTATATGTTCCAGTTTTTTTTCTTTCCAGGTAAAAATAAATAGTTTCCTTTCGATTTTCTTTTCCCCAATATGTCTAGGAGGAGGAGGAGGAGGAGGAGGAGGAGGAGGAGGAGGAGGAGGAGGAGGAGGAGGAGGAGGAGGAGGAGTCTTCAATCCATCAAACAAACAAAAGTCGGAACCTGATACCTTTAAATCCGTCTGTCTCCTCCTCTTCCTCTTCCTCTTCCTCCAGTAGTAACCCTCTCCTCCTCCTTCCACTCCTTTAGATATCCTTTCCTCTTTCTTCCTGTTCCTATTTCCTTCCTTCCTTCCTCCCTGCCTCCTCCCCTTCCCCTCCCTTGGTTAGCTTACCCCCTCTCCTCATTTCCATGGTTACGTCATGTTCCTCCTCCCTTTTATCTCCCTTATTCATAGTATACTCTTGTCTCCCTTTTTTCTGTACCATTCCCCTCTTCCTTTCCCCCTTTCTCCCTTTCTATAATTTACTAAACATTCCTATTCACCTTTTTCCTTCTCCGTTTCCAACATATACTACGCCCACTCGCCATACGCACCCACCCACCCACCCACTCAGCCACCCACTCCCTTCCCACCCCACTCCACTCCACTCCATCCTCGCACGCCCGTCTGTGTGCCTCGACTCTCTACTCCTGCAATACGCCACAAACTCTAGACATTTTTGTTCAATGTTTACCCAACTCTTGCAACCTTGACTGTCTGGTGGTGTTGTGATGTGATGTGTTCTGTTGGCTTTCTTCTCTTCCATCTCATTCCTCCTCTTATCCCTCTTCCTCCTTCCTCTTCTCTTCTCTAGCTTGTGTAATCTTAACACTTTCTGCTCTATTTCTCTCTTCTCTTGTGATGTTCTGTTGTGTTTCTATACTTCCTCCTCTTCTCTCTCTTCCTCCTTTCTCTTCTCCTCCTCTTTCCCCTCTCCCCGAATCTTCTCTTTTTCACTTCCTTTTATTCTTGCAAACATCCTCCTTCCTCCCCACACAGCCTCTTCCTCCTCCTCCTTCACCTCCTCCTCTTCCTTAATTCTTTACACTGTCTCTAATTTTATTTTTCCTTGTTTCCCCTTGCAAGTATTTTCCTCACACAGACATGCATTCTCTCGACACCCCTCCCCGTTTTTTATTTCCACTCGTTTCCCCTCTCCTCACCTCTCCCCTTATTTCCCTTCCCTCTCCCTCTCCCTCGCACCCTCAGCTCACGTCATATTTCCCCTTATTTCCCTCTTTCTCTTCCTGTTTTTCTCATCTTTTTCATGTAATACTATGCTGTACGACTTTCTTTCTATCTTTCTTTTTTACTGCCACTCTCTCACTCTCTCACTCTCTCTCTCTCTCTCTCTCTCTCTCTCTCTCTCTCTCTCTCTCTCTCAACCCACTTAAGTAAACATACTATCCTACAGTTTTCCCTCCATCTTTTCCTTCCTCCTCCCGACTACTTTTCCTCCAACATTTCCTTCAGTAAATCGAGAGAGAGAGAGAGAGAGAGAGAGAGAGAGAGAGAGAGAGAGAGAGAGAGAGAGAGAGAGAGAGAGAGAGAGAGAGAGAGAGAGAGAGATATTGGAAGAAGCTGAGGAAAATTGAGAGATGTCGAAAGCTTTGTAAATTCAGAAGGAAGTAAAGCACAAGTCTCTCCCTTTTTCTTTCCTCCCTCCCTCCCTCCCTCCCTCTCTCCCTCTCTCCCTCCCTCCCTCCCGCCCTCTTCCTCCCTCCTCCCTCCCTCCCTTCCTTCCTTCCTTCCTTCCTTCACATTTTCTGAAGACTAACTCATTCCTTTTTCTACTCATTATCTTGTTTCCATCTGTTTCCCCACTTCTTTTGTTTCCTTCCTTAATCTCCATCCTTCTTGTATCTCCTCCTTCCTATCTCACTCCTGAAGATCCTTAACACACTTTACCTCCCTTCTCTTCTCTTCTCTTCCTCTTCCTTCTCCTCCTCCTCTTCCTTCTATCCCTTATTCCTTTAAAAATCAAGGTTAATTCCGTATCTTTTGAATATCTCTTTCTCTCTCCTCTCTTCTCTCTTTCTCCCCCCCTCCCTCCACACCTGACCCACGTTTGTCTGCTTTAATGAGACACAACCACCTTACGTCTACCTGTCCAAGCCTGTCGTCATTATAAAATATGCAAAACACCTGGTGATGTGGAAAGGTAGATATTCAGGGATCAATGAGTCTTATAATCCTCTATTTCACCTGTAATTCGAACCGATATGATCCGATTCTAACCGATAACGTCAAGGATAAGCTGATGGATGAATGTGTAAAGGCCAAGAAGTGATGGAAAAACACGGGAACTACAAAGAAAATGGAAACAAAGACTGGAACAAGTAAAGACAAAGCATCACAAGAGGAAAAACAAAGAAGAAAAAGATGAAAAGAAACTCGCACACTAACAATACAAAATAGACTGGTAGACGGAACGAAATCAAACCATCCATAAACTTTCCCTTCTTTTCCAAGCAGAGAACAGTATGGATATAGAAAAAAATAGATAGAAAAAAAAAAATAGGTGAAACAAGTGAAATCTCGCGTGGGATCCCGGGAACGCCAAGTGGCACGTTAAAATTTACAGGTGACTTACTTTGATGGGCAGGTGCGTAGTTACCTGTGTTGTGCATACCTGAAGCGGCAAGGTGAGCGAGGCAGACAGGTAGCGAGGGAGGGAGGGAGGGAGGAAAGTAGGAAGAGGAAGAGAGGGGATGAAAAGTGCAGAGGTTAGGATAGAGAGTGAAGTAGGAAGGAAAGAAGGAATGTAAGAAGGGAGAGAGATACAAGAGGGTAAAAATGGAGGAAAGGAAAGAGAGAGAGATAGAGATAGAGATAGAGAGAGAGAGAGAGAGAGAGAGAGAGAGAGAGAGAGAGAGAGAGAGAGAGAGAGAGACGGAAGTATGAGGTAGGGTTGCAAATGAGGATGAAATGAAGAAGGGGAGAGAAATGGAGGCACATTATAGGAATGATGGAGACAAAGTAGGAACAGAAGTAGAGAAGAATCGAGTTAAAGAGAGGAAAGGAGGAGGAAAGGGAGCAAAAAAAAAGAAGGAAGGAGAGTAGATGGAATAAAGGAAGAGAAAAGCAAAACAAGGAATATGAAAGAGTAAGGAGTAAAAAAGGAAGAAGTGAAGAGACAAACAGGAAAGGAATGAAGGAATGAGGGAGAGAAAGGAATGAAGGAAGGGAGGGAGAGAAAGGAATGAAGGAAGGGAGGGAGAGAAAGACAGTAGGAAAAGCCAGAAATAACACAAGTTGGAGTGAAAAGAATAATGCAGATTGAGAACAGATAATGGAACGCTGCAGGGAACGAAAGGCAAAGAGGCACGATGGGATAAATAAAATGAGACA
>JAPQNM010000028.1:2170997-2175997 GCA_029783475.1 Metacarcinus magister | reverse complement strand
AATGATAAAAATATATATTAATGATAAAAATATATATTAATGATAAAAATATATATTAATGATAAAAATAAATATTAATGATAAAAATACATATTAATGATAAAAATATATATTAATGATAAAAATATATATTAATGATAAAAATAAATATTAATGATAAAAATAAATAATAATGATAAAAATAAATATTAATGATAAAAATATATGTTAATGATAAAAATATATATTAATGATAAAAATATATATTAATGATGAAAATAAATATTAATGATGAAAATAAATATTAATGATAAAAATATATATTAATGATAAAAATATATATTAATGATAAAAAATAAATATTAATGATAAAAATAAATATTAATGATAAAAATAAATAATAATGATAAAAATAAATATTAATGATAAAAATATATATTAATGATAAAAATATATATTAATGATAAAAATATATATTAATGATGGAAATAAATATTAATGATAAAAATAAATATTAATGATAAAAATATATATTAATGATAAAAATATATATTAATGATAAATAATAAATAATAATGATAAAAATAAATATTAATGATAAAAATATATATTAATGATAAAAATATATATTAGTGATAAAAATATATATTAATGATGAAAATAAATATTAATGATACAAATAAATATTAATGATAAAAATATATATTAATGATAAAAATATATATTAATGATAAAAAATAAATATTAATGATAAAAATAAATATTAATGATAAAAATATATATTAATGATAAAAATAAATATTAATGATAAAAATATATATTAATGATAAAAATATATATTAATGATAAAAATATATATTAATGATAAAAATATATATTAATGATAAAAATATATATTAATGATAAAAATATATATTAATGATAAAAATAAATATTAATGATAAAAATAAATATTAATGATAAAAAATATATATTAATGATAAAAATATATATTAATGATAAAAATAAATATTAATGATAAAAATATATATTAATGATAAAAATATATATTAATGATAAAAATATATATTAATGATAAAAATATATATTAATGATAAAAATAAATATTAATGATAAAAATATATATTAATGATAAAAATATATATTAATGATAAAAATATATATTAATGATAAAAATAAATATTAATGATAAAAATAATATTAATGATAAAAATATATATTAATGATAAAAATATATATTAATGATAAAAAATAAATATTAATGATAAAAATATATATTAATGATAAAAATATATATTAATGATAAAAATATATATTAATGATGAAAATAAATATTAATGATAAAAATAAATATTAATGATAAAAATATATATTAATGATAAAAATATATATTAATGATAAAAATAAATATTAATGATAAAAATAAATATTAATGATAAAAATATATATTAATGATAAAAATAAATATTAATGATAAAAATATATATTAATGATAAAAATATATATTAATGATAAAAATATATATTAATGATAAAAATATATATTAATGATAAAAATATATATTAATGATAATAATATATATTAATGATAAAAAATAAATATTAATGATATAAATAAATATTAATGATAAAAAATATATATTAATGATAAAAATATACATTAATGATAAAAAATAAATATTAATGATAAAAATATATATTAATGATAAAAATATATATTAATGATAAAAATATATATTAATGATAAAAATATATATTAATGATAAAAATAAATATTAATGATAAAAATATATATTAATGATAAAAATATATATTAATGATAAAAATATATATTAATGATAAAAATATATATTAATGATAAAAATATATATTAATGATAAAAATATATATTAATGATAAAAATAAATATTAATGATAAAAATATATATTAATGATAAAAATATATATTAATGATAAAAATATATATTAATGATAAAAATAAATATTAATGATAAAAATAAATATTAATGATAAAAATAAATATTAATGATAAAAATATATATTAATGATAAAAATATATATTAATGATAAAAATATATATTAATGATAAAAATATATATTAATGATAAAAATATATATTAATGATAAAAATATATATTAATGATAAAAATAAATATTAATGATAAAAATAATATTAATGATAAAAATAAATATTAATGATAAAAATATATATTAATGATAAAAATATATATTAATGATAAAAATAAATATTAATGATAAAAATAAATATTAATGATAAAAATAAATATTAATGATAAAAATATATATTAATGATAAAAATATATATTAATGATAAAAATAATATTAATGATAAAAATAATATTAATGATAAAAATATATATTAATGATAAAAATATATATTAATGATAAAAATATATATTAATGATAAAAATATATATTAATGATAAAAATATATATTAATGATAAAAATAAATATTAATGATAAAAATAAATATTAATGATAAAAATAAATAATAATGATAAAAATAATATTAATGATAAAAATATATATTAATGATAAAAATATATATTAATGATAAAAATATATATTAATGATAAAAATAAATATTAATGATAAAAATAATATTAATGATAAAAATAAATATTAATGATAAAAATAAATATTAATGATAAAAATAAATATTAATGATAAAAATAAATATTAATGATAAAAAATAAATATTAATGATAAAAATAAATATTAATGATAAAAATAAATATTAATGATAAAAATAAATATTAATGATAAAAATAAATATTAATGATAAAAATAAATATTAATGATAAAAATAAATATTAATGATAAAAATAAATAAAATTAATGATAAAAATAAATAAAGGAGGAGGAGGAGTTATTTTTTATTAATTCTTGTTTCCTTGTTTTATCATCCATAATATTTAGTTAAACTATTAAGAGTTTTTTTCGTGTTTCATTCTCTCTCATTTACATCATCTTTCTTACTTCCATCTTCATTGAGCTTTGATTCTCTTCAGTTTCTCTCTGTGTCAATCTTTATTTTCTTTTTTTTTCTTTCTTTCTTTCTGGACGTGGTTCGTTTCATCTTTTCTATCTGTATCTTTCTTCCTGTCTTTCACTTTTTCTTCTTCTTCCTCCAGTCAGTCCGTTTCCCATTGTTCTACCAATCTTTTGTTTTGCTTCTTCTCTTCCTTCCTTTCACTATTCTTTTTTTTCCTCTTCGTACCTGTTTGTTCTTTCCTCTTTCTCCAATTTTTTTCTTAAACTTTCGATTTTCTTCAATCTTCTATTCACCCATTTTTATCAATTCTTCTATATTTCTATTTTATCATTATTTTCCATCCTTCACCTTCTCTTTTTCAGGGTTTTTTTTTTTCATTGTATTTCTTTGCAACCATTATTGAACCACATTTCTGGCGCTGGCAAAAACCTATTTCATTACTGACATCAAAAACTTTATCATCATCATTGCAGTTTTTAATCCTTTTCTTCATCAAAATCCAACGTTTATTTCTTTTCTTTCTCTATCTTGAATGGCATTTTTAAACATTTTGTAAGATAAACTTTTCATCAAGCGGTAACTTTTTTTCTCTACCTTGTTTGAAATACTTTATTTTTTCTTGTATTCATCGTTTACTTATAATCTTTACTTGCCTTTGAGTGTGTTTCATAAGCCATTAAGAAAATATAGTAATAAAGAAACACTAAAATTAACAATTCACAAAATAAAACAGGACCAAAAAATGGGTTTTAATAATTACCCTGAAACCGCAGCATTAATTTGGGTTAAATGCATTTTTTCTGCCGGACCAAAATAGAAATATAGTTTTCAAAAGGTGAGTCAATCCTGCCTCTCATCAGCCTCTTTCCTGGTCCAATGAGTAAGGATTAAATAATTTTCTTCGTGGTATTGAGTTAGCTCTCTCTCTCTCCTCTCCCTCTCCCTCTCTCTCTCTCTCTCTCTCTCTCTCTCTCTCTCTCTCTCTCTCTCTCTCTCTCTCTCTCTCTCTCTCTCCCCATGTAATATCCTTGCTCTGTTTCCAATAGCTGGTTCTGGTGTCAAGAGGAAGTAGCCAAACAGCTTGAAAAATTATATTGTTGTAAGCCAATTGAATACCAATTGTATACTTATTTGGTGGCATTCAGAGGTCCTTTGTCCCCTTACTCCTTCTCCTTTAAGAGCAGAGTATCAAGACATCTCGGGTACTTATACTCCCTTAGGCCTATTATTTTTATTAAAGGCTAGAATTCAGTTTATTTGTTTCTCTTTTATATATTTTATACACACTTCCTTGCTTGCTGATGAATAATTAATGTAAATGAATATATAAATGGTATCCTCTCAATGATTCATTTTAACCCGTCACTCATGTTGCATATTATTGTTGTTTTTCTTGAGTGTGTTGCGTAGATAGCCTTGGGTCACGTGACATGTTATCCATCACGCACGTGTTGCATCGTGTTGTGGCGGTGACAGGTATTACATAAACACTCCAATCACTCATTAATCCTCCGCCTCACCTGTCTGCCTTGCCACAACATTTTATTTGTCATTTTTCATTGCTGTTTATAGAGCTGCAGTATTTTTTTTTTCTTTAATAATTTATATATCACTTTAAGTATTGACATCTATATATTACTATTTATAATTTTAAACATTTTTGTAATACATTAACAGACTTAACAATATTATTTTTTTCAATTACTTCTATTTGTATTTTTATTATTATTATTATTATTATTCACTGCATATTTTTGTTGTAATTATTTCTAGTGATTATGTTATTGGCTAAAGGTAATTTATTTTCCATTCATCAACATTCACTTTGATAACACAACTCTCACTGGCATTGGTGCTTTCTGAAACACATTTTTCCCCAATACCACTAAACGATTGTGATATTTAATTAATCCCAAACACACACGCAAACACACACACACACCCACCCACACACACACACTTTCATCTCCACACACACACGTACGTTCATCAGTTGTTTTCTGTG
>JAPQNM010000028.1:2128497-2163497 GCA_029783475.1 Metacarcinus magister | reverse complement strand
CACCCTTCCCTTCCTCCTCCTCCTCCCCTTTACCTCCCATCTCCAGAGTAAGTGAAATGAGGGGATGTAATCGTGCTAAACCCTTTCACTTCCCTCCCCTCTCTCCTTTCCCCTCACATCTCTCCTTCACGCTTCCACCAATTGCTGTTTCACACACTTCCTTCCCCTCATCCTCCTCCACCCGTCACCTCCCCTCGTCTCCCATGACTAGACTATAATGTTTTCCAATGCTCTTCCCTATTCCAAATCCTCACGTTCCCATTCCACATGTTTCCCCGCCACATTCGCAGTCAATCCACGTTCGACTGTCTCCCCCTCTGCAGTCTATTCAATCCATCCATTTGTAATCCACTTTAGTACTGCAATGGTGTCTCTCTCTCTCTCTCTCTCTCTCGGTCTCTCTCTCTCGATCGAACCTTCTCACCTTCATCCTCAATAAAGGTGTTCAAGAATGTGTATCATTAATTAACACCTTTGCACAGGTAAGCACAGACGATATCAGTCACGTTTTTTTCTTCTCTCTCTCTCTCTCTTCTCCTGATAGATTGGATATTGCAATGTCATCCATCACAGAACAAGAATAAAACAGGCTCATCCTCTTACCTGTTTGGATATGTTTATAGAGCGAGAATGTTGGTCCCTACCACCCCTCCCCTCTCCCTCCAACCAGACCCTTCCCTCACTCCCTACCTTCCCTCCACTCCCTCCCTTCTCTCATTCCCTATTTTAACTTCCTTCCCACCTTTCACTCCCTTTCCTATCACCTTTCACTCCCTTGCTTATCTCCCTTCACTCCCTTCTCTCCCTCTCTCATTAGCTTCACTCCCTTCCAACCCTCTTTCCCTCCCTTCCATCCCTCTTTCCCTCCCTCCTACCCTCCCTCCCTCCCTCCTTCCCTGCACAGGACATGATTTATAAAACGTGTATGAAATGTGTATGACTGTCGAGGTTTATCTGTGCAACATATTTTTCCAAACGCGTTAAATATTAGATTAATTATAAAGTGTCTATTTTTTATATTTTTCAAATGGTCAATATTGCCTAAATGTGTTGTTTTATGTTATATCCATTCGCACCTGTCTATGAATACCTGGGAGAGGGAAGGCCATTACCACCTGTACGCGTTGTGAACACCTGTGCTGACTCCAATGTACTGACACATGACATTACTATCACTATTATTATTATCATTATTATTATTATTATACTATTATTATTATTATTATTATCATATCATTTACTGCCACAATTACCATCAAATAATTACAAAAGAACCATTTAATACAACTGTTATAAAAATACTGTTAATAATGTCACACGAGAGAGAGAGAGAGAGAGAGAGAGAGAGAGAGAGAGAGAGAGAGAGAGAGAGAGAGAGAGAGAGAGAGAGAGAGAGAGAGAGAGAGAGAAGCACCTGGATGTAATGGAAACAAGAAGAATGTTGTGTTCAGGTAGAAGGTCGTTCCCATTTCCCTTCCCATTACCAACAAAGGGGAAACGTGCTACAAATAAAGGGGAAAAAAGGGTCACAATATGCAAAGAGGGGAACATGGCGTCACTTTCCCCTTAATGAAACAACAAACTTAAAAAAAAAATACTCTCTCTCCCTCACTCTCTCTCCTTCCCTCTTCCTCCGCCTTCACCTAACTCCCTAAACAGCATTCATAACAAAATTTCACTCTCATTTCAAAGTTGGTAACACTGACGCGTGAGGTGCATTAAAACTATATTCTAACCCACATTATAAAAGGGTTTCTACGCATGCCGGCGCCCGCACACACACACCCGCCCCCCCCACCTCTATTTTTTCTTTCAATATCTCCCTTTTACCACTGTCAACAAAGGGTGGGAGGTGGGAGGGGGTGTGAGATGGACATGACAGGTGGTGGTCAGCATTACCTGGTTACCTGTCCACTACCTGTCCCCGTGACACACCAAACAGGTAATTAGACTAGAAATATAGCGGAAAAAAAAAATAAAATTGTTCCCCCTTGAAAAAAAAAATATCGAGGCTTTATGACTAATTCTTTCCCTTTATTAGCATTATTTACATTTTTTATTTTGTTTATTCTCTTCGTATTTCCCGCGTGAATCCTGCATGGTGATTGGCTAAGCTTTAACAGTGGGGGGGAGGGGTAGAGCAGGGCGCGGATTGGCTGGCTTAAAGAGCAAGGGAGCAGGTGATTGGTTGTATGTGAGTAGATTATTTTTCCTATCCACCAATCAAGCTTCTCTGACGCACATACAGTCATTACTTCCCTCTCTGTGTGTATGTGTGTGTGCGTGCGTGCGTGTGTGTGTATACATATATGAATGTGTGCATGTATACGACTAGCTACATTTTTTTTATTTTATTCATTTATTTGTATGTTTATATTTTTTTCTACTGCGAGATGAAAGTAATATTAATGCTCCTGTACACACACACACGCACACGCACACACACACACACACACGCACACCCACACACACACACTTTTCCTGCTTTCCTTTGCTCTTCACATATAAGCAAACATGTTTCCTCCCCTTTTTTTCCTCCTTCCCTTTGATATTTATTTACTCTGAATATCCAGGCAGGTGTAACACTTTGATTTACCTGTGGCAAAAGGTGTCTATTAATAGCGACTCTATGTAAATGTTAAAGCCAATATATATAATTTTCTAACTGGGAGAACGAGGAGACATTTTGCACCTGACTAATTACCAAAAAGTGAGGCATAGGCAGCAGCAGTAGTAGTAGTAGTAGTAGTAGTAGTAGTAGTAGTAGTAGTGACACATTCAGCAACAGCAATATCGTCTCATAACCTTAACTTATCAGAAAACAGTTCCAACACTCAGAAAATGAACGAAAAAGAACTATATAAACTTTAAAACAATTCGCAAGTCTTTTACGAGGAGTCTGCAAATTTATGTTAATGAACTAGGACTCGCGTTCGGTGAGAGAAAACGGAGAAAGTGCCACGGAAAGAAAACGGGAAATGTCTAAAGAAGAAAAAAAGGAAAAGACCTAATAAAAAATGTAACACAAAGTTGGGACGAAAATGTGTTAATAATGTCTTAAAGAGGAGGCGATGATAAACAGGGAATAGATGATAATTATTCTCTCTATCTATCTATCTATCTAATACGTTATACCATCTCTTTTCTTTATCTCATGTTGTACTGTGTCTCCTTCCATATTTAGCTCATGTAATTTGTCTTGATTCACGTCCAAAAAAAGTTACAAAGCTCAACATTTTAAAAGCAAGTAAGTTTTTGAGGGAAAAAAGTTATCTCAGTGCAATAAGGATTAATATCATCAGGTACTGGAGCTAGTTAGTTATTTTTTCCACAACGCAAGGTACAATTAGACACGCAAATAAGTAGTAGTAGTAGTAGTAATAGTAATAACAATAATACTAAAAAAACAAGAATAACAATAATAACAATAATGACGATAACAAAAGTTTCCTCTCCTCCCCTTGTATGCTCGCTAAAAACTCCCTTTTCTCTCCTAAATATCAGTTTTCCTCTCCACGGACACCTGGACCCCAGTTTCCTGTTTATGGAGGTGGTACTTGGCCGGCGGGTGGAAACAAAAGCAGTACGTTAGGCGAACGACTCCCTGCTTGGCCCAGACTCAGCCTCGTGTTGTTCAATTACTGAAAACGTTTAGCCAAGAAGGAGAAAAATAAACGTTTCCCAGAAGATCAAAGGATATCATGTTTTTTGGGTTTTATCTTAGAATTTAATTTATACTTAAGTTAGTGACGGGAGACAACCTCACTTTTTTTTCTCTCGATAACTAACAAAATGAATATGTAAATAAATAGATAGCAAAATAAACAGATAAGTTAATAATAAAAATCTAATAAATAAATAGATAAATAAAATAAAACTCAGTATCATTGTGCTGAATAAAAAATTGTTTGCATCTATAATTAAAGAAGAAAAAAAAACACAATAAAACAAATGCAGAAAAAATATATACAAATACACGTCTTAATAATATTCCTGATAATATATACAGTTATTAAAAAAAGAAAAGAAAAAAAAAAAAAACTCATTAAAATATCTCTAAGTAAATAAATTAATGTGAAAGAAATGTGAGAAAATAATGTAAGCCAGAAACACACTCGCCGGTTTTACGGGAACGAGGAAACTTAACTAAAAATACCTGTTACTCTATCTCGAAAGTAGACAGAAATTCATTAAAAAGAGAAAGAGAAAGAGAGAGAGAGAGAGAGAGAGAGAGAGAGAGAGAGAGAGAGAGAGAGAGAGAGAGAGAGAGAGAGAGAGAGAGAGCACAGGAATATTTCTAGGTTTAGGAATGGAAGAGAAAAGTCCACAAGAAGAAGGAGGAGGAGAAGGAGAGATGAAGAAAGAAGAAGGAAGAGGAAGAGGGGAAAGGTAGGTGAGGGGAACAAGGAGAGACGGAGAGCATGAGAGAATGGATGAGAAGAGGGGAGAGAAAAGTAGTGTGGGCCTTGTGTTAGTACAGGAGAACGAGGAGGAGGAGGAAGAGGAAGAGGAGGAAAGGACTTGACGAGACCAGTAAAGAGGACAATCATTTCTACAACAGTAATGCCATCACCACCAACTCCCGTTTTCTTTAGCCACCAATCTAGGAGTAACTCAGTTTATTTACAAAAGTTCATTACACTTATTTAATAACACTGAGAAGACACAAAGGGAAAGAGTAATTCATTTACACACACACCCTCTCTACACTTAACACCAGGGAGGAGGAGGAGGAGGAGGAGGAGGAGGAGGAGGAGGAGGAGGAGGAGGAGGAGGAATGGAAAAAAGAATGATGAGTAAGCACCAGTGTTTGAGAGAGAGAGAGAGAGAGAGAGAGAGAGAGAGAGAGACTAATTGATGGAGGCCCATGAGCGTCAATAATTCATTACCTGACCCTTGCCTTCCCTCCAGTAGCAGCAGAAGCAGTAGCAGCAGTAGTAGTAGTAGAAGTAGAAGTAGAAGTAGTAGTAGTAGTAGTAGTAGTAGTAGTAATAACGACACTCACTTATATCCACTGTACTAATGACAGTCAACACGAGTGAAACATGACTGACTGGGGACAAAGGAGACAAACAAACACAAACAAACAGAGGTAAACAGAGGTACGAAAAAGTTACCTGATCAATCAAGAGTCCAGAACATGCTCTTCACGTTTTTCAAGAGCCAAGAAGACGTAATTAACAAACACTGAATGCAAGGAGGAACGAGCGTCACCTGAGGCTATGCAAGTGAGATTTACCTGGCAACGTCTCCCTCTTATTATCATCCAATTCTTTTTACATTTTACTCCTTCCGTTTCCTCCTCATTTGCTTATCTCCGTCCCGTCAGGTGAGTTTCGTTTTATTTCCCTTCTTTTTTTTTCATCTTCGTCTCCCTTCTCTCCTCTCTCTTTCTGTCTCGCTATTCTCAACTTCTATAATATTTTTCCTCTTCTTTCCTTTTCTTGTCTACATCCTGTTCGCCAGGTTTCATTCTTTTTTCTTCTTCATTCTTTTCCTCTCCTCCCTATTCCTCAACACTATATCTCCCTTTTTTTTCTTCCCCTTTCCTCCCTTTTGGTTAAGCTCCCCTCCCTTTCTAGTTTCCCTTTCCATGTCTATTCCCCATCCATTCGTAGTCAATTTGTTCCTCTATCCTTCCTTTATCCCTTCCTTACACTCTCTAAGCCTCTCCCTCACTTCTCTTCTCCACAACCCTTCCTCCTCTACTACTACCTCCTCCTCCTCCTCCTCCTCCTCCCTCTTTACCTGCCTTTATCAAACCTTTACCTTTCTTTCGCCATACCTGACCGAGCACACCTGACCTCACCTGTCCTACTCTTCACCCTTATCTTTCTTCCATCCCTCCATGCCCAACCTTCGCACTTTTTCCTACATTCTGACCTTCTCTTCTTTCCTTCCCTTCTTATCTTTTATTCTCCTGCATATTAGACTTTCTTTCATACCTTCCTACATCCTTGTCACCCCTCTTCTTCTATTTTTTTTTATTTCCTTTTTGCAAACCACTGCTGCATATCATTCCTCCCTTTCCTGTTTTCTTTCCTTCACTCCTTTCTCTCCTTCCTCCTTCACTGCCAACCCTTTCACTCCTCCCGAGAAATCCTTCCATTCCTCCGGCGACTACAGTGATAATTGGCAATTAGGACACTGCACCCTCCCCCCTCTCCCCCCTTTCCCCTTTACGTCCCCTTCTGGCCACAAGGCAAAGGCTGAGAGGCTGCTGGAATAACTCTCTCACTCTCACTCTCACTCTCTCTCTCTCTCTCTCTCTCTCTCTCTCTCTCTCTCTCTCTCTCTCTCTCTCTCTGAGTCACATTTGTTTCTAGTAATTGTCTCCTCCTGACTGAAATCATTTTATTTTGAATAACTCTAAAAGTATGAAATTTACGTCAAAAATGTATAGAATAATCATGAAAGAGTAAGATACGTGCAATCTTTTGTGGTATAGTGAAATAGAATTGGAATGTAAGTATAGATGTATGAATGTAAAAAGTAATTTTAATAACTTTTAATCGGTTTTAATCATTTTAATTCGCTGAATACAAGATATGGAAACCAAATAACATTTGTACGTTATAGTGTGTAGATTTACGGTAAGTCATCTCTTTGTATTTTTGTAATATCAGACCAGCATCAGCCAGTAAAGTTAAATAATGGTTATTTAATTTAAGTTACTAGGTAAGCAAGGGTGAAATACAGTTTGATATTATAGTAATCAGGAAAATAAGTCCAGATTCGTGTTCAGCATGACCGAAAACCTCATTGTACCAAATTTCATGAGATTCGGAGGTGTGGAAATTTTCATGAAATTTTGTAGGGTACACCCTTAGAATTTTTGACATAAATCATATATTTTGAAATAACTCGAAATGTATGGGGTTTACGTAAAAAACGTATGGAATATAAAAGAAAGAGCAGGAGACGGCCGATCTATTGAGCTATAGTAAAAAGGAATTGGAATGTAATTATAGATGTAGGAGTGTAAAATATTATGCATTAATATCTTTTATAAAATGTGTATTTTCTTCATAAGTATTAGAGTTATTGGAAAGATAATGACAGTATGAGATAGACATTATCAAACTCCATAACTTTGACTTCTATATAATATTCTTGTAGAACTAATATTGACGTAGTAAAATTGGAAAATACTTTTACGACCTCAGTTCTGGTGGAATTTACGGGCCACAAAATGGAAAATGCAAATATTATAATAACGATAAAACTAATTACAGATTCGTGATCAGCATGCCCGAGAACCCCTTGGTACCAATTTTCATGAGATTCGGAGGTGTGGAAATTTGCATGAAATTTTGTAGGGTACACCCTTAGAATTTTTGACATAAATCATATATTTTGAAATAACTCGAAATGTATGGGGTTTACGTAAAAAACGTATTAAATATAAAAGAAAGAGCAGGAGACGCTTGTTTTATTGAGCTATAGTGAAATGGAATTGGAATGTAATTATAGATGTAGGAGTGAAAAGTATTATGCATTCATTTATTTCACAAAACTTTAATTTTCTTCATAAGTATTAGAGTTATTGGAGAAATGTTGACACTATGAGATAGACATTATCAAACTCCATAATTTAATATCTATACAATTTTCCTGTAGGACTAATATTTATATAGTAAAATTGGGAAAACTTTTTCGACCTCAATTCTGGTGGAATTTATGGGCCACAAAATGGAAAATGCAAATATTATAGTAATGACAAAACTAATTTTAGATTCATGATCAGCATGCCCGAGAACACCTTGGTACCAATTTCCATGAGTTGTGTTGAAATATTGACAAAAGCTTAACATAGATGGTGAGAGAGAGGAAAGAATGAAAGAAGAGCGGTGGAAGGAGTGGTTGAAGGAGTGAGGGAAGGAGGAGGAGGGAGGTAAGGAGGGTGGTAAGGAGGGAGGGAAGGAGAGATGTGGTTCGTTACCCATAATGTCTGTCATGCAGGTACTAATGACACACCTTTGTGGATAATTAGTCTCACCTGTGCCTCAGAGACCACCACTTTCCCACACTTCTCAATGCCTTAACAAGACCACTTAACACACACTTAAACCTCACTTAACACACACTTAACACACACTTAACACACACTTACACCCACTCAATACTCACTCAACCCTCGTTCTGCTCACACTATATTCGCTCCCCATAAGCTAACCTAAATTTCACTTACATATTTAATTTTTGTCAGTCTTTTTTTTCATTATCAAATTTAATAATATTGTTGTTCGCCATTAATATCCATAAATGAACGTTTTCTGTTTCAATTATTAAACCAAATTTTATATATAACTCAACTTGATCTTATACTCATCAAAATTACAACAACTATATGGCCTCTCGATCATTTATTTATAACGCAAGATACATTAATATTAAACACATATAAACGTAACATTAAATCCTTACCCTTATTTCACTAATCTATGCAAACCATTGAATATTCAGTACTCTATTTTTTCTTCCTTCCACGTCATAACATTTTCGTTCAACTTGCATACTAATTAAGATACCTGTCCATCTCACCTGGATTCACTACAACACATGACCATACAACACATAGAAATTCCCTCTACTATTCTCTTAAAAAAATGTGTACTATTTTACCTTTAATCAGGTACTCACATTTTCATTAACCTGGCACATTAATTACATACCTGTCCGTCGTACCTGGGATTCTTATAGCACGTGTTTATACAATTAATACACAAGGCAACGAATATTCCCTGCATAGTAAGTGTTCAAAATAGTATGTGAATAGAAAACGTAGCGTAACACACACTCCACAAGGGAAGACTCAATCATACAGGATATATCTCCACTTTCCTCTCCTCTCTTCTCCACTTTCCTCTTCTCTCCACTTTACTCTCCTCCTCATTCTTCCTCCTGCTTGTACTTGAGAATGCTCTTAGGTATGTAAACAGATTCCTCCTTATCCTTCTGTTCCTGTTTCTTTCCTTCTTTTCTTTCTTCCTTCCTTCCTTCCTTCTGTTCATATTTTCGTGTAATCCTTCTGACTCTGTTCTTATAATTTCCTATCTTACATTTCCTTCCATTCTCTTCTTTAGTACTAATTATTCCTTCCTTTCCTTCCTCTATATCTTATTCAAATTTAGCTCTTCTCCTTATATATTTGTGACTTATTTATAATGTATCCCTCTCTCCCTCTCTCTCTCTCTCTCTCTCTCTCTCTCTCTCTCTCTCTCTCTCTCTCTCTCTCTCTCTCTCTCTCTCTCTCTCTCTCTCTCTCTCTCTCTCTCTCAATTAGGTGTCTCCATAAGGCAGGCTTCGGTGATTTTCAATAGCAACCTCCTATTCTCCTCCTCCTCTTCCTCTTCCTCTCATTCTTTCAGTCTCTTCACCCAATCTTCTTCCTCCACTCACTCACACACACTCATCCTACATTTCTGTAATTTACTCTCTCTCTCTCTCTCTCTCTCTCTCTCTCTCGCGTTCTGTATATCCTCCATTAACTTGTAACTTGAGAGAAAATGGAAGTTTTGTGCAGTCTCCCCCAAGAGAGTCAAGAAAACGTGATGTACTCGTAGTAAGTTATGCTCACATTTGCCCTTATCACCGAACAATATATACAACTGTTTCCTTTTTATACTTCAGTTTTCTCATAAATCCACATTGAAATACGACTGGGAGATCACAAGAGGAGGAGGAGGAGGAGGAAGGAAAGACAGGCAGAAAAGATGGACGGAGGGATGGATGGCTGTGAAGAGAAAAATAAAATGGAATGATGTTAGCAGTGAGAGTGGAGGGAGAGGGAAGGATAGAGGGAGGGAGAGGAGAGAAGGGAGGGTCGGAGAGAAGAATGGAGGGAAGGAATGACCACAGTGCTAAGAGGTGTGGGGGGAGAGAGGGATGGGAGGAGAAAAAGAAAGGTTAAATTGGTAACAGGTGTGGGAGGGGAGGGGAGGGGAGGTAAGAAAATGGATGAAGGTAGGTAGAGGCAATAAGGGAGAGATTCTAGTAATGGGAGAGAGAAATGGTATGGAGGAGGAGGAGGAAGGAGGAGGAAGGAGGAGGAAGAGACTGGACACTAAACAAGAGGTGGAAGAACTTCAAGGAGAGAAAAATGTGTAAAATACGAATAAAAAGAAAAAAAAAAGAGGAAAAAAGACAAGAAGTGAATGAATAAAAGACTTAACCGTAACACTTAAAGCAGACGAAGTGAGGGGAAGGTGTAAGGAGAGAGTAAGGAGGAGGAAGAAAGTGAGGGGAGAAAAAAGAGGAGAGAGGAAGGTGGTGATACTAGACGACAAAAAGATCCACAGTTCCCTAAGGAGACCAAGAATGGAGCTGGGGGTGGAGGGGCAGGGGAGGAGAGGCAAGGGGTGGAGAGGCAAGGGGAGGAGAGGCAAGGGGTGGAGGGGCATGGGTGTGGAAGGGCAAGGGGTGGAAGGGCAAGGTATTAGAAGCAGGGTCAGGGCCGTTGGGAGTGGAGGCAGTGACAGGTGGAAAACAAGAGTTGGTGCCAAATATAACCGTGGTGGTGCGAGGCGAGGGTGTTAAGGGTATTAAAACCATTACTTTTCAACCACGGGCTAACATATCAAGGCCTGACACACTTACTCTTTCTCTCGCTTTCTTTCTCTGTCTCTTTCTCTCTCTCGTACGAATGAATTTTTACCTGCGTCTTTTTGAACTATGGGAGAGGTTCGTGGTATCATTTTTTTGTTATTATTATTATTGTTGGTGAATATGTGAAAGATGAAAGGTGATGAATGATGAAATAAACTATATACATTCAAATAAATAAATAAATAAAAATAAAATATTACGACACACAATCACACCTTCACTACCAGAACACGTATCCCACAGGTCACCATTAATCACAGGTAAGGTCAAACACACACACACACAGCATACCCTCTAGTGATCCTTTGAGACCTTTACAACCTGTGACTAGTATAACAACCTTTAACCAGAGACAGAAAGCTTACTGCTACATAGGCTAGCCTCCAGTTTGTCTTGACCTTGTTTCCCCAGGTAGCCATTTCCCGGGCTAGCAGCAGAGGAGCGAGACAGGTATGGATACAGATGTTGTAGGAAATATAGAGGGTAACGAGGGGAGGCAACACGGGGTGGGAAGGTGGGAAGGTGAGTAGGAGAGAGTGAGAGAGAGTGAGTGGATGTGAGAATGTGATGCTTTTAGAAAGTTAACTCCTTGGTGCTTGAAAAGAGAGAGAGAGAGAGAGAGAGAGAGAGAGAGAGAGAGAGAGAGAGAGAGAGAGAGAGAGAGAGAGAGAGAGAGAGAGAGAGAGAATGGTTGAGTCTATTGCATACCACACTATCAGGCTCGTTTGTTGATGAAACGGCTGCATTTATTGACTTCCTCTCACACACACACGCGCACACACGCACACGCACACACACACACAAACACACACATACACACACACACACACACACACATATAGTGATACCCTTTCCTGGTATAAAGAAAGCACAAAAATAAAAATAAATGTCAATACCTAAGCTGTATTGCACTTTCAGGGCGATATTACGAAAGGAAAGTGTGAGGACGAACTAAACAAAAACAACAAGAGAGAAAGAGGAAGAGACGGAATGAAATGAACTGGGAGAGGAAAGAGAGAGAAGGAAAAGCGAGAGAGAGGAAAGGAGGGAGAGACCAAACGATATTGAAGCACCTTTCCAATTTATCGTGCACCTGTGGCCGCTGCTAAATGAGTGGGCAGGTGTGGGAGTCAAAAATAAGGTGATAAAACAGTGCCACATTACCTTACAATTTAAAGCAGATTTTGAGACACGGAATCCACACCAATGCCTGTAATTTGCAGCTGGAGGAAAGATGGAGAGAAACGAAGGGAGGAAACGTGAAGAGGAGGAGGAGGAAGAGGAGGAAGAGGAGGAAAGGCATGAATTCAGTCTCTAAAGTAACGTTGTGTTGTTCTTTTCTCTCTCTGGGAATTTCGTGGATGTAAAACGTGTTTGGAACGTGTTGCTTCCATCCTTTGGCTATGAGGAGGTGGTGCAAGACGCTGCTTTACTGTCGCCTCATAAACTTGTTCTCACTTGGAAGAAACTTTGAAATTCCATCTTTTTTTTCCGTACTTTTTTTTCTCTATTATTTGACTTTCCCTTCACTTCCAGCCTCACCAATTTCCATAACCCTTTACTGTTTCCTCCTTCTCTTTCTCTTCCTCTCTTTCAATCTCACTCTTTCCCTTATCACCCTTTATCTTCCTCTTCCTTCGTCCCATTCTCACCTCTCTTTCTCTCAATTCAACAATTCATTACCCTCTTTCCTTCTTTCCTTTCCCTCTCCTAAAATACTCCTTCTTTCAGTCTTTTTATCGCCTCTTTTCCTCCCTTCTCTTTCCTCCATCTTCTCTCCTCCGATAATCTATTTTACGCTCTCTTCTTTTTATCATGTTCTCCTCTTACTCCTGAATCCATAGCCGTTGCCTCATTCTCATCCTCTTCCTCAAAATTATAGCACCATTCTCTCACTCACTCTCTCACTCTCTCTCTCTCTCTCTCTCTCTCTCTCTCTCTCTCTCTCTCTCTCTCTCTCTCTCTCTCTCTCTCTCTCTCTCTCTCTCTCTCTCTCTCTCCCTGTGTTTAGAATTGAAGGTAATAAGAGGGTAGTGTGAGGGAAAGGAGGGGAGATATAAGAGAAAGGGGAAGATAAAGATGAGAGAAGAGATGATATGAGAAGGAAACGGAAGAAGGGAATAGAAGAAAGGAGAGGAAGGAGAGAGGGGAAGGAGGTGAGGGGAGGCTTTACCACATGGGTTTAATCAGAATTGGGGTAAAAGGAAGCCGAACAGGTTTAAAGAGGACTGAGGGGAGAATGGGTGAGAGTGAAGGAGGAAGAGAAAGGCTGGAAGGAGAGGGAACAACAGGAGGAAGTGTGAGAAAGGAAAGTCTTGAATAAAAAAAAATGGGTCATGGATAAATGGGTGAATGAATAAAAGGAAGACAGATGAGACAGTAGGACATAGGGATGGACGTGATAAAGGGTGTAATAAGAGGTATATTATGATAAAAAGGAGGAAGGTAAGGGAATAGGTGAGAGATGGGAGGATAGGTCAACAATTTCAGACAAGTACAAGGAGGAAAGAGGAAATGAAGAACAATGTAAAGGAAGAATGGAAGAGAAGAAAATGAAGGAAAAGAAGTGAGAAAGATATCGACAAGTTAAGTAAAAGCGAGAAGGGGAGAACGAAGAGAGGGAAGAAGAGGGGAATGCAAGAAGGAAAACACAATCAACTACTCAGATGACCTAACAACACGCAACCCTCCGTTTCCCCTCTTCGTTAAGCCACATAAGCCAGGTCAAGGTCACATAAAGGTTGAGGAGGAGTCAGGTCAGGTCAGGTCAGGTCAAGCTTACCTACCCTTGCTAATTAGCTTTCAGGCGTAACGACCAAAAGTCACGTTAGGAAAATCGCTGTACAGGATAGATTTTTTCTCTCTTTCTCTCTCGGTTACACACACATACACATATACACACACACACACACCCTTGCGTCATCCCCCCACTACCTGATGACGTCAAACTCAAGGTAAACATTAACTCATTTTACCTGCTGATTGGATTCACCTGTCGCCTGCTGTATTCACGAGGCTACCTGCTAACTACTTCTTTGTCTCGGTAAGTACACGTTTCTCTCTCTTTCACTCTTACTTATTTTTCTCCTTCTCTTTTTCTTTTCATTTTTATTTTTTTCTATTTATCTTTTAATCTTTCTCTTCCTCTCTCTATATCTTTTTTTTCTTTTAGATTTCAGTGAAGCATATTCTTTTTAAAAACGTAACTTTTCGTCCTACATTCAGAGAGTTCTCATTTTCTGTCTTTAACCCAAACAGATTCCAACTCCATAACATTTACAGTCGTTGCTTTCAATCGCTTCAGACCGTCCCGTGTTTTTTGGTTGTCGTGTGTGATCCTACCTGACGTGAATCTATTAAAAGTCTACCACTGATATCACTTATAATGACTGTGATGCTATGATGTGAGCACTGAGGTTCTTATCAAGGGAAAAATAATGATGATGATGATATTTTTTTTTTTATTATTATAATTGACAAGGAACATCAATTAATATTATGAAAAATCTCGTAAACAGATACAGTATTCCAGGAATCCACTGAGGTGTGTGTGTGTGTGTGTGTGTGTGTGTGTGTGTGTGTGTGTGTGTGTGTGTGTGTGTGTGTGTGTGTGTGTTGACTGAAATAAAAAATATGATGCAAGAAAAAATACAATATTGAACGGAAAGAAGCACGGTAAAACACTCCCTTTCAACCGAGTGCCACACGAGAACACCCTCCTACTATATTACAACTAACATTACATTAACCTTCACAACCACCTCCCCTCGGCTGTAAACCAGACCACATAACACTATACACACTGTTTACATACACCAATCCATCCACACTACCTCTAAACAAAGGCTAACAACATCACACCATACATCATAAATAAACACTAAACAAAACACATAATAGTTAGTAATTTATAATAATGTCACGTTTTCGTCCTTAATAACACACCTATTATTAACTAAATGACAGGTACCAATTCCTAGACACAGTTATTCATGTTATTAATGGCAGGTAAACTTTGGTACAACCCTTTACCCCTTCCCCCTAAAGTGCCTATTCCTTACTGCTTTGGCTTAGGTTAACTTACTAGTGCTCAAGGGAAAGTATCAAAGTTAACCTCATTTAGAAGTAATAGTTGTAGTAGTAACAATAGTAGTAGTAGTAGTAGTAGTAGTAGTACCTCAGGCTCGTGTAGTATCAAAAATCTTGCCTAAAACTAAGAACTTGTACCCAGAGACATGATAACATTCAATCTGGGATAACATCTTCCTTATTGCTTTTTAATCTGGCTCATCTTTATACACAGCGGCGTCCCCAAAGTTGAGTCAGGTTTTGTATGCATTCAGTTATGCAAATGTAGAGAAGGTACATACACTGTCCGATCCATCAAATTAAGGGAAAACCCATTCAAAGTAATCAGTTCCCATTTTCTTTGAAGGAAATAGGCGACGGCGACGGACCCAGGGAAAGAAAATGTGATACAAGACACACAAAGAAAATGTAAGACAATACTAAGTCGATGGGGGACACTGGTAATTTTGTTTTGTTTTTATAGTTTTGGCAAGAGAAGAGAGAAAGGACAACATGACAAAGATGATATATTACGGTAGGGTTCGAGAGAGAGAGAGAGAGAGAGAGAGAGAGAGAGAGAGAGAGAGAGAGAGAGAGAGAGAGAGAGAGAGAGAGAGAGAGAGAGAGCAGGAGTGGGATGAAAGGACATAATTGTGTGGAATAACAATGTGCTTATGATGATGAAGAGGAGGAGGAGGAGGAGGAGGAGGAGGAGGAGGAGGAGGAGGAGGAGGAGGAGGAGGAGGAATAATGGAACCTGTGATTATCAAGAAGGGGAATTAAAGTTACTTATGAATTTTTTAATAAGATAAAATTACGTAAAAGAGAACACATAATAGGAGTCAAATGAGAGAGAGAGAGAGAGAGAGAGAGAGAGAGAGAGAGAGAGAGAGAGAGAGAGAGAGAGAGAGAGAGAGAGAGAGAGAGAGAGAGAGGAAAGACTAAACTTCAAAATATCAATCCTCTCTCTCTCTCTCCCTTCGTATTTTTTATTTTTCTCTATCTCAATCATCCAGTCTTCCTTCAACCCTCTTTATTTTTCTATTTTATCTCCTCCTTTCGTTAGTCTCAAATCATCTTTACATCATTATAACACTAATGAGTTTCCTTTGATGCAGTAGAGCTGAAAATCTCTCTCTCTATCTCTCTATCTCTCTCTCTCTCTCTCTCTCTCTCTCTCTCTCTCTCTCTCTCTCGATCATACAAACTCCAAGTCAACACGCATTCCATTTTCTCTGCAGCATAGAAAACGGGAATCCAGGATGGGTAACTGACCAAAAACGTCAGAAAACCATCATTTACTTCCACCATCAAGGGTTTTAGTCTTTCATGATCTGGGCGTCCCTCGTGCAAGAGATGTTTCCCCTTTGTATTTACCCTCAGAAAAGAACACTGGACGAATGCAAAGTGGAGAGGCATATATACATACTCATACACATACACACACACACACACATACACATACACACATACATACACACACACACATATATATGATACTATAAAACACAGAGAAATACAAGGTTGATCATAGCTTGCCTCTGTGTGTGTGTGTGTGTGTGTGTGTGTGTGTGTGTGTGTGTGTGTGTGTGTGTGTGTGTGTGTGTGTGTGTGTGTGTGTGTGTGTGTGTGTGTGTGTGTGTGTGTATACGTTCATTGTCTGTACGTTGTATTAATAGACGTTACTCCAGTGAATTCTACCAACTTTCTGACCGGAGAAGTGTTATTGCTACTATTTGTTGTTGTTATTGTTGTTCTTGTTGGTGGCTGTGGTGGTGGTGGTGGTGGTGGTGGTGGTGGTGGTGGTGGTGGTGGAACAGGAGGAGGAAAATGAAGAGGGAGAAGGGAGTAAACGCATAAAAATCAGTGAACAGAAAGCCTCACTAACCTATAACGCGTTTACCTGTTTGAGTAAAGTATTTTATAATTATTTTGAGTAAGTGAAAAGTAGGTGAAAGGAGGAGGAAGAGGAGGAAGAGGAAGAGAAACAGGAACAATACCTTTCTTTCTCCCTTTTTCCCTTCCCTTTGTACCTCCTTCCCTTAATACAAAACACCACATCTATTCATACCACTCTACCCCCCAACCTTACCCTTCTCCCCTCACTTACACCTCTCACCCCCTCACCTACACCTCTCACCCCCTCACCTACACCCCAATCTTTACCTTGCCTTCTCTATACTCTTCCTATCTTCTGTTCCTACTATCTCCTTTACCCTTCATATATAACGCCGTGTCCCCTCACTTCCCCTCTTCCTCAGGTGTGCACTTGAACACCTGAAGGGGAAGGTGCACTTTAAAACTTCCTGTAACGTGTTTTGATCTGATTGATGACCGGACAGGTGGACAGTTGTGGCTGCAGGTGGGACAGTGGATTCAATTATGGCGGGAAATAGTAGTATCTCTATCTCTCTATCTCTCTCTCTCTCTCTCTCTCTCTCTCTCTCTCTCTCTCTCTCTCTCTCTCTCTCTCTCTCTCTCTCTCGTGCGTATTCTTTTTGTGCAGCGTATTGGAAAAACTATTTGCAAATTAATGTGTGTGTGTGTGTGTGTGTGTGTGTGTGTGTGTGTGTGTGTGTGTGTGTGTGTGTGTGTGTGTGTGTGTGGAAAATTTATTGCTGCTGGTAAGAATCATTAATCTATCCCAAAACGCACACACACACACGCACACACAAAGACAGACAAAAAGATACACACACACACACACACACACACACACACACACACATAAAGGGAATATAACTGATAAGAATATAAACAAAAACTTCCTCTTCTTTTTTCTTTGCTTTTTTCTCTCCTTCCTTCCTTCCTTCCTCCCTAAAACCCCCGACCCGTGTTTAGAAATTGATTGAATTCATCTTAACCGAATTCAAACACTCAAGAAAGAAATGGTGTACACTATGCATCTCTTTCCTGTGTGTGTGTGTGTGTGTGTGTGTGTGTGTGTGTGTGTGTGTGTGTGTGTGTGTGTGTGTGTGTGTGTGTGTGTGTGTGTGTGTGTGCGCCAGCGGTAAGCCAAGCCATGTACGTTTGTGTGTGGTTGTTGTTAAGTGTTGTTTCTGCGTGAATATTGCACATGAGAGAGAGAGAGAGAGAGAGAGAGAGAGAGAGAGAGAGAGAGAGGAGAGAGAGAGAGAGAGAGAGAGGAGAGAGAGAGAGAGAGGAGATATTCGTAAAGCATCAGCCTTTACTTAAGTCCGATGTTGTTGTTGTTGTTGTTGTTGTTGTTGTTGTTGTTGCAATTATCGTTTCAGCTTCTTATTTGCATTTGTTTCCGTCCAACCACTCGTCTATACACACACACACAGGACTCTATCAACCTTCCATTTCCCACGCACACACACACACACACACACACACTAACTAACTCACACACACACACACACACACATCCACGCAACACACTCACTTGCATTCGCCCCAATTTCAAAACGCACCCAAAGCCCAACCATTTCCCAGTTTCCATGATGATCAAGGGAAACTACTCCATTTCTCCCGCTTTCCAGAGCCTCCAGTGGGCACCGAAGGGAGGGAGGGAGGGGAGTGAGGGTAAAGGTAGGGAGGTAAGATAGGAATAGATAGAGGAGAGGAGAGAAGAGTAGAGAGAGAGGAGAGTAAAAGTGAGGGGAGTGTAGGACAGGACAAGACAGAAGAAAAATACAGCGTTGGAGTGAGGGGAAGGAGAGGTATGGGGTGGTAGGAGAGGGGAGGGGAGGGGGGAGGGGAAACAAGAGAACGAGATCTGATGGAGGGGGAAGGGAGGGAGGGAGGAAGACCTGGCCACAGTAGACACCAGTACCAATAACACTACCAGGAGGAGGAGGAGGAGGAGGAGGAGGAGGAGGATGTGAAAGGAAGGAAAGTTCAGAGAGAGGAAGGAAGAAAAAAGAAACAAGGTATGCGTGTAAATGGAGTGGTTGAGAGAGAGAGAGAGAGAGAGAGAGAGAGAGAGAGAGAGAGAGAGAGAGAGAGAGAGAGAGAGAGAGAGAGAGAGAGAGAGAGAGAGAGAGAGAGAGAGTGTCTGAAGTACAGCAATAACAGTGCAGTAACAGGAGCAAGTGTGGGAAAAGAAGATACACACGTAGTAATAGGAGGAGGAGGAGGAGGAGGAGGAGGAGGAGGAGGAGGAGGAGGAGGAGGAGGAGGAGGAGGAGGAGGAGGAGGAGGAGGAGGAGGAGGAGGAAACAAATATTAGTATCACAGGAGTAACATATAACATAAGCCAGATATGTTGAAATACGATTACATATACCGTAGACTTTTCACATAATCCTTCACACCCACCCGCCCACCGACCCACCCACCCGCCCACCCGCCCACCCAATTATCCATCCTTCCTTCACAACACTACAAAGGAAAAACAAGAACTATAATACATAATCTAAAAACACAATGAAAAAGAACAGATATTTACCACTACACACTGACTAAAAGTATTATTGAACCTATCTAATTTTAGCACATTAGCAGAAAAAGGGACTAAATTAATTGACTTCATAACTCAATTTTCTTAACACCACAACAAGAGGCAAGATGGGGCGGCGGAGGAGGAGGAGGAGTTGAATTAAATATGACTACTCTAAAGGAAGGTTGGGTAGATAGAGTGAGGTTAAAAGGAGTATATGTGTGTGAGTTGTGTCTCGGTGCTGTGAAGGCGTGAGGGATGAAGGGAAAAGCAGGAAGACAGGAACCCTTCACGCAGCAACGCACCTTAAAATTATCCAACACCACCACATGAGAGAGAGAGAGAGAGAGAGAGAGAGAGAGAGAGAGAGAGAGAGAGAGAGAGAGAGAGAGAGAGAGAGAGAGAGAGAGAGAGAGAGAGATTACTTCACACCTATTCATCACTATAAACCTTCATTTCTCCCTATTCAGCTACTCTATACGTTTTACATTAACTGTCTTTCATTACACATATGTCCTTGACCTCTGAACGGAAATACACAAACAACACCTCCCATCACGCCTACGACTACCATGTATCTGAGAGACTTTTTAATACACTGATGTTTTTTTGTTTCACTAACACTTACACTTACACTTGTTTGAGCGAAAAGAATACGAGGGGAAAAAAATGAACGAAAAGAAAAGAGTATCTATTTTGGATCCTTGACGTTGTGCTTTCAATGTCACTTTAATTATTAGTGTTTTCGATGCATTGATTCTGAGTTTAAACAACTTTCAAGGGAATAGCGTTGTCAAGTTTACTAGAAAGAAGAAAAAAAAAGAGGAAAAAAAAAAATCTGGAATGCCTTTACGATCCTCCCTCTCCCAAAAAAGAAGAGGAGGAAGAGGAAGAGGAGGAGGAGGAGGAACACATAGGAACACATAGGAAGAACAAACAGCAACAGGCCTGCTGGCCCTTACGAGGCTGTTTGTGAGTACACTATCTAGTCTAGAGTGAAGGATACAGGATAGTAAGGGTGAAGGCTTCTCTCCCCAGCCATGGCTGGCAGGGAAAGGAAGGCTAACCAAGACCAGACTGTCACTACTGTCACTACCACTACTGCTACCACTACTTCCTGGCAAGCGATGTCAGGCCACTAGCGACGTCTTTTGAATCGACATTTCGTAAGTTAGGTACATCAGGATGAACTTACTCAAAGTTTGCTACGTTAACGGATAGTATTTTAGTTGTGGATTGGCTTCTAAGTATTTGTCAAGTCTATTTTTGAACGTAGTAATTGTTTTACTGTCGACGACATTGGCGGGCAGGGAGTTCCAAACGTTAACGATCCGATTGAAAAAGAAGTGCTTGGCTTCGTTTGATGTGAATCTTTTACCAGTAATCTTAAAAGAATGACGTCTTCTTGTTATATTTGATCTATCAAAAGTAATGTAATCTTCTGTATTGATATTATCGAATCCTTTGATTATCTTGAACATTTCAATTAAATCCCCTCGCATCCTTCGTTTTTCTAGGCTGAATAAGTTTAGTTCTTTAAGTCTTTCTTCATAAGGTTTATTTTTCAGCCTTGGAATCATTTTTGTTATTCTTCGCTGGACTCTTTCCAGTTTGTCAATGTCCTTTCTGTAATATGGGGACCAAAACTGTACGCAATACTCAAGATGGGGTCGTACTAGTGAATTATGCAGTTTTAATATGACTTTTTCGGATTTATTTTCGAAAGTACGCCCAATAAAGCCGACCAATCTGTTAGCAGTTTTAACTAACTCTGAGCAATGTTGACTGGGTTTTAAATCGTTTGATATTGTGATTCCAATGGCTATGGAAGTTATTTATTTTCATTCTTAAATGCTGGTGCATCAGGATAAGGCTCACTAGAATTAGGTATATAGAGGCAGAAAACAATTCAATTCCCACCGCTCGTTCGGACATGACCGACCGATCAAAATTTTCACTACTGACTCTGTCACCGGTGCCAATGTCTATGGAAGTTATTTATTTTCATTCAAAAATGTAATGCAGTACTTTTATTGCAGTGTCAAGCTCCATCAAGAGGATATGATAGCTATCCGTAACCCGCGTATACTCCTACACACGACACGTTACCCCGTAAGGAACACATATAGTCTTAACGTCCACGAATATTCTTGTAATGACTGTTACAGCTCAAAGCAGTTCATAACTAAGCCTTACGACACGTTTAACCATCTTACAGACCCTCGTGGATGTGTAGAATTGACCTCAACATATGGTGGATTTTTTGTCATATTTGCTACTCCGGGAAATTTTTTGCAAAATTTCCTCTTCGATTTTGTTCTTTTTAAACTATGTTGTACATGGGAAGAATGTAAGACTTTCAGCTTAGTTTCAGTTAATTTCACCAGCAACTTTTATTGCTATAAATTAATTTATTTGGGTTACAACCAATGATAAAATCAGTATGGTGGATCTAATACTTTACCAATGTTGATGGAAAAGATATCAGATATTCCTTATGAAATTACCAACTAATAAACACAGCACTTTGTTCAATTGGTATCTTAGCTTAGAAGCTAATATTGTTTGTTTAATGATGTCATTATTTTAGTAAATAACTATTTTTCATGAGATAGATACCGATCAAATATAACAAAGAGTTATGTTGTGAAATCATAAATATTTTTCGCTTCTTTTTAAACCCTATCCAGATATATGACATCTACTGCTCTGCTTTCATCGTACGCGTCAAAAACATTGTGGAGGAGGAGGAGGAGGAGGAGGAGGAGGAGGAGGAGGAGGAGGAGGTAAAAAATAGATAGAGATAGATAGATAAACAGACAGACGTTAACAAAACACACACACACACACACACACACACATACACACACACACTGATTGACTGACTGACTGACTAAATATATAAGTGAATGAACTAATCAATTAATCAATTAGTAAATTAGTAAATAAACAAAAAAATGCAATACTAAAATACACAGTACATTTCTTTTAGGAAAGTAATTGAAAAGTCATATGAGTAAACAGACTTTTCTTGTCATTATAATTCTTCCTTTGCGTGTATAGTCTTCCTTAAGTCCTCTAGGGATATCATAAGGTCCTTCCAAGTGGGTTTCCAAGTGGGTTTGTCTACGTGTGTTGGAGATCCCACCTTGGATTCGTCGTCACTTTCACTTGCTGGTGAGCCTTGTAATTGCTTGCTAGTATGGGCATCTTTCAGCCATTCAAGTCTTTGTAGTTCATATAGGCATTGGGCGTGGTGCCATTCCAATTCCTGGTGGCGAGTCTCGAGTGTCTGATACTCGAGTCGCTGCGTCGCTGCAGTCACCTTCCACTGATCTGAGATACTCTGGACCATAGTGGCAGCTTCATCCATGCGGTTCTGGACCAAGTTCAACCGTCTGTTCAAGTTGACATTTTGGTCCAGTTCCTTGTTCAGCTCTGTTGCCAAAGCTTCCTTCTCCTTCAGAACAACCCGAAGGTCGTCCTTGTTGTTCTGCAGCAGACCTTGCAGTGCTGCGTGCTGTTGACGCACACTGCTAAGCTCTGACACAACCTTCGTGTGGTCATTAACCACAAGGTCATGGTTTTTCTTCAACCCCTTCCAGTCTGCCAGCAAGACTTTATGGTCCTGCAGCAGACCGTAGTGGTCTTCCAGTAGGACCTGGTGGTCCCTATTCAAAAGATCCTGCTTCTTCTTCAAGACCTTACGGCCTGACAGCAAGACTTTAAGGTCCTGGAACAGACCGTAGTGGTCTTCCAGTAGGACCCGCTGGTCCTTAACCAAAAGGTCATACTCTTCTTTTAAGACCTGGTGGTCTGACAATATAACCTTACAGTTCTCCACCACACTAACGTGGTGTACCGCAAGAACCGCTAAGATCCTACTCATATTATTATGGTCTTCCAGTAGGACCTGGTGGTCCCTAACCACAGCAGTGTGGTTGTCCTTCAAGGCCTTCTTGTCTGCCACAGTGACCAGGTGGTCCTTCGCCAAAGCGTTGTGGTCAGATAAAAGGACCTTGTAGTCCATATAAACAGCATTGAAGCTGTCCTTCAAGACCCTGCGGTCTGACAATAGAACCTTATGGTCCATTAACAGACCATAGTGGTCTTTCAGCAAGACCTCGTGGTCATTAACCACAAGGTCATGTTTATCCTTCAGAACCTTGTGGTCATTAACCACAAGGTCATGTTCTTTCTTGAGTGCCAAGTGGTCATTAACCACAGCAACATGGTTAGCCGCAAGGACGTTGAAGTCCTTCTGCAACTCCTCAAGGGCATCGGACTGCAGGTCGCGCACAGTGAGCACGCCCTTCAGCGCCTGACGCTCCTTGAGGAGCTCGTCCTTAGCCATGCGGACAATGTCCACAAGGCGGGCTACCCCCTCTTCGAAGGGGAGCTTGTCCTGCAGGGGATCGCTGCGGCTGAGGGCCGGCAGCTCCTGCATGTGATCAGTGCCCTGGTGGGGGCCGGGCAGGGTGGTGCACGCCGCCAACAACGGCAGCGTGCACCATCGCACGATCAACATCTTGAATCCTAATTTCATAGTGAATCAAAACTTAATACTGAGAATGTTCAATGAAATGCAAAAGTGCGGGAAGCTAAGAGTGAAGATGAGGTGAAGGTCCTTGGTGTATGATTTACCCTGGCAGGAGGAGGAGGAGGAGGAGGAGGAGGAGGAGGAGGAGGAGGAGGAGGAGGAGGAGGAGGAGGAAGAAGAAAAGGAGGAGGAGGAGGAGGAGGAGGAGGAAGAGAAGGAGTAGGATGAGGACGGTATGTGCATGTGTGTGTATGTTATCAAGGAGGTAAATGTGTTTGTATATATGAGAGAGAGAGAGAGAGAGAGAGAGAGAGAGAGAGAGAGAGAGAGAGAGAGAGAGAGAGAGAGAGAGAGAGAGAGAGAGAGAGAGAGAGAGGAGGAGGAAAAGGAGGAAAAGGAGGAGGAAAAGGAGGAGGAAAAGGAGGAGGAAAAGGAGGAAAAGGAGGAGGAGGAGGAGGAGGAGGAGGAGGAGGAGGAGGAGGAGGAAGAAGAGGAAGAGGAGGAAGAGGAGGGAGGCACCACTATAACTCACCTGACATTGTAACTCTGGGCATCCTTCATCCCTTGACCCACCAGCCTCCCACAGCATCCAGGACCCAGTTACGACAGGTGACCCGCACATGTCCCAGGTGAGTAATGGAGGAGGAGGAGGAGGAGGAGGAGGAGGAGGAGGAGGAGGAGGAGGAGGAGGAGGAGGAGGAGGAGGAGGAGGAGGAGAGGTGGTGGTAAGTGCATAGTGAAAGGCAGAGAAATGGTAGGAGAGGGAATGGAAACGAGAGCATAGAGAGGAAGCAGGGAAGAGGAGGAGACAGGGATATGGCAGAGAGAGAGAGAGAGAGAGAGAGAGAGAGAGAGAGAGAGAGAGAGAGAGAGAGAGAGAGAGAGAGAGAGAGAGAGAGAGAGAGAGAGAGAGAGAGAGAGAGAGAGTATAATACATGGTTGTCTCTTTTTTCCAACCGAGTGCATTTATCACGGAACGTTTTCGAAACATTTAATAGTTTAGCCTAAAAATTCCAGCACGTGAAACAAACAAAGAAACAAAACAAACGCGATCAAACAAAAAAACAAAGCCACGTCTGTCTGAAATTCTATGCGCATTCAGACTGTGATAATTGTTTTTGTTATTGTATAAAAAGTAATAATGTATGATAATCCACTGTATCATATTATTGTATTGATGGGGTGTGTGTTGTGTGTGTGTGTGTGTGTGTGTGTGTGTGTGTGTGTGTGTGTGTGTGTGTGTGTGTGTTCTTGCATATATCGTTATCATTTAATCAACTAAAGGAAAATAATACATCAACTTTCAACTATTTCATAACAGCAGCGCGAGTAGAACAAAAAATACAACTACAACATGAGAACATTTTCAAGCTTCCTCCACGATGCATTCTCAGTAAACAAACAATAAACAAACAAAATAAATAATAATACAACATAAACAATTAAACATTAACAATGGAATCACTACCCTGCCTGGCTTTCAACTTCCTAACCTTTCTGACACTGTAAATCCTAGAGGGAGAAAGATTGACACTGCACACTCACCCCCCGACCTTTACGCCGCACTCACACAGGTAAGAAAGGTGCATAACAGTAATAATAATAATAATAATGTTACTACTACTACTACTACTACTACTCCACCTATAACTACTTCCACACACACATACACACACCATTACAAGGCAGTGTAGAACAAGGCAAAGTGACACACCATTGAATACGGATTATAATACTATGCTAGGAGTTTTAATTTATCCAACTGTTATTTACATCTACTCTGACATACCATTAAACATAGGACGTTGTACAACTATGCTCAACACAAGTTTTCATTTACACAGCTGCCAACACCCTCGCCTGGAAATCCCAATATAGAATGTTTGAATGTAGTTTTGGGGCGACAACCTGCTTTTCCTCGCAGCCCACACTAGGGAGGGGGAGGGAAAGCTTACTGCTCCTATAACTGCCTCATCACGCTGCTTGTTGCCACCTGCTTCTGCTACTACTGCTGCTGCTACTACTACTTTTCCTTACTTTTTAACTTTTTACTTTTTCATTTATCTTTCTACCTCTAATACTACTACAACAGTTACTACTACTACTATTATTATATTTTAACTAAGAAATCCACGTTTCTCTTCATTTTCCTTCCTTCCTTGAGTGGTTGCCTACATTACTCTGTGGAAGGGAAGGAAGGACAGGACATTGAGAGACTGTCGCGTCGTCCCCTCACCCTAGCTAGCCCTCACCCTAGGATTAGCGCGGTCAGGAAGGAACCAAGAGCCACCGCCGCCACGCCGCCCGAAACACGATCAAGAAGAGCAAAGAGAGCAAAACACACACACAGAAGCACACACATGACATTTTTCCAGGTCTCAAAAATTCTGGCCACTTCCAGGAGAAAAATTTACTTTGCAAGCCTCCATTGTTTGTTTCCAGACCTCTTTCCTTTCTCTGTTTGCTGTGGAAAGATTTGCTTGCATGATGAAGGGAGGAGGGAGGAAAATTTGTCTGTAAGGGTCGTATGTGTGTGTGTGTGTGTGTGTGTGTGTGTGTGTGTGTGTGTGTGTGTGTGTGTGTGTGTGTGTGTGTGTCGAGGTGGGTGTGTATAAAATGGTGTGTAGTGGGCGTGACAAGAAGGTAAGAGTGCCTCGAGTGTCTGGGAAAATGTGCCACCTGTACTGAACACCAAAAGAGGAAATTAATAAGTAACGAAAAAGGAAAATAGAAGGAAAGCATCAGAAGAAAATGAAGGAAAGGAAATTTATACAGAAATACGAAAGAGAAAACCACACACACACACAATCAAACATTCAACCAGACATAGTTACGTTTTCTTTCCTACTAAAATTGCCATAACATAACATAAACTAAATAAAAATAATAATAGTAATACCAATGTTAATGAAAACGCAAAATAATAAGAATAAGAATAAGTATGAGAATAAGAATCAAAAGAAGACTAAGAAGAGTCCACGTAGAGTTGACTTGAGGGTAAAAACAGTCTATCACCCCGTTATTTAGGGTGAAGTAAACGATGCAGTTAAGAGGCGTAACTAAGAAGCACACTCCTTAGATCGTCCCCTTGAGTGCTGTGGAGGTGATGCTATACAACTGAGGGTACTGAGAGCCACACACAAGGGAGAAGGGGGGAGGAGAGTGTTAAAGTGTATGAATGTGTCGTGTGTGTTGTGTGGTGAGTGTAAGTAAGTGTATGTGTGTGTGCATCTTATGTGTGCCTGTCTGTGGTGTTTCTATGGATATTATATTAACTTAAAGCTCACTGAGGATATGAGAACAAACTAAAACAAAGACGAAGAAACAGGAGATGAAACAAAGATGCTGGGTGGAGGAAACAGGATATGTGGCTACAACAGATAACAGATAGAGTTAAAATACAACGGTCTGCGGTATAGAAGAATAAATCCAGAGTAAAATAGAGTAAAAAGACTTATATGTTAGTAAATAAAACTTGCTACAGACAAACCCAGTGCATTGACTCCTTAATAAAGCTGTGGGAGGTATTTATCCAGCGATATGTATAATATATGATAATAATAATAATGTGAATGATAATACGTATTCACCTCTTCCAATACTCGCATTCATAACTCGAGTGTTCAAACAAAAAAATATTGCAAAGGTGATTCGCTTACAAATGAGATTATATTAATTTGCTTCACAATTCATTCATAGATTTAATACAACTAATTCATTCTATAATTCATTCACGGACAACACCACCACCACCACCACCCACACAACCCCTTTGAACTAGACACGAGACTGCAGACACCACGACAACATTTAAGCCCAGAATCAACCTCCTTGTCTCCTACACTGCAGATAGTTACCCTTGTTAGCTACACCACTCACCTATCCCCTCATTTCCCCTCCTCTCACCTCCTTACTGACTAGCCTATCCCCTCCCATCACCACCCTGCCTCCTTCCACCCACTGCCATCCATTATCAAACTCTTCCACCCACAAATAAACTAGTATATCACCCCCTCACCCACCCTCTCACCTGCCTGGCCCCTGCATACCTATCTATACCCGCCTTCCACCTCCCTTCCCCCCTCCGCCAACTTTCCAGCCCCGCACGGATTTCCAGCCTAACAATCGTAAGCCTACTGGACAAATTTCAGCTTTTAGGCATAAATTACGTGCCTCGTATTATTGTTCCTGTTCCTCTTCCCTTCGTGTATTGTTATCTCCTTCTCCTCCTCCTCCTCCTATAAACGTTATCTCCACTATTCTTTCGTCCTTCATTCTTCTCTGTTTCCTGCATCCCTACCTCCTTTCTTTTTCTTTCTTTCCTTCGTCTTATCATCTCTCTTTCTCTCTCTTCCCCTTCGTCTAGACAGCTTCTTTTTCCTCCTCCAATTAATGCAAGTTTTATCCTCTACAAGAACAGATTACTTCTCATTTTTATACTTTCTTCCCTCCTTCCGTAACCTTTCTTTCCTCTCTTCTACTTACATTTCTCCTCCATTCATGTACAATCTTAATATCTCTCTCTCTCTGTCTCTCTGTCTCTCTCTCTGTCTGTCTGTCTCTCTCTCTCTCTCTCCCTATATTCATCATACTCTCCCTTATCCCCTTCCTCCATCCCATCTCCCTCAAATTCCTCTTTTTCCCTGTTTTTCCTCTCCCCTTTTCCCCTCTACCCATTCCCAGGTATATAAGGGCCTTCCTTACCACCATTCCCTTCCACTATGCAAGGCTGCTCTCTCTTTACTGCATCCTCCACTTCAGTTTCCCTCTCCATCCACCTGTTTCCCCTCCCTTCCCCTCCCCTTCCCCTCCCCTTCCTCACCAGCCACAAAAGGGCACTAATGTAACCCCTTGCACTATGCTAATGCCGCTATTCCCCTCACACTGGCCGCTTCCTCTTGATGCTGAGAGAGAGAGAGAGAGAGAGAGAGAGAGAGAGAGAGAGAGAGAGAGAGAGAGAGAGAGAGAGAGAGAGAGAGAGAGAGAGAGAGAGAGAGAGAGAATATTTATGCTAGAGTTTTTTGTCGTTATTTCAAGTATTCGTTTCTTTATCCAAGGAAAAGAAGGGAAGAGCATAAGGAGTAAAGAAAGGAAGAGGAAGGAAAGAATGGAAAAGTAGGAAGAGGTGAGGGATGGGTATAGGTAAGGTAAGGGTAAGGTAAGGGTAAGGTAAGGTAAGGTAAGGTAAGGTAAAGTAAGGTAAGGTAAGGTAAGGTAAGGTAAGGTAAGGTAAGGGTAAGGGTAAGGTAAGGTAAGGTAAGGTAAGGTATGGGAGGTAAGGTAAGGTAGGCATGGGTAAGAGAGAATGGAAATGGGAGGAGAAAGGGAAAAATGAGAAAAAGAGGAAAAAGAGCGAGGGAGTAAAAAAAAAGAAGAAGAAGAAAAATCACCATCCTTGACCTTCACAGATGCAAAACAAAAACAAAACAAAGAAAACCATAAAAAATACCTGACACTCAACCCGTTTTCTCCCACCAACACCCTTTCTTTCCCCTTGTTTCCGTTCTCTGTGAGGGGAAACAGGGACAGCATGAACCTAGGACTAAAAATACTTCCCCTTATAATTATATTTCTTCCCTACCTGGTGCGAGAGAGAGAGAGAGAGAGAGAGAGAGAGAGAGAGAGAGAGAGAGAGAGAGAGAGAGAGAGAGAGAGAGAGAGAGAGAGAGAGAGAGAGAGAGAGAGATAGACAGACAGAGACGAGGAACATTATCTCTAAGCTGAGGAAAAGTTGGACAAGATTACTTCCTAAGAAAAATAGATAGGACACCCGCCAAAGGGGAAAAGTTACCGAGGGAAACTTATGATGTGGAAAAGTTTTAATTTTTGACTAAGAGAGGGTGAAGACGGAGAGGGGAAGGGTGAGGGGTGTGAATAAGGTGTGGAGGAAGGGAGGGAGGGGGGGAGGGAAGGAGAGAGGGGAGGGTTAAGGAGGGAAATATATGTATGTGTGTATTAATGACATGTTTTTATAGATGGAAATTACAAGGTGATGAGTATTTGCACACACACACGCACGCACACACACACACACACACACACACACACACACACACAGCTGATTAATCGTGTGTATATATATGACTTTAAAAATATAAGGCAATAAAAGGGATAACTAATACACATATACATTAACTATTTTTTATATATATTATAGAAGATAATAAAGATAATAGATTTGAGTGCACGGACTAGTGTTTGAAAAAGGGGTGTTTTATTTTCATTGTTGTTGTTTTATAGTGTTGTTTCTGCTGCTGCTGCTTTGCCTGCTGTTTTATTTCCTGTTTTTTTTTAAGGGGGAGGAGAAGGGGTGAGAAACAGGGAAACTATTAAATGCGTGAAAAGAAAAAAAATACTTGATAAATGTACTAAGCTGGAAAAAATAACCTTGAAGATATATATTCACACACACACACACACACACACACACACACACACACACACACACACATGGGAGGTGACACTAAAACGTCCTCGTCGTTTATGTCTCTTCATGAAACTTTGGCACAAGGTTTTGTTAACTTCTTTCTCCTCCTTCCTTCCTTCCTTCCTTCCTCTTCTCTCCCTCTTCCCTCCTTCATCCCTCCCTCCCATTCTGCCACACCCCATCACTTCACTCTCCTCCTTTACTTCACCACAGACAAGTAGGCGAAAAAAATGACAATTATCTATGGTCAAAAAAGAGAATAAGAAAAATAGGATAAGAAAGTACAATTGACACATTAAATAATCTTCCTCATTTCTTCCTAACCTGTCACGGATTATGAGGAACAGGTGTAAGTTAAGAAAAGGAAAGGTAAAACAAAAGATAGGTAGAATACAATAAGGTGAAGAACGAAACAATAGATAACAGAACAGAACAGTCAGGTCAGATCAGGTCAGGTCAGGTAAGGTCAGGTACAGAATCCAAAATCGAAACTAACACAATTCCTGGAAAAAGAATAACGAGGACCAATAAGAACTGAACAAGCGACGCACTTCGAACACAAAACAAAAAAAATATAATAATAAAATAATAAAAGAATGAAAAAAAAGGAAGAATAAAAACTATATCAAACTTGACGGTCCAGTGAATGAGGTTAAAAAAAATGGAAACGAAAAAAGAGAGAGGGGAAAAAAGAGGGTGGAAAAAAAAAGGTTGGAATTGGTTTGAATTTACGTGGCTTCCGTTGTCACTGTCACCGTTTCATCAATGGTTGGCTGTAGCGTAGCACTGCAGGGCGCCTTTCATTATTTAGCAGTGTAGTGGCCCTTCAGGTATAAAGGTTTAATTGGTTGTTATGAGAGAGTGTACCTGTGCCGTGGTTACATAGGTACAATAGGGTTATTTTGACCCTATTTTTTGGGTGTTGAGTGAGGGGAGAGTTGTTGTTGTTGTTGTTAAGTAGTTTTGATTATGTGTTACCTTAAAGATTTTGTAGAATAATGTTGATGGTAACTCTCTCTCTCTCTCTCTCTCTCTCTCTCCCTCTCTCTCTCCCACACAAAGCACACCAGACCTTCAACAATTAATCCACGCACTCACCAATGACTAAACTTCCATCACATTTAGGTTATTTTTGTTTTTTTTCAACACGACCGAACAAAACAAAAAAAAAGCCACGCCATCACCTAATACAGGAACAACGCTTTTGGGTAAAACTAATTAAAAAAAAATTCTACCCACGCCCCCCCACCCACCCACTCCCCCACCCACCCTAAAAAAAACATTACATACAAAATTTCGTGTACCTATATTATGCTGCCTATGTATGTATGTATGTGTGTATGTATGTGTGTGTGTATGCCTACACTCTCAAATTGTATTTTATATTATCTTTACATTTATCATACTAACTATTACATATATCCTCATACATCCTGGCTAACTGAGTATTATTTTCTCTCTCTCTCTCTCTCTCTCTCTCTCTCTCTCTCTCTCTCTCTCTCTCTCTCTCTCTCTCTCTCTCTCTCTCTCTCTCTCTCTCTCTCTCTCTCTCTCAATTACACTGAGAGAGATATTGAAAGAGAGAAAAAAAGAAAGCGAAGGACTGAGACAGCAAGGCAAGTATGTAAAGAAGAAAGGATGCATGCAAATTATCGACAGGCGAAGGATGGAAGGAAGGAAAGATGTAGGAAAGGGAAGGAAGGAAGAAGGAAGAAAGGAAGGAAGGAAGGAAGGAGGGAAGGAGAGGAAAGTGGTCTGGCAGCATCCAGAATAAACATTTGCAAGAACCAAACACAGACAGGTGTATATTCACCTATTTTATGGACGCCTGATACACCTGGATACACTCTTGTCATAAACACACCTGTCTTGAACTACAATACACCTACACCCTCACACACACACACATACACAAAAACATAAACTAACAACCCCCCACACACACACACACTCAGGTAAAACAATATATCAATTCAAGTCTTATAAACTACTAAGTATATTTTTCTCTGCTTTCCTTTGATTTTGTTTTAAGTCTTTCAACTCTTGACTCATGTTCTTTCTTTTTTTATACCTTATAGACTTATTTCCTATCCTCATACTCTACTCCCTTATCTTGATGTCTAATTAAAGCACCACTACCTTATACACTACCTGCTACTTAACTGGATGAGGCTAAGCATGTAATCACGACCTAGGAGTAATAATGATGACAGGTAATTTATTTTCCTACTACCTGTATACATTAAGATCTACAGGTATATATGTAATGATTCTCTCCTCCTCTTCCTCCTCCCTATCTGAGCGTAATAATGAGGTCAGGTTATTAACTACCTTATTACCTGTATACATTAAGATCTACAGGTATATATGTAATGATTTTCTCCTCCTCTTCCTCCTCCCTATCTGAGCGCAATAATGAGGTCAGGTTATTAACTACCTTATTACCTGTATACATTAAGATCTACAGGTATATATGTAGTTACTCTCTCTCTTCCTCTTCCTCCTCATATGTGTGTGTGTGAGGGAGCCGAGGGGTAGGAGGAGGGGGGAGATGATGTTCGTGCGTCAGTTTCTCAAAAAAAGTAAATAAAAAATAAAAAAAATAAATAAAAATAAAAAAATAAATAAAAAAAAGAACATATATACAAGCAGATCAAAACAATAAAAAACAGCATGATACAAAAGGATCTCAAACACTTGCATATAAATGGCGATCTGTTCCCCTCGTGTACGTCTGGTCGCTACATTTGGTTTACGAACAGAGGACAGGGAGGGAGAGGGGAGAGGGAGAGGGAAGGAGAGGGAAGGGAAGGAGGAGTGAGGGAAGGGAGGGGAAAGGATGATATCAAAAAGGGAAGAAAGACAGGAATGCGTAGAGCAAGTGATGTTATGTGGGGAAAGTCTCTCTCTCTCTCTCTCTCTCTCTCTCTCTCTCTCTCTCTCTCTCTCTCTCTCTCTCTCTCTCTCTCTCTCTCTCTCTCTCTCTCTCTCTCTCAGGTACAGAAAAAAGAAAGAAAGAGAGACACACACACACACACACACACACACACACACACACACACAAGCAGCCACTTAACCCTTCTTTACGGCCACAAAAGGTTCGAGACGGCGCATCTTTCACCCTTAGAAATGGGTCACCCGGGAGCCCGTTTTCTATTCCCTTAGCCAGCACGAGACGGGGTACTAAGTTAACCTCCACGACGCTCGATTCAGACCAATGGCAGTCTTCATCACGCTCTCTCTGCATTCTACTGCCTCACTCTCCTCCCTCACCTCGTCACGGGTCAGAACGAGATAGTTATAGAAGGTGGGAAGACAATAGTGTGGTGAAAAGAATGTAAGATAGGCAATAATTTTTCCTTTGATATAATGTTAAGGGATAAGTGAGACCTTTGAGGAGTTGAAAGCAGGGAAACAAGGGGAAAACAATGACAGGGTGGGAAACAGGGAAGGATTGACTGGAAGGTAAGGCCACGTGGGAGGAACAGAGGGTTAGAAGGGGAAAAAATGTTACTGTATACAGGGATAAAGGGGTTCACTACACACGTACACACACACACACACACACACACACACACACACACACACCACACACACACACACACACACACACCTCCTCCCCTTCCCTTCACAGTATACAACACACCTAAAACCGTAACGCCCGTGCACCTTTCCACACCTGTCCACACACCTGCACCCACACCCACACCCACACACACACACGCCAGGTTGTCGCTACACATCTGTCACCACCTTTTGTTTCCCCCGTCCCTACTCTCACAGCAGTGTTTGTTGTTGTTAGTTTCCCTCCACACAAAAGAGGAAAAAACACAAACATACACAAACTAGAACTCTACTCGTGAATAGACTTTAAGAACCAACGTATGGAGTGAAGGCATTTCGCGGATTTTATGGACAATGGCATGTAAACAAACCAAAAAATGTCAACTGTAGCCTTTTCCAAAACATGACTTTCTTCCTCATTTTCTCGAAATATCATTGACACATCTGATAGACCTAATAAAACTGTACAACTGTCATTATGAATATTTGCTCTACGACTAATAATTATCCAGTAAAATTCTAATTAACCTCATACACCTGTTGGGAAAGTGTAATGTCCTGTAAGCTCCTTGGCGGTAAATGAAACCCAAACATTACCTCAACAAAATAATAATAATAATAATAATAATAATCTTTCTTTTGACACTCACAAACGAATAAGGAATGTTTCAAGCTTTCATTAATCAAATAGCACTTTACTTTGTTCCATCATTACTATTATCATTATTATTATCATTATTATCAGTCTTTCACATCTTATATTTTTCATTAACATGCTCAACATACGTAATATTTATTTCGAAAGGTTTGTCTTCTTCCTGGTCTGAATGTATTTATTAACAATTTCTGGTATTAATATTGTGACTATTGTGTGACATTTACAGTCTTCCTTTAATCTCTCTCTCTCTCTCTCTCTCTCTCTCTCTCTCTCTCTCTCTCTCTCTCTCTCTCTCTCTCTCTCTCTCTCTCTCTCTCTCTCTCTCTCTCTCTCTCTCTCTCTCTCTCTAATAATAATAATAATAATAATGATTAATATGACGTAAATAACAATGTATTATGTTATCACGAATATGAAAGACAGAGTGTAATTATTCTTTTCTTGTCAATTCATCATCATTATACATTCTCAATAAGACTTTCAACATTTATTTTCATTTGCATAGAAGAAGGAAGAGGAAGAGGAAGAGGAGGAGGAGGAGGAGGAACTAAGGTTATTAGTTTTTCATGACCTTAGTGGAAATAACAAAATAAATCACTTGAATTGTCTTATTTTTCTTTTTCTTTCTACTTTGAATAACATTTTTTTCTTTTATTTTCTCTTATTCAACCTGAGTGACAACTTACTTAACGCAGCTTGTGTGTGTGTGTGGTGTGTGTGTGTGTGTGTG
>JAPQNM010000028.1:2083497-2125997 GCA_029783475.1 Metacarcinus magister | reverse complement strand
TAAACAGGTGTTATATTACAGCCCAGCGTTAATTTCGTACAGGTAACTTTTGGACCCGTGTTAATTAGGTGATACAGGTGATACTTTCTACATCAATAAGGAACCAACACGGGCAAGGTTAATTAAGGTCCTCAGGTAACTTAACAGGTAAATTTTGAGGGGAGATGTGATTTTAAGATTATTATTTATTTATTTATTTGATTTTATTTTGTATTTATTCTTTGTTTCCCTTCCAGCAGTACCATAGTGTGCTCCATCATCCACCTGTGCTGTTTGCCTCTATATAAAGGTGTGTATAGGTAAATGGTGAGGGGGAAATATTCAAAAAGGGGAAAGGAAGGGGTACGGGAGTCACCATCCCAATAATTGACGGTCACTACGTTTTATCGAGTGTGTCAAGGCCTTCACCACCCTACTGTGTGCACGCAAAAACGCACACGCAAACGCAACGCACATACACGTACACATATAAAAGGACAGCCTTCACCCTATTGTTTAAACTGATATACAAACAACCTATCTCTTTCTCTCTCTTTTTTTTTTCTCTCTCTCTCTGTCTATGTAATCCAATCCCTTTATACTATTTTCCACATTTCTAGTGTCTCATATTTTCCTTCCATTCCATTTTTACTTCTTTATACTTTTATTTCACTCCCCTTTTCTGCCTCTCTCTCTCTCTCTTTATCTCTCTTTCCATTTGTGTTCCTCTAAATTGCTTTCCATATGTATATAAATAGTCATATTTCACTACGTTTAAAATTTTAGTCATGCTATTACTTCACAATCCTCCTCCTCTACCACCTCCTCCTCCTCTTCTTCCTCCTCCTTGCTTTTATCATCATATTTCTACTTTTATTAATTATATTCCTTCTTCGTCATTTATTTCTTACTTAGTCCTATTTTATTTTTTTGTTATTATTATTGTAGTAAAAAAAGATAAAGAGAGATAAAGCAAAGGTTGAGTGTAATGTTTCTCTCTCTCTCACACACACACACACACAGTTCCATTACACTATCACAACACATAACAAAGGATTCCTAACCACTAACGAACCCCAAAGACTGCAACGCAAACATCCTATACTACTACAACAACAATAATAATAATAATAATAATAATAGTAGTAGTAGTAATAATCTCTCGTTTTCATCCTACGAGCAATCATTCTTTTTCACTTCATGTTTTCTTGATATGGTCCGCCGTTTAATCTGTGTTCCCTTGTGAGTTGGAAGCAGTGAGGCGATCTGAATGAGGAGTCTGAATCGACAAACAAAACCCAACGTGTTCCAGAAAGGCAACTTTAAAATAGATATTCATGTTGTAGATGAAAAGGTTACGACCACCACCGATGTGCAGATAGATATTCGTAGTTAATGAATAGAACAAGATTTACTGTGAAATTCAGGTGGATATTCGTGTAATTAATGAATAGATCAAGCTTTATGAAATAGATATTCTTGTGTAGATATGAACAGGTTACAACGAGCAGATATTTTATGTAGTAAATGAAAAGATTAAGACCAAAAGAGATATTGAAATAGATATTCTTATTGTAAATGAGAAGATTTCCTCTCAAAGCGACATTGAAAAGAAAACATAAAATCAAAACTATTCCCAGAAACCAAAATAGAAATAGGTTATTGAAAAAAGATGAGTTTCCTAGAAGAAGAAAAAACAATACACAAGTTCTTGGAAGCTCTCGAAAGTATTGGAAAGTTCTAAAAAATTCCTGAAAGTTCAAATATGACATACAAAACATAACAGTACACGTCTAGAACAGAATCTCAGACATGAAAACATAACACATTGTACTCACTCTAACAGGCGTCGAGGGAGCAGTAAAGGGAAGTCACATTACCTGAGGGGAGATCAATTACACAATTAGACACAATAATTCAGGTAAAAGGACTCATTACACCTGAAATTAAGGTAAAAATGCAATTACCATGTCCTAACGAAGCTAATGGCCTCGACGAGATCAGGTAACGAGGCCACGGTTGTCTGCTGATAAGTTATTGGTACTCACACACACAGAGGAAAAAAAAAGAAATATTCAGTTCTAGTAAAGAAATAATAATAAAATAAAATAAATAGTTGAGTAATAATCTTTATCGGCTTTCCAAAACTGCATCGGCAAATAAAAATAAAAAAGAAATGAAAAAAGATGTCGACTTTAACCATTCATCAATTTTAACATTCCAGACTTACAAAAAAAAAAAAATAATAATAATAATAATAAAAAGAAGAAAAAAAAACGTTTAAAATTTTAGTCACGCTTTTACTTCACAATCCTCCTCCTCTACCACCTCCTCCTCCTCCTCCTCTACCACCTCCTCCTCCTCCTCCTCCTCTTCCACCTCTTCCTCCTCCTCCTCCTTGCTTTCCATAACTGAATATTCATGGCACCATCACCGTTGGTAAACCTTAACACACTAAGTCAGGGATGAGGGATGCCTGCTAGCCGCCCCGCCCTCCTCTCTTACTGCCTCCTAACCTTTCCTCCATCTGCTTACCCTCCTTTACTCTCCTCTTCCTCCCTCCCTGTCTACATCCTTCATATCTACCCCCTCCCTCCTTCCCTCCTTCCAGAAACTACTGCTCCTACACTTCTTCTCCTTCTCGTAACTAATCCTACTCCTTCCTCCTTCCTTGCCTGGATTCCTTCACCAAAAATAATAATAATATGAAACGTAACAACAAAGTGAAGAGGAGGAGGAGGAGGAAGAGGAGGAGGAGGAGGAGGAGGAGGGATGAGAAAGTACACAGACACCTACGCCCAAGAATACCTAACTGCTTAACTTAGGAGGGAATAAATCATACAGGTAGTGACATGTAAGTAAGGGAGGCGCCTAGACTCACCCCCTTGCTATAGTTAAGATCAGGACTAGACTAGGTTAGGTTAGGTTAGGTTAGGTTAGGTTAGGTTAGGTTAGTTAGGTTAGGTTAGGTTAGGTTAGGTTAGGTTAGGTTAGGTTAGGTTAGGTTAGGTTAGGTTAGGACTAGGATGACAATGATTATATCTCCTATCGCAGAAGCATCCTATATCCTATGTGTCCCTTCGTGTTGTCTCTTGGATTGTTTAAGTTCACACACACACACACACACACACACACACACACACACACACACACACACACACACACACACACACACACACACACACACACACACACACACACACATCTACTCAGCCTCATCTTTTTATTCACTTTCACTATTTTTTCTTCTTTGTCCTCGTTCTTTTCTTATTTTTTTCCTTTCCAAAACGATAAAGACAATACCAACCAACATTCTCTCTCTCTCTCTCTCTCTCTCTCTCTCTCTCTCTCTCTCTCTCTCTCTCTCTCTCTCTCTCTCTCTCTCTCTCTCTCTCTCTCTCTCTAATCAGGTTACCGTCTACCCCACTCTCACCTCTCCAGAATCACTATAGTCAATTTAAATTAACTTGAACTGGGGAGGGAGAGAGAGAGAGAGAGAGGAGAGAGAGAGAGAGAGAGAGAGAGAGAGAGAGAGAGAGAGAGAGAGAGAGAGAGAGAGAGAGAGAATATTACCTAAAGCAAACAAGAAACATTTACAACAACTTCAACAAAACAAACAAATCGACAGTAAACAAAATCAAACAATTATCTTCATCATCATCATCATCATCAGCTTCCTTCTTTTTTTTCCGTCTTCCTCTTCCTCTTCTTCTTCTGCCTCTTTGTCGAGCTTCATTTGGCAGATTACTTCCTCCTCTCAAGAAAAGTTTCCCATTTCACTAATTGCTTGCATCGAAATCAACATTAATTACGGGAAAACAATAACTTTCCTCTCAACACTCAACACTCAACACTCCTTTCCTCTCCTTCGCGTTTGTCTGTTTTCCTCCCACCAACTTCTTGCCTTTCTCAAAAGAAAGAAAGAAAGAAAGAAAGAAAGAAAGAAGTCAAAATAATCGCTAGCTTTATTTATTTTTCTCTCAAAAGTGGGAGAGAGAGAGAGAGAGAGAGAGAGAGAGAGAGAGAGAGAGAGAGAGAGAGAGAGAGAGAGAGAGAGAGAGAGAGAGAGAGACGGGGAAAAAACATGGATGTGTAGGACGGTATGTGTGGGAGAGGAATTTTTTGTTTCTCTCTCTCTCTCTCTCTCTCTCTCTCTCTCTCTCTCTCTCTCTCTCTCTCTCTCTCTCTCTCTCTCTCTCTCTCTCTCTCTCTCTCTCTCTCCATCCATTATCAGCATTCAGACGCATTTTTGTTTTTCTTCTTATTCATTCATTTATTCAGGTTTTCATTCGCTTTTCATCCACATCATCACCTGAAGGCTGAAGCATTAACTAGCGTCCTTCGTAGCATTCTCTCTCTCTCTCTCTCTCTCTCTCTCTCTCTCTCTCTCTCTCTCTCTCTCTCTCTCTCTCTCTCTCTCTCTCTCTCTCTCTCTCTCTCTCTCTCTCTCTCTTTCAATTTTCTATGCAATTGTATTATTCATATTTGTTTTTGTTTATATCTAACAATTCCCTTTAAGCTACATCTCATTTTCTCACCACCACCACCACCACCACCACCACCACCACCACCACCACCACCACCACCACCACCACCATCACCACCACCCAAAATTGCACACATTCCAGCTTATTGTCAAGTATTTAGGTCACATGACATTTCCTTTAGTTCCTCCTACGAAAATTTTATCCTTAATTCATTTTTTTATCTCTCTCTAATCTCTCTTTCCACAAAAATAGTATCTTCATATATTTCATTTCTATATATATTTTTTTATTTTTTAGTTTCCTTTAACGTGTGTATCGGTTTAATTTCCCTGGTAACGATTTTATATCAATTACAACGCATCCAATAATTTTATCCAATTAATTTTTTTTTTTTATCTGTTTTTGTTTTTTATTTTTATTAACGAACACCTATATTTAGTTTTTATTCAACGTATTCTTCATATTTCCACTAACTTTTTTTTTTTTTTATTTGCGTGTTGCTTCCTTCATTATTATCATCATTATTATTATCATTTTTGTTATCATTATCTTTATACTGTTTATTTATACTCTCATTTACATTTTTATCCCACAATTACGTCTCATTTCCCTTCCACTAATGATATACAAGTTTCCCTTTTATACTTTTCACAGCTAACAATTCTTTTTAGACGTATCACTTATTTCCCATTTTCTCTACATACCTCTAACTCCCCCACTCCGCTTTCCATTTTCTATACCCCTCCCACCTCTCTCTCTCTCTCTCTCACCCCCGACTCCGCTATCCATTAATATGTATGTACTTTCACATTTTTCTATTGCATTTCTCATTTTTCACTGGCATCTCATTTTCACGAAACGAAAGTCACCGCCGCCGCCACCACCACCACCACCACCACCACCACCACCACCACCACCACCACCACCACCACCCTTTGTAACAGGTCAAATTGTTCTTCTTTTGTGGTTAGGGAATTATTATCATTTTTTTGAAGCGTTGATAGAAAAAAAATTCCCTAATCGTTATAGGAATTATTATTAAATTTGAATTGAAAAAAAAAAAAAACGCTTTGGGTACGAGTGTTTTTTTTTTATGTATTCTTTATTTTTTTTTTTTATGGCGATGATAAAAATAAATATTCTTAGTTCCATGAAATCCAAAACGATAAAAATGAAATATTATTAACTGGAATGTACTTTTGTATGGAGTTTTTATTATTTTTATTATTTATAACTACATTTCCTTCACACCTGCTCGCTCTCTCTCTCTCTCTCTCTCTCTCTCTCTCTCTCTCTCTCTCTCTCTCTCTCTCTCTCTCTCTCTCTCTCTCTCTCTCTCTCTCTCTCTCTTACAAGGTCAAATTATTCTTTTGAAAACGCGACCATTCAATTTCAATGCGTCTTCCTCCTCCACTTCCTCCTCCTCCTCCTCCTCCTCCTCCTCTTCTTCTTCCTCCTCCTTCACTGTCCAATGCCTCTCACTTCAGATCAGACGGTGTAGTTTATCTCAAACAGCCTCGTAAGGACTAACAGGTCTGCTGCTGTTTGTTCTTCCCTTTGTATTCCTCCTCTTCCTCCTCCTCCTCCTTCAGTGTCTCCTCTACGGCCGCGCTTAACACCGTTCTAATTTTATTTTACAACGTTTCCCATTTTCCTCCAAACATTCTCTCTCTCTCTCTCTCTCTCTCTCTCTCTCTCTCTCTCTCTCTCTCTCTCTCTCTCTCTCTCTCTCTCTAAATATCCCCCTGGTGGACATATCTCACACTACCTTCTCCTCCTTTCTATTTTACATCAGTCTTTCCTCCTTCTTCTTCTTTTTCTTCTCTCTCCTTACGTTTTCCCATGCTCGCCTCCTCCTTATACTCCTTACATTTTAAAAGGTGTGTGCAATATATTATTATTCTTATTTCTGCTGCTTTCATTTCGTTGGGAGGACAGAGGGAAATTCTTATTCCTTCTCCCACCACACGTTGATATAATTTCAGTTTCCTCAGAAAGAGAGAGAGAGAGAGAGAGAGAGAGAGAGAGAGAGAGAGAGAGAGAGAGAGAATATATATATAATCTGTATTTTATGATGCAGATTAGATTCTCTCTCTCTCTCTCTCTCTCTCTCTCTCTCTCTCTCTCTCTCTCTCTCTCTCTCTCTCTCTCTCTCTCTCTCTCTCTCTCTCTGTACACTAAATCCAGGGGTCATTTAAGCGTGGTGTGTACATATAACATTTTCCCCAATGAAGCCACGGCCCATTCTCTCTCTTTTGCAAAATGCCTCCCTCTTTCTAATCACAAACCATCAGGCTCCCCATCACCATAAAAAAACATACCCTTACCCCCCCATTCCCACTCCCATTCCCATTCCCACTGCCCTCTCCCACATCCAGTAATAACAAATAGAAAATGGAAAACGCCTGGCCATTGAAAGGGATGGCTGAGTTAAAAAAAGAAAGAAAAAAGAGGAAAAAGAAGAAAAAAGTGTGAATGACAAGTAGGAAGAATGGTGAGTGCAAGGGGAGACAGGTATGAGGGGAGATGAGGGGAGATGAGGGGAGACGAGGTGACAGGTGGAATGTGGAATCAAGGGATGGACGTCAAGGGGAAGTGAGGGGAGGTGACAGGGAGGTGAGGGGAGGTAAGGGGAAAATATATTGACCAAGTTAGCCATTCCTTTCCCCTCATTGAATTGGCCACATAAAAAAGCCTACCAATGACTCCATGAGAAGAAGCGATTTGGCAGTGAATCACGAGGAGGAGGAGGAGGAGGAGGAGGAGGAGGAGGAGGAGGAGGAGGAGGAGGAGGAGGAGGAGGGAGCTAGGAGTGGACTGACACCATTACCTTGATGCTATCGTCTGTAACAAATAGTCTCTCTCTCTCTCTCTCTCTCTCTCTCTCTCTCTCTCTCTCTCTCTCTCTCTCTCTCTCTCTCTCTCTCTCTCTCTCTCTCTCTCTCTCTCTCTCTCTCGTGTGCGTGTGCGTGTGTGTGTGTGTGTGTAATAATGAAGCCTACACGATCATCTCCATTACGAGGGTGAGTGGACAGGTAACACTAATTATCAGATTACCTTAATACCTGACCAATTCCACTTTTCTCTTGCTTTTATGAGCTTTGGCTTGGACGTTCCTACCTGTTGATGATGATGATGATGATACTGTTATTGTTATTATTATTGTTATGTAGGAAGTAGAATTATTACCAGCATCACTTTCATCCACACACACACACACACACACACACACCTGACGTTAAAACACACACACTGTCTATTTATTTTCCTTGAGGCGGCCTTCAAAACTTGCTTGATCTTGTGTGTGTATGATGTTTCCCTGGGCGTAACTCAACACACAAAGGCTGGTGGGGGTGTTGTGGGGGTAGTGTGGGCGTTGTGGGGTAGTGTGGGCGTTGTGGGGTAGTGTGGGCGTTGTGGGGTAGTGTGGGCGTTGTGGGGTAGTGTGGGCGTTGTGGGGTAGTGTGGGCGTTGTGGGATAAGCTATTGAAGTTATAGACGACACCCACCCAAAGACAGGAATAATAGATAGACAGACAAATAGACAGATTGATAGATAGATAGACAAGAGCATAGGGATTATATTTTCAACAGTGGTGCATCTGATCCTACCGATACTCCGATACCTAATGATGCCGATAAAGGTAGTGAACCCGATAAAGGTACCGATATAATGACTACACGAATCGGTTCATTAATACCGATAACAATGATGATATAACTGATCCTCTTAATACCGACGTGGATAATAATAATAGTAATAATAATAATGATAATAATGATGATGATAATAATGATAGAGAGCCCTGTACGTATTCTCACCACCACCACCACCACAATAACAATAATAATAATAATAATAATAATAGCAAATAATAAATAAAATAAATAAATAAATAAATAATTACAAAATAAGTATCACAAAACGGGTGCTCAGCGGGTGTATAATTAAACTCACGAAGTAGAATAATTGAGGCGTCACTTCCAGGCGAACTAGACCAACACACCAACCAACCCATTAACATATACTACACCAACATACTATTATTACATACGCGAGGCTGCAGTCTATGAATTACTGTTAAGAATACTATTGTCAAAACTTCTTTTTTTTTATTGGTGGTGGTGGTGGTGGAGGTAAGGGTACGAAGGAAGGGATGGAGGAAGGAAGGAAGGAAGGAAGGAAGAGAAAGGAATAGAAGACAAGAAGAAAGAAAGGAGGGAAGGAAAGAAAGAACGAGAATAAAAGGAATAAATCGAACGTTGCCTCACTTCACTCTCTCACTCTCTCTCTCTCTCTCTCTCTCTCTCTCTCTCTCTCTCTCTCTCTCTCTCTCTCTCTCTCTCTCTCTCTCTACTGATTGCTCTCCTTGTCTTCCAGCCAGACTTTCCTCCGTCACGATGTCTCTCACCTTCCTCCACTTCTCTCCCTTTTTCCTCCGTTTCCTCCCTTCAACCCTGACACATTTCTCCTATATCACCCCATTTCCCTTGCATTTTTTTCCCCCTTGGACTAAATTTTCTTTTTTCTTTACATTTTCATCTTTTTTTTTGGGGGGTCGTGTTTAGTAAATCCATTTGATATTCTAGATTTTTTCCACTAATCTTTCTCTCTCTCTCTCTCTCTCTCTCTCTCTCTCTCTCTCTCTCTCTCTCTCTCTCTCTCTCTCTCTCTCTCTCTCTCTCGCTCGCTTTCAGTTATCAATAATCCTCATTCATATTCTTTCCTCATACCTCCACGTCTGTCTGTCTGTCCGTCGGTTCAAGTTTATTACACTTTCTTTCTCTCTTTTCTCATCCTTCTCTCTCTTTCATCTCTCTCTCTCTCTCTCTCTCTCTCTCTCTCTCTCTCTCTCTCTCTCTCTCTCTCTCTCTCTCTCTCTCTCTCTCTCTGAGCCTCTCCTCAATCTTCACATTATTTCTCGCGTCTTATACTTTCCTGCTATCTCCCTCCGTTTCAAATTACACGAATGTATCAACTTCCACCGCCAGGAAATCCAGTATAAAAAAAATAATAAAAAAAACAAGTAAGGAGTGTGTTTGGAAGGGAGGGAGAGAGAGAAGGGGTTGGGGAGAAGGAAGGGGGAGAGAGAGAGAGGGGGAAGGGAGAAAAGGATGTGTTATTTTGAGGTGATAATATTTCCACCATCACATTACCACGCACACACCCACACACACACACACACCCACACACACACACACACACGCACACGATAACCCAATTACCCCTTGCCGTAACAAATCGCCATCTCAAGAGCAAAACGGCGCACCTAGGAGCCTCTACTCGGCGCAAACTTTTCCCATCTATCCGATTAGCCATGTAGAGGGGTAAAGAGAGGGTTCAGAAGAGGGTAAAGGGGAGGAAAAAGGGGAGGAAAAGGGGAGGGAAAAGGGGAGGTGAAAGGGGAGGAAAAAGGGGAGGAAAAAGGGGAGGAAAAAGGGGAGGAAAAGGGAGGTAAACGAGTGCAAGGGATATATATGTGTCACCCTTGAGACTATCACAGAAAAGGAAAGCTCAAAGAAAACTTGCTTCACACACTAATTAATCTGAGAGGGAGGGAAAGGAAGGCGAGAGAGATTAAGGGAGATGTGAGCAATATTAAATAAAGGCCAGGAATGAAGGCAAGGAAGGAAGGAAAGGAAGATGGGAAGTTGATGTTGAGCGAGGCAGTGAAGTCAGTTCCACGTTTTCTATTCTATTAAGTTACGTGGAAATCGAGGACAAACTCAACAAGCATTCGTTATGTTGTATAAATGACGCGTATAAGTTATGCATGTATCACCTCTTGCCTTAAGTCATCGATACACCACTACTACGGAGGGAGGACAGGAGGGAAGGAGGGAAGGAGGGAAGGAGGGAAGGAAGGAGGGAAGGAGGGAAGGAGGGAAGGAGGGAAGGAAGGAAGACGAAAGGATAGGAGAGGACGGATGGAGGGAAGGTAAACAAGTATGATGCATCTAATATTACTTGAAGTGGATGGTGGAGAGGCTGCAATATAAGGGGAGGAGAGAGAGGGAAGGAGTGAGGTACGGAGGAAGGGAAGAGGTCAAAGGAATAGGAAGGGAACAGGGGATATTTAAGGATGGAAAGGAAACAAAGATAATTTAAGGATGGGAAAAGAATAAAAAGGAACTGACCACGGATTATTAAGAGGAAACAATAAATATTTAGGCAGGAAGACGGAAACAAAGGGAGATTTAGTACTAGAAAGGAAACAACAGATATTTACAAATGAAGAGTGAACAAATATTTAAGAATGAAGAGAAAATAACCAAGAAAAAAGAAGAGAAAACACCAAAAAATGTAATGATAAAAGAGTGAACGAAAAGGAGATTAAAGAATGAAGTGAAAGAATCCAGGAAAGAAGAAGGAAAAAACTAAATAGCTTGGAGTGAAGTGGAAACATGAAAGCTTCCTTCTTACACTAGTACACAAGGGGGGGGGCGTTGGGGGGGCGTTGAGGGGGGTAGGGGGAGGGGAAACAGGACATCATCTAAGAGGCGTGGCAACCTTTCCCCGATAACCAAGACGGGAAAGGTTGGGTAAAGTTTGGGATAATGTACAAAGTTTGCTTGAAGAGAGGAGAGCGACAGTGGCCGGCGCGCGTGGAAAGTTTGAAGTGTTAAACCAGTGTTGGGAGTGAGTGTGTTACGACGTCCCGCGGGAGAAGTGCCGGGGGAGTGATAGCTTACCCTGATGCATGAGCCGCCGCACCAATGTGATAGCTTACTGTGATACAAACAAACACTGCTATACACTTTATACATTTGGTGAGATTTAAACGAGAACACACACACATACACAAACACACACACACACACACACACACACACACACACTTAAAAAATAGAAGAAAAAAAAGCACGTTACTAAATTTAATACAGCGCTTGAAAATAATCTCAGTGTCCTGCCTGAAAATTGCCCAAAATAAAGCAGCATCCGCGGGTTCAAAAAGTCTTTGTGGATTCAAAAAATGACCTCAAAAAATATCTACGTTGCATCAAAATTAAATACATTACCCGCTGAAAACGATCTGGGATAAATGCCGAGGAGGGGAGCAAGGGGAGAGAGGGGAAGGAAGGGAGAGGGGAAGGAAGGGTTAGGAAGAGGGAAGGGGAGATTATATCATTAATTCTGTATCGGAATGTGGGGAGGGAAGTGATGCGAGGGAGAAAGTAAACATGAGGAAGAAGAGAAGAGAGAAAAGAATATAGGGAGAGGGGAAATAAAGAGGATGGTGTCGAAAGCGGAGGAAAGTAGAAGGGAAGGGGAAAGGGGAGAGAAAAAATGTATGGGAGGGATATAAATGAGGGAAAGGTATTCTCCGTCAGAGTAATCCCTTGAGAGTGTATTTTTAACAGGATTGAAGTGCGTCGGGCAAGGACAAAGGCGGGAGGGATCATTGACACAAAGACTTGGATGTACTGAGCTCGACTTCACAACATTGTACAAATACCTCCATAAAAAAAAACATGAAAAAAAAATGATTGAAAGGTGATCTAAAGTACTCTATAGATCAACACGAATATAAATAAAACCATATAGAAAATAGCGTCTGTATATATATAAGAAATTTCAAACTAACATATGAAAAGTAAAACAAGTTGGATCAATATAAATAAATCACATAGCGAGGAAATTTCATTATCCAACTCAAATCAAAACAACATTAAAACTGCTCACAAAACACCTCTCCCCGCCCATTACACCTGTGCGTAATACCTGTAAATTTGCATAATGTATTCCCTGAGCTCAAGCCTTGCCCTCCCGACCCCAAACTTCGGCCAGATTTACCTGAGCCTCCTAATTCTGTGATACCTGTGTCGATCTGGCCCAGGTACGCTATGAGTTTATTTCACCTCTCTCTCTCTCTCTCTCTCTCTCTCTCTCTCTCTCTCTCTCTCTCTCTCTCTCTCTCTCTCTCTCTCTCTCTCTCTCTCTCTCTCTCTCTCTCTCTCTCTGTCGTTTGTGGTTCTGTTTACCTGCGTCAAGTCCTGTGGCTCGCTTTGGCTTAACACTGATAGCCGAGTACATACTAACTAGGTTTCAGCTCTACCTGTGGCGAGGGTCTGCAAGGGAAGCAAGAACACTCTCAGATTACTTACCTTTGCGTGGACGGAGCTGGGTGGGTTGGTGAGTCAGTGAGGCGATGAGTACTTGGAGATGAGGATGAGTGAAGGAGTCCAGCTGCATCACACTGGGTCTGGGTAAAGCAAATAAAGATATACATTAAGATAGTGATCATTCTATAAAAATAAACAAGTAAAAATGTTAAAATATAAACAGTAAGTCTTGGCAATAAACTCTGGAAGGAAGAAATGGCAAGAGAGAACAATCAAAATACATAAACTGGAAGGAGCAAATAAAAGCTGAAGATATATACGACAATAACATGGATTTCACAACAGTATTCAGGGCAAGAACGAGTATCATACAACTTAATTGGAGAAAATCGCCTCGCAAACAATGGATTCTACTGCGCGTTCTGAAGCACAGCACAAGAAGAAGAAACTGATATATTTCCTAATTCACAGCCACAACTAAGACATCTGTAGAAGAACACAAGTACTGCTACAACCCTAACAAGACAATACAGATTACTTACAGAAAAGCATCCCATTATTTTGTAAACACAGCAGTAAAGAGGTAATATAAAAACAAACCAACAGTGTAGAAAGCGTGGAAATACAGAGAGGAAAAAGGTATGAGATTTAACTTTACAATAATAGAGGATGAGGGTCGATGTTGCAATGATTTACTATATTACTATTACTATTATTACTACTACTACTACTACTACTACTACTACTACTACTACTACTACTACTACTACTACTACAACGTGGAAGGTGTTGACCATCGAAAATAGTTAAATAGACGATATAAACATTCTTTCGAAGTATAAATAATCTTTCTTTATGTACATTTACGTCAAACTCCTTACATTACATCGAGGAAGAGGCTACACAGGTCACCACATGAGCTTAAACACCCTGCCAGACTCACCCTGCCAGACTCACCCTGCCAGACACACCCTGCCACCCACCTCAACACTGGTAAGAACATGTTTTAATGGTATACTTGAAACACAACCCGTCATAGTGATACATACACTTTGTGATATATATTAAACACACTATTTCAGTATAACGACCACCTTTGCTTCTGACAATACACTGTAATGAGGTGGAATTTAAGTGACTATGATTCTAAAATAGCAATGTTAGTTAATTAAATAAAAAAAAGGAAGTTAAATTTGTATAGTCATATGTGGTGTTTTTTTTAGCAATATTTAAGTCACCACCACAAATACCAACACCAGATATACACCACCACCACAATACAACCTTAAGCCTCTGAATAACCAAATACTAATGTAGCCTAACTTTAATTTAGGCTTTATAGCACACTAGCACTTGGCCCGGCTCAAGCCCAACACTGAGTCAGGCTTTACCCAAGTCGCATCACCTAAACAACGGGCTGGACGGCCTGGCGGGCGGGCGGCGGGCGGGCGGGCGGGCTGGCGTCTGGTTATGAAATAGACTATGATAATAAACAGTCCACCGCCAGACAACAAAGACCAGATGGCATTAGACGGGCTATGAAGTAAGATTAAAGAGTGATATTTCTTATTTTTTTAACCAGATGGTATTAGAAACGTTATGGAAGATGATTAAAGTGATATATTTTTATTTTTTAACCATGTGGCGTTACACAAGGTATGAAGTAAGATTTAAAAGTGTTTTATTTTTACCTTTTTTCCTCTAATAGATCAAATAACTTAAATAAAAAACATTAAAAAGCATATAATTTTACTCCCAAAGACGTTTATCACAAGTGAATTAGTATGAAGTATTAAACATTGCGTAACATATATTATGTAGCACTGTAGTAAACGTAATCTATCACCACAACAGAGGGTGATGACCAACCCCAACCTGCCTACAAAGGGTGCGAGGCTGTCGACACCACAGGGAATACTCAGATAAAGGGAAGGTGAAAGCACTCTGCCACTGTATCTCTAATAATAATTAATAACCTTCCCTACTAACTCCCCGCCCGCTGCCTACACACGCCTGCAAGTGAGGTGTTTCAGGATGCCTACACATGCCTATACCTTCACTAGATAGGCCTATTGGAGAGGCTGAATTCTGTGTAGTAATATGGAGCAGGGCAAGGAGGTGAAGGTTGGGGAATATTATTGTAGAAGTAGAAGTAGTAGTAGTAGTAGATGATAACAATTCACATAAGTAATAATAATAATGATAATAATAATCTAATGAAGGCACGAGTGTTAGCCTTGCACACACTCCCCTCACTCTCTCCCTCCCAGTGAACAAACAGCTTAGTACCGTGAGAGGGGAAGCCAGGGAAGCCAGGCACCCCTTACACTCACTCTCTTTTTTTGTTTGCCTCTCTCTTCTCCTCCCCAGCACCCTCCTACCCTACATTCCATACGGGGAAACACAACCATTTCCCCTCACTCCCTCTCCTGATCCTCCTAACCTTCCCCTCAAACCCCTCTTACTGACACCTAACGAAAAGAAGAGAGGAGGGAAGATTACTTATGTCTCTCTCTCTCTCTCTATGAATACAGGAATGCAAATTATCCTCACTTTTTTATATATATACATAAGTTTGGGTACAATTTTCTGAGGGGAAGAATGCAAGACGAAGCAATAACTCGAGGAAAATGAAGCAAGTTTCCAGAAGCAAAGAGTCGTCAGGAATGAAGCAAGTTTCGAACGATTACACCAACAACTTCCACCACCACCACCACCACGACCTGAAGTAGTAGTGGTGGTGGTGGTGGAAGGTTTCTCGCAAAGTACAGCGCGGGATCGTTAGTGCGCTCGTTACCGGGGTCGTTCAGGGGAAGAGGAGAGGTTAATTAAGCATCGTAGTGAAGCAGGAGTCTCGGAGCAATGAGATACGGAATGAGTTACAACCTTTTACTTAAATTCCTCGCTTTGTTTTTCTGTTTTTTTCTCTCTCTCTCTCTTTTATTTTGCTCCACTTTATTGCAAAACACCTGAAATGAGATGGGATTTTTTTGTTCGTTTTATCTCTCTCTCTCTCTCTCTCTCTCTCTCTCTCTCTCTCTCTCTCTCTCTCTCTCTCTCTCTCTCTCTCTCACACACAGATATTCTCTCTCAAAGTTTCTTCCTTTATCTTACGTTTTTCTTCTCATACAAACTCAATTTCTCACGTCCTTTGTCTCTTTCTCTCTCTCTCTCTCTCTCTCTCTCTCTCTCTCTCTCTCTCTCTCTCTCTCTCTCTCTCTCTCTCTCTCTCTCTCTCAAGTACCTTTGTTTAAATTCTAACTCTTTCTCGTTTCATGACTTTCTATCTCGGCATTTCTCTCTCTTTCTACGTGTTTCTATTTCTCTATTTCTATGTCTTTATAATTCTCCGTTTCTTTCTCTGTCAGTCTCTTCGCTGATTGATGTACCGATTTCAATATTGCATTAGCTCGCTCTCTCTCTCTGTCTCTCTCTCTCTCTCTCTCTCTCTCTCTCTCTCTCTCTCTCTCTCTCTCTTCTCTCTCTCTCTCTCTCTCTCTCTCTCTCTCTATCTATCTATCTGTTATTGTTGGCAGCAGGTAGACAGAAGGTATTACTAGAGCCACAGGAGGAGGAGGAGGAGGAGGAGGCGCGTGGGCTGGAGGAGGAGGAGGAGGAGGAGGAGGAGGAGGAGGAGGAGGAGGAGGAGGAGGAGGAGGAGGAGGAGGAGGCGCGTGGGCTGGATAAGTGTGTACGTAGGAAGGTATGAGGAAGATGAGGACATCAGAGGGAATTTGAGGGAAGATAATGGAAGGTAAGGACAGAATACGAGAGAGAGAGAGAGAGAGAGAGAGAGAGAGAGAGAGAGAGAGAGAGAGAGAGAGAGAGAGAGAGAGAGAGAGAGAGAGAGAGAGAGAGAGAGATATGAGTTCGAGTTGTGGATGTAATTAGATGTTGGACAGATGTGTAACTAAGGCAAGGGTGACAATTGTAGTAGTAGTAGTAGTAGTAGTAGTAGTAGTAGTAGTAGTAGTAGTAGTTGTAGTAGTAGTAGTAGTAGTAATAATTATGTTTTTTTTCATGATTAATCCTTACTTATTTTCATCCATTAAAAATCAAACAATTAAGCAAAAAAAATAAATAAAATACACATAATTACACCAAGAAAATATTTAAACAACAAATTTTTTACACCGTTTCCTAAGCTCATTTTTTTCCCTCTCGATGTAATGGGAAACAATACCTTAATTCCCTTCATTATTCTCTCCTCCTCCTCCTCCTCCTCCTCCTCTTCCTCCTCCTCCTCCTCCTGTTGCGGTCAGAGATCAGTCGTTTGTGTTCTAAAACCGATCAAACTAAAGCAGCCAAACGTTGCTGTGGTAATGCCAGTAAGTTAGAGAGAGAGAGAGAGAGAGAGAGAGAGAGAGAGAGAGAGAGAGAGAGAGAGAGAGAGAGAGAGAGAGAGAGAGAGAGAGAGAGAGAGAGAGAGAGAGAGAGAGAGAGAGAGATTTGAGAGAGGAATTTGAGAAGTTCGTGAGGAATTAATAGTAACGCGTGGAAATTCTCTACTGTGTGTGTGTGTGTGTGTGTGTGTGTGTGTGTGTGTGTGTGTGTGTGTGTGTGTGTGTGTGTGTGTGTGTGTGTGTGTGTGTGTGAAACGGAGCAAATATCACCTCAATCCCTTTGTCTAATTCCGTCTGTCTGATCTCTCTCACTCTCTCTCTCTCTCTCTCTCTCTCTCTCTCTCTCTCTCTCTCTCTCTCTCTCTCTCTCTCTCTCTCTCTCTCTCTCTTCTCTCTCTCTCTCCTAAGAGCCGTTTTCACTAATTTATTGTCTAGAGTAATTACATACTCGAGAATTAGAGAAAGGGAGAGAAAGAAACAGAGCGAGAGAGAGAGAGAGAGAGAGAGAGAGAGAGAGAGAGAGAGAGAGAGAGAGAGAGAGAGAGAGAGAGAGAGAGAGAGAGAGAGAGAGAGAGAGAGAGAAAATGGATGAGGAGCGATTACGGGCAGAAAAAGTAAAACACACACACACACACACACACACACACACACACACACACACACACACACACACACACACACACACACACACACACATTACTGCCTTCCCTTTAACAAACACCTATAATAGAAAACACAATTGCAACACAAACACTTCACACAAATACCAAACAAACCAGCAATACTTAAAAAAAAAATAGGGATATAGAAGCATTATTACCAGATCCCGATTTCTTTCTTTTTTCTTGAGTTTGCCCGAATAGAAAATGGAATGTGTGTGTGTGGCTGTAATGTAAACAAGTGTGCGTGGATTTATGGAAAATGAGAGGAGGGAAAGGGAAGGGAACACATAGGAAGAACAAACAACAACAGGCCTGCTGGCCCTTACGAGGCTGTTTGTGAGTACACTATCTAGTCTAGAGTGAAGGATACAGGATAGCAAGGGTGAAGGCTTCTCTCCCCAGCCATGGCTGGCAGGGAAAGGAAGGCTAACCAAGACCAGCCTATCACTACTGTCACTACCACTACTGCTACCACTACTTCCTGGCAAGCGATGTCAGGCCACTAGCGACGTCTTTTCAATCGACATTTCGTAAGTTAGGTACATCAGGATGAACTTACTCAAAGTTTGCTACGTTAACGGATAGTATTTTAGTTGTGGATTGGCTTCTAAGTATTTGTCAAGTCTATTTTTGAACGTAGTAATTGTTTTACTGTCGACGACATTGGCGGGCAGGGAGTTCCAAACGTTAACGATCCGATTGAAAAAGAATTGCTTGGCTTCGTTTGATGTGAATCTTTTACCAGTAATCTTAAAAGAATGACGTCTTCTTGTTATATTTGATCGATCAAAAGTAATGTAATCTTCTGCATTGATATTATCGAATCCTTTGATTATCTTGAACATTTCAATTAAATCCCCTCGCATCCTTCGTTTTTCTAGGCTAAATAAGTTTAGTTCTTTAAGTCTTTCTTCATAAGGTTTATTTTTCAGCTTTGGAATCATTTTTGTTATTCTTCGCTGGACTCTTTCCAGATTGTCAATGTCCTTTCTGTAATATAGGGACCAAAACTGTACGCAATACTCAAGATGGGGTCGTACTAGTGAATTATGCAGTTTTAATATGACTTTTTCTGATTTACTGATTTACCGATTTACTGCGTAATTATTAGTCATAGAACAAATATTCATAATTTAAGTTTTACAGTTTAATTAGGTTTATCAGATGCTGCAATGATATTTCCAATATCTCTAATAACTTTCGAGAAAATGAGGAGGAAATTCATGTTTTTATATAAATATTAAGTTTCATTTTACTGCGTAATTATTAGTCATAGAACAAATATTAATATTGACAGTTGTACAGTTTAATTAGGTCTATCAGATGCTGCAATGATATTTCCAATATCTCTTATAGCTTTCGAGGAAATGAGGAGAAAAGTTATTTTTTTAAATAAATATTAAGTTTAATTTTACTGCGTAATTGTTAGTCATAGAACAAATATGCATAATGACAGTTGTACAGTTTAATTTGGTGCATCAGATGCTGTAATGATATTTCCAATATCTCTAATAGCTTTCGAGAAAATGAAGAGGAAAGTCATTTTTTTAAATAAATATTAAGTTTAATTTTACTGCGTAATTGTTAGTCATAGAACAAATATTCATAATGACAGTTCTACAGTTTAATTTGGTGAATCAGATGCTGCAATGATATTTCCAATATCTCTAATAGCTTTCGGGAAAATGAGGAGGAAATTCATGTTTTTAAATATATATTAAGTTTCATTTTACTGCGTAATTATTAGTCATAGAAAAAATATTAATAATATCAGTTGTACAGTTTAATTAGGTTTATCAGCTGCTGCAATGATATTTCCAATATCTCTAATAGCTTTCGAGAAAATGAGGAGGAAAGTCATGTTTTTAAATAAATATTAAGTTTCATTTTACTGCGTAATTATTAGTCATAGAACAAATATTCATAATATCAGTTGTAGAGTTTAGTTAGGTCTATCAGATGCTGCAATTATATTTCCAATATCTCTAATAGCTTTCAAGAAAATGACGAGGAAATTCATGTTATTATATAAAAATACGGTTTTATTTTACTGCGTAATTATTAGTCATAGAACAAATATTCATAATATCAGTTGTACAGTTGAATTAGGTTTATCAGATGATGCAATGATATTTCCAATATCTCTAATAGCTTTCGAGAAAACGAGGAAGAAAGTAATTTTTAAAAAAGTAAAATTCAGTATTTATTAGTACTAGTGAAAATATTCATAATGACAGTAGTAGATTTTAATTAGGTTTATCAGATGCTGCAATGATATTACCAATATCTCTAATAGCTTTCGAGAAAATGAGGAGGAAAATCATGTTTTTATATAAATATTAAGTTTCATTTTACTGCGTAATTATTAGTCATACAACAAATATTCATAATTTCAGTTTTACAGTTTAATTAGGTCTATCAGATGCTGCAATGATATTTCCAATATCTCTAATAACTTTCGAGAAAATGAGGAGGAAATTCGTGTTTTTATATAAATATTAAGTTTCATTTTATGGCGTAATTATTAGTCATAGAACAAATATTAATAATGACAGTTGTACAGTTTAATTAGGTCTATCAGATGCTGCAATGATATTTCCAATATCTCTAATAGCTTTCGAGAAAATGAGGAGGAAAATCATGTTTTTATATAAATATTAAGTTTCATTTTACTGCGTAATTATTAGTCATACAACAAATATTCATAATGACAGTTGGACAGTTTAATTAGGTGTATCAGATGCTGCAATGATATTTCCAATATCTCTAATAGCTTTCGGGAAAATGAGGAGGAAAGTCATGTTTTTATATAAATATTAAGTTTCATTTTACTGCGTAATTATTAGTCATAGAACAAATATTCATAATATCAGTTGTACAGTTTAATTAGGTCTATCAGATGATGCAATTATATTTCCAATATCTCTAATAGATTTCGAGAAAATGAAGAGGAAATTCAGGTTTTTATAAAAATATTAAGTTTCATTTTACTGCGTAATTATTAGTCATAGAACAAATATTAATAATGACAGTTGTACAGTTTAATTAGGTGTATCAGATGCTGCAATGATATTTCCAATATCTCTAATAGCTTTCGAGGAAATGAGGAGAAAAGTTATGTTTATATAAAAATATTAAGTTTCATTTTACTGAGTAATTATTAGTCATAGAACAAATATTCATAATGACAGTTGTACAGTTTAATTAGGTGTATCAGATGCTGTAATGATATTTCCAATATCTCTAATAGCTTTCGAGAAAATGAGGAGGAAAGTCATGTTTTTAAATAAATATTAAGTTTAATTTTACTGCGTAATTATTAGTCATAGAACAAATATTCATAATATCAGTTGTACAGTTTAATTAGGTCTATCAGATGCTGCAATTATATTTCCAATATTTCTAATAGCTTTCAAGAAAATAACGAGGAAAGTCGTGTTTTTATATAAAAATACGGTTTTATTTTACTGCGTAATTATTAGTTATAGAACAAATATTCATAATATCAGTTGTACAGTTGAATTAGGTGTATCAGATGATGCAATGATATTTCCAATATCTCTAATAGCTTTCGAGAAAACGAGGAAGAAAGTAATTTTAAAAAAAGTAAAATTCAGTATTTATTAGTACTAGTGCAAATATTCATAATGACAGTAGTATATTTTAATTAGGTCTATCAAATGCTGCAATGATATTTCCAATATCTCTAATAGCTTTCGAGAAAATGAGGAGGAAAATCATGTTTTTATATAAATATTAAGTTTCATTTTACTGCGTAATTATTAGTCATAGAACAAATATTCATAATGAGAGTTGTACAGTTTAATTAGGTCTATCAGATGCTGCAATGATATTTCCAATATCTCTAATAGCTTTCGAGAAAATGAGGAGGAAAGTCATGTTTTTATATAAAATTAAGATTCATTTTACTGCGTAATTATTAGTCATAGAACAAATATTCATAATGAGAGTTGTACAGTTTAATTAGGTGTATCAGATGCTGCAATGATATTTCCAATATCTCTAATAGCTTTCGAGAAAATGAGGAGGAAAGTCATGTTTTTAAATAAATATTAAGTTTAATTTTACTGCGTAATTATTAGTCATAGAACAAATATTCATAATATCAGTTTTACAGTTTAATTAGGTGTGTTAGATGCTGCAATGATATTTCCAATATCTCTAATAGCTTTCGGGAAAATGAGGAGTAAATTCATGTTTATATATAAATATTAAGTTTCATTTTACTGCGTAATTATTAGTCATAGAACAAATATTCATAATGACAGTTGTATAGTTTAATTAGGTGTATCAGATGCTGCAATGATATTTCCAATATTTCTAATAGCTTTCGGGAAAATGAGGAAAGTCATGTTTTTATATAAATATTAAGTTTCATTTTACTGCGTAATTATTAGTCATAGAACAAATATTCATAATTTCAGTTTTACAGTTTAATTAGGTCTATCAGATGCTGCAATGATATTTCCAATATCTCTAATAACTTTCGAGAAAATGAGGAGGAAATTCATGTTTTTATATAAATATTAAGTTTCATTTTACTGCGTAATTATTAGTCATAGAACAAATATTAATAATGACAGTTGTACAGTTTAATTAGGTGTATCAGATGCTGCAATGATATTTCCAATATTTCTAATAGCTTTCGGGAAAATGAGGAGGAAAGTCATGTTTTTATATAAATATTAAGTTTCATTTTACTGCGTAATTATTAGTCATAGAACAAATATTCATAATATCAGTTGTACAGTTTTATTAGGTCTATCAGATGCTGCAATTATATTTCCAATATCTCTAATAGATTTCGAGAAAATGAAGAGGAAATTCAGGTTTTTATAAAAATATTAAGTTTCATTTTACTGCGTAATTATTAGTCATAGAACAAATATTAATAATGACAGTTGTACAGTTTAATTAGGTGTATCAGATGCTGCAATGATATTTCTAATATCTCTAATAGCTTTCGAGGAAATGAGGAGAAAAGTTATGTTTATATAAAAATATTAAGTTTCATTTTACTGAGTAATTATTAGTCATAGAACAAATATTCATAATGACAGTTGTACAGTTTAATTAGGTGTATCAGATGCTGTAATGATATTTCCAATATCTCTAATAGCTTTCGAGAAAATGAGGAGGAAAGTCATGTTTTTAAATAAATATTAAGTTTAATTTTACTGCGTAATTATTAGTCATAGGACAAATATTCATAATATCAGTTGTACAGTTTAATTAGGTCTATCAGATGCTGCAATTATATTTCCAATATTTCTAATAGCTTTCAAGAAAATAACGAGGAAAGTCATGTTATTATATAAAAATACGGTTTTATTTTACTGCGTAATTATTAGACATAGAACAAATATTCATAATATCAGTTGTACAGTTGAATTAGGTGTATCAGATGATGCAATGATATTTCCAATATCTCTAATAGCTTTCGAGAAAACGAGGAAGAAAGTAATTTTAAAAAAAGTAAAATTCAGTATTTATTAGTACTAGTGAAAATATTCATAATGACAGTAGTAGATTTTAATTAGGTCTATCAAATGCTGCAATGATATTTCCAATATCTCTAATAGCTTTCGAGAAAATGAGGAGGAAAATCATGTTTTTATATAAATATTAAGTTTCATTTTACTGCGTAATTATTAGTCATAGAACAAATATTCATAATGAGAGTTGTACAGTTTAATTAGGTCTATCAGATGCTGCAATGATATTTCCAATATCTCTAATAGCTTTCGAGAAAAATGAGGAGGAAAGTCATGTTTTTATATAAATATTAAGTTTCATTTTACTGCGTAATTATTAGTCATAGAACAAATATTCATAATGACAGTTGTACAGTTTAATTAGGTGTATCAGATGCTGCAATGATATTTCCAATATCTCTAATAGCTTTCGAGAAAATGAGGAGGAAAGTCATGTTTTTAAATAAATATTAAGTTTAATTTTACTGCGTAATTATTAGTCATAGAACAAATATTCATAATATCAGTTTTACAGTTTAATTAGGTGTGTTAGATGCTGCAATGATATTTCCAATATCTCTAATAGCTTTCGGGAAAATGAGGAGTAAATTCATGTTTATATATAAATATTAAGTTTCATTTTACTGTGTAATTATTAGTCATAGAACAAATATTCATAATGACAGTTGTATAGTTTAATTAGGTGTATCAGATGCTGCAATGATATTTCCAATATCTCTAATAGCTTTCGGGAAAATGAGGAGGAAAGTCATGTTTTTATATAAATATTAAGTTTCATTTTACTGCGTAATTATTAGTCATAGAACAAATATTCATAATTTCAGTTTTACAGTTTAATTAGGTCTATCAGATGCTGCAATGATATTTCCAATATCTCTAATAGCTTTCGAGAAAATGAGGAGGAAATTCATGTTTTTATATAAATATTAAGTTTCATTTTACTGCGTAATTATTAGTCATAGAACAAATATTCATAATGACAGTTGTACAGTTTAATTAGGTGTATCAGATGCTGCAATGATATTTCCAATATCTCTAATAGCTTTCGGAAAATGAGGAGGAAAGTCATGTTTTTATATAAATATTAAGTTTCATTTTACTGCGTAATTATTAGTCATAGAACAAATATTCATAATATCAGTTGTACAGTTTAATTAGGTCTATCAGATGCTGCAATGATATTTCCAATATCTCTAATAGCTTTCGAGAAAATGAGGAGGAAATTCATGTTTTTATATAAATATTAAGTTTCATTTTACTGCGTAATTATTAGTCATAGAACAAATATTCATAATGACAGTTGTACAGTTTAATTAGGTGTATCAGATGCTGCAATGATATTTCCAATATCTCTAATAGCTTTCGAGGAAATGAGGAGAAAAGTTATGTTTATATAAAAATATTAAGTTTCATTTTACTGAGTAATTATTAGTCATAGAACAAATATTCATAATGACAGTTGTACAGTTTAATTAGGTGTATCAGATGCTGTAATGATATTTCCAATATCTCTAATAGCTTTCGAGAAAATGAGGAGGAAAGTCATGTTTTTAAATAAATATTAAGTTTAATTTTACTGCGTAATTATTAGTCATAGAACAAATATTCATAATATCAGTTGTACAGTTTAATTAGGTCTATCAGATGCTGCAATTATATTTCCAATATCTCTAATAGCTTTCAAGAAAATAACGAGGAAAGTCATGTTTTTATATAAAAATACGGTTTTATTTTACTGCGTAATTATTAGTCATAGAACAAATATTCATAATATCAGTTGTACAGTTGAATTAGGTGTATCAGATGATGCAATGATATTTCCAATATCTCTAATAGCTTTCGAGAAAACGAGGAAGAAAGTAATTTTAAAAAAAGTAAAATTCAGTATTTATTAGTACTATGAAAATATTCATAATGACAGTAGTAGATTTTAATTAGGTCTATCAGATGCTGCAATGATATTTCCAATATCTCTAATAGCTTTCGAGAAAATGAGGAGGAAAATCATGTTTTTATATAAATATTAAGTTTCATTTTACTGCGTAATTATTAGTCATAGAACAAATATTCATAATGAGAGTTGTACAGTTTAATTAGGTCTATCAGATGCTGCAATGATATTTCCAATATCTCTAATAGCTTTCGAGAAAATGAGGAGGAAAGTCATGTTTTTATATAAAATATTAAGTTTCATTTTACTGCGTAATTATTAGTCATAGAACAAATATTCATAATGACAGTTGTACAGTTTAATTAGGTGTATCAGATGCTGCAATGATATTTCCAATATCTCTAATAGCTTTCGAGAAAATGAGGAGGAAAGTCATGTTTTTAAATAAATATTAAGTTTAATTTTACTGCGTAATTATTAGTCATAGAACAAATATTCATAATATCAGTTTTACAGTTTAATTAGGTGTGTTAGATGATGCAATGATATTTCCAATATCTCTAATAGCTTTCGGGAAAATGAGGAGTAAATTCATGTTTATATATAAATATTAAGTTTCATTTTACTGCGTAATTATTAGTCATAGAACAAATATTCATAATGACAGTTGTATAGTTTAATTAGGTCTATCAGATGCTGCAATGATATTTCCAATATTTCTAATAGCTTTCGGGAAAATGAGAAGGAAAGTCATGTTTTTATATAAATATTAAGTTTCATTTTACTGCGTAATTATTAGTCATAGAACAAATATTCATAATTTCAGTTGTACAGTTTAATTAGGTCTATCAGATGCTGCAATGATATTTCCAATATCTCTAATAGCTTTCGAGAAAATGAGGAGGAAATTCATGTTTTTATATAAATATTAAGTTTCATTTTACTGCGTAATTATTAGTCATAGAACAAATATTAATAATGACAGTTGTACAGTTTAATTAGGTCTATCAGATGCTGCAATGATATTTCCAATATCTCTAATAGCTTTCGAGAAAATGAGGAGGAAAATCATGTTTTTATATAAATATTAAGTTTCATTTTACTGCGTAATTATTAGTCATACAACAAATATTCATAATGAGAGTTGTACAGTTTAATTAGGTGTATCAGATGCTGCAATGATATTTCCAATATCTCTAATAGCTTTCGGGAAAATGAGGAGGAAAGTCATGTTTTTATATAAATATTAAGTTTCATTTTACTGCGTAATTATTAGTCATAAAACAAATATTCATAATGACAGTTGTACAGTTTAATTAGGTGTATCAGATGCTGCAATGATATTTCCAATATTTCTAATAGCTTTTGGGAAAATGAGGAGGAAAGTCATGTTTTTATATAAATATTAAGTTTCATTTTACTGCGTAATTATTAGTCATAGAACAAATATTCATAATATCAGTTGTACAGTTTAATTAGGTCTATCAGATGCTGCAATTATATTTCCAATATCTCTAATAGATTTCGAGAAAATGAGGAGAAATTCAGGTTTTTATAAAAATATTAAGTTTCATTTTACTGCGTAATTATTAGTCATAGAACAAATATTCATAATGACAGTTGTACAGTTTAATTAGGTGTATCAGATGCTGCAATGATATTTCCAATATCTCTAATAGCTTTCGAGGAAATGAGGAGAAAAGTTATGTTTATATAAAATATTAAGTTTCATTTTACTGCGTAATTATTAGTCATAGAACAAATATTCATAATGACAGTTGTACAGTTTAATTAGGTGTATCAGATGCTGTAATGATATTTCCAATATCTCTAATAGCTTTCGAGAAAATGAGGAGGAAAGTCATGTTTTTAAATAAATATTAAGTTTAATTTTACTGCGTAATTATTAGTCATAGAACAAATATTCATAATATCAGTTGTACAGTTTAATTAGGTCTATCACATGCTGCAATTATATTTCCAATATCTCTAATAGCTTTCAAGAAAATGACGAGGAAAGTCGTGTTTCTATATAAAAATACGGTTTTATTTTACTGCGTAATTATTAGTTATAGAACAAATATTCATAATATCAGTTGTACAGTTGAATTAGGTGTATCAGATGATGCAATGATATTTCCAATATCTCTAATAGCTTTCGAGAAAACGAGGAAGAAAGTAATTTTAAAAAAAGTAAAATTCAGTATTTATTAGTACTAGTGAAAATATTCATAATGACAGTAGTATATTTTAATTAGGTCTATCAAATGCTGCAATGATATTTCCAATATCTCTAATAGCTTTCGAGAAAATGAGGAGGAAAATCATGTTTTTATATAAATATTAAGTTTCATTTTACTGCGTAATTATTAGTCATAGAACAAATATTCATAATGAGAGTTGTACAGTTTAATTAGGTCTATCAGATGCTGCAATGATATTTCCAATATCTCTAATAGCTTTCGAGAAAATGAGGAGGAAAGTCATGTTTTTATATAAAATTAAGTTTCATTTTACTGCGTAATTATTAGTCATAGAACAAATATTCATAATGACAGTTGTACAGTTTAATTAGGTGTATCAGATGCTGCAATGATATTTCCAATATCTCTAATAGCTTTCGAGAAAATGAGGAGGAAAGTCATGTTTTTATATAAATATTAAGTTTCATTTTACTGCGTAATTATTAGTCATAGAACAAATATTCATAATATCAGTTGTACAGTTTAATTAGGTGTATCAGATGCTGCAATGATATTTCCAATATCTCTAATAGCTTTCGAGAAAATGAGGAGGAAAGTCATGTTTTTAAATAAATATTAAGTTTCATTTTACTGCGTAATTATTAGTCATAGAACAAATATTCATAATATCAGTTGTACAGTTTAATTAGGTCTATCACATGCTGCAATTATATTTCCAATATTTCTAATAGCTTTCAAGAAAATAACGAGGAAAGTCGTGTTTTTATATAAAAATACGGTTTTATTTTACTGCGTAATTATTAGTTATAGAACAAATATTCATAATATCAGTTGTACAGTTGAATTAGGTGTATCAGATGATGCAATGATATTTCCAATATCTCTAATAGCTTTCGAGAAAACGAGGAAGAAAGTAATTTTAAAAAAAGTAAAATTCAGTATTTATTAGTACTAGTGAAAATATTCATAATGACAGTAGTATATTTTAATTAGGTCTATCAAATGCTGCAATGATATTTCCAATATCTCTAATAGCTTTCGAGAAAATGAGGAGGAAAATCATGTTTTTATATAAATATTAAGTTTCATTTTACTGCGTAATTATTAGTCATAGAACAAATATTCATAATGAGAGTTGTACAGTTTAATTAGGTCTATCAGATGCTGCAATGATATTTCCAATATCTCTAATAGCTTTCGAGAAAATGAGGAGGAAAGTCATGTTTTTATATAAAAATTAAGTTTCATTTTACTGCCTAATTATTAGTCATAGAACAAATATTCATAATGAGAGTTGTACAGTTTAATTAGGTGTATCAGATGCTGCAATGATATTTCCAATATCTCTAATAGCTTTCGAGAAAATGAGGAGGAAAGTCATGTTTTTATATAAATATTAAGTTTCATTTTACTGCGTAATTATTAGCCATAGAACAAATATTCATAATATCAAATGTACAGTTTAATTAGGTGTATCAGATGCTGCAATGATATTTCCAATATCTCTAATAGCTTTCGAGAAAATGAGGAGGAAAGTCATGTTTTTAAATAAATATTAAGTTTAATTTTACTGCGTAATTATTAGTCATAGAACAAATATTCATAATATCAGTTATACAGTTTAATTAGGTGTGTTAGATGCTGCAATGATATTTCCAATATCTCTAATAGCTTTCGGGAAAATGAGGAGTAAATTCATGTTTATATATAAATATTAAGTTTCATTTTACTGTGTAATTATTAGTCATAGAACAAATATTCATAATGACAGTTGTATAGTTTAATTATGTGTATCAGATGCTGCAATGATATTTCCAATATCTCTAATAGCTTTCGAGAAAATGAGGAGGAAATTCATGTTTTTATATAAATATTAAGTTTCATTTTACTGCGTAATTATTAGTCATAGAACAAATATTAATAATGACAGTTGTACAGTTTAATTAGGTGTATCAGATGCTGCAATGATATTTCCAATATTTCTAATAGCTTTCGGGAAAATGAGGAGGAAAGTCATGTTTTTATATAAATATAAAGTTTCATTTTACTGCGTTATTATTAGTCATAGAACAAATATTCATAATATCAGTTGTACAGTTTAATTAGGTGTATCAGATGCTGCAATGATATTTCCAATATCTTTAATAGCTTTCGAGAAAATGAGGAGGAAATTCCTGTTTTTAAATAATTATTAAGTTTCATTTAACTGCGTAATTATTAGTCATAGAACAAATATTCATAATGACAGTTGTACAGTTTAATTAGGTATATCAGAATCTGCAATGATATTTCCAATATCTCTAATAGCTTTCGGGAAAATGAGGAGGAAAGTCATGTTTTTATATAAATATATAGTTTCATTTTACTGCGTAATTATTAGTCATAGAACAAATATTCATAATTTCAGTTTTACAGTTTAATTAGGTCTATCAGATACTGCAATGATATTTCCAATATCTCTAATAGCTTTCGAGAAAATGAGGAGGAAATTCATGTTTTTATATAAATATTAAGTTTCATTTTACTGCGTAATTATTAGTCATAGAACAAATATTAATAATGACAGTTGTACAGTTTAATTAGGTGTATCAGATGTTGCAATGATATTTCCAATATCTCTAATAGCTATCGAGGAAATGAGGAGAAAAGTTATGTTTATATTAAAATATTAAGTTTCATTTTACTGAGTAATTATTAGTCATAGAACAAATATTCATAATGACAGTTGTACAGTTTAATTAGGTGTATCAGATGCTGTAATGATATTTCCAATATCTCTAATAGCTTTCGAGAAAATTAGAAAAAAAGTCATGTTTTTATAAAAATATAGTTTAATTTTACTGCGTAATTATTAGTCATAGAACAAATATTCATAATATCAGTTTTACAGTTTAATTAGGTCTATCAGATGCTGCAGTGATATTTCCAATATTTCTAATAGCTTTCGAGAAAATGAGGAGGAAATTCATGTTTTTATATAAATATTAAGTTTCATTTTACTGCGTAATTATTAGTCATAGAACAAATATTCATAATGACAGTTGTACAGTTTAATTAGGTGTATCAGATGCTGCAATCATATTTCCAATATCTCTAATAGCTTTCGGGAAAATGAGGAGGAAAGTCATGTTTTTATATAAATATTAAGTTTCATTTTACTGCGTAATTGTTAGTCATAGAACAAATATTCATAATGACAGTTGTACAGTTTAATTAGGTGTATCAGATGCTGCAATGATATTTCCAATATCTCTAATAGCTTTCGGGAAAATGAGGAGGAAAGTCATGTTTTTAAATAAGTATTAAGTTTCATTATTGAAAAAAGCACCAAAATATAAGTAGAAAAATATTTAAATAGTTGATGATGATGATGATGATGATGGGGATAACTAGTAGTAGTAGTAGTAGTAGTAGTAGTTAGTAGTAGTAGTAGTAGTAGTAGTAGTAGTAGTAGTAATAGTAGTATTGGAAGAAATAACCACATTATATCACGCTTAAGAGAAAGAAAACTGACTGACGACTGGAAGGACAGAGAGTAATGGAGGAGGAATAAGAGGAGGAGGAGGAGGAGGAGGAGGAGGAGGAGGAGGAGGAGGAGGAGGAGGAGGAGGAGGAGGAGGAGAAAAAGGAGATGGAGGAGGCTGGAAAAGCTTGAGCCTTTTGAGAAATGACAAGATGAACTGGAAAACATAATATAATCAGAGTAATGCACATACACAGACACAGACACAATCTCTCTCTCTCTCTCTCTCTCTCTCTCTCTCTCTCTCTCTCTCTCTCTCTCTCTCTCTCTCTCTCTCTCTCTCTCTCTCTCTCTCTCTCTCTCTCTCTCTCTCTAACACACAAATTCACCGTGCAGTCTCAAAATTTCCTCCTTTTGCACCACATTCTTCGCTTGGAAAGACTTGCATTTATTTTCTCCACACAACAGTCTCCTCTCGGATTTATAACCTCCTCCTCCTCCTCTTCCTCTTCCTCTTCCTCCTCTTCCTCTTCCTCTTCCTCTTCCTCCTCCTCCTCCTCCTCCTCCTCCTCCTCCTCCTCCTCCTCCTCCTCCTCCTTCTCCACCTCCTACTCCTCCTTTTCCAATGACAAAAAAAATAGTGGATTAAAAGCACTTCTTTTATCAACTTTATGGAAGTTTTTTCTCTTCTTGGTTGTGGATAAAATATTTAGTGGCTTAAAGATTAAAGAACATTTTTTTCGATTTTTAAACAAACTTTTCGTCCTTTTTCAAGCGGGAAAACCTGAGGAATTAAAACAAACCTATATTTTCCCTCTATATACTTTTTTTTTCATCTTTTTATATCCGTTTCGAAAATAAATCTGACACATTTTGAAGAAACCTGTTACTTCATCCCTTTTATATATTAATAATAGTTTGATCTATTTTTCAAAACTTTTACCACATTGTTAAAAGAAAATTTGGCGGGTCAGGAGTAAAGACTTAAATCTTTTCCCCTCTTTATTAGACCGATTTTTCAGTTCCCTCTTTTCCCCTTGATTCAGTAGCAGGAGTGACGGATTGAAAAGGTTAATCAACACTATAATCACCTTCATACGTTTAAAGAAAGACTTCAAAACAACATATATATATATACACTACTACATAATATTTATACACTTTCCAATCATACTGAGCAAAATTCTGCCCATGAAAGAGAGAGAGAGAGAGAGAGAGAGAGAGAGAGAGAGAGAGAGAGAGAGAGAGAGAGAGAGAGAGAGAGAGAGAGAGAAAGAAAAAATCCTCAATAATCCAATATAGAATCGGAGGAAAAAAATCAATCATAGTCTACCTCGCATCCTCTCCCCGTTTTCTTTCAATATAATCTTCGACAACAAAAATATCACTAAGTATATTTCTTTCTTTCTTTTTTTTTCTTCTCTCTCTCTCCCAGTCTCTCAACATTCCTTCCCTTCACTTCCTCTTCCCTTCATTCCTTCTCTCCTCTTTAACTAACATCATACTTCTCTTTCCCTCCTGCACTCCCTTAGCGGCTACCTTAAGGCTACTCTACTTCTCGCCCTCCTTTCTTACCGTCTCTCCCTCGGGTCACGGCTCACAAACAACCACACCGATACCAAGTACTATAAAGTGCTATTGATCTGCTATTCACCCACGCCTCACCAGATACTAAAGGGGGGTGGTGATCCCTTCTACCCTCCCCTCGCACGCTCTCCCCTTACCCACCCTGAGGCGTGCAGAGGGTGAGAGAGAGAACACTATGGATAAACTTCCCTTCCTCTTCCTCCTCCCCCTCCTCCTCCTCCTCTCCTATGGTAATCCAGCGTCATTTCAACCTCCCGTTTTCTCCCACGCTATCCCAAACTTCAGTAATTACTTCCGGTTGACCTGCCCTTTACCCCTCTCCCTCTCTCCTCTCTCACCTCCCTCCTCTCCCCTCTCACATTTGCTTTGCCATGAATTCAGGTTCCTTGCCCTCTCATTCCTTACAATCTACCTCTCTCAAAGTGTCCTTATTATAGGTAATTCTCAAAAATGTTCTTTAATGCAAATGATTAGGCTTAGGTTATTCACCTCTCTCTCTCTCTCTCTCTCTCTCTCTCTCTCTCTCTCTCTCTCTCTCTCTCTCTCTCTCTCTCTCTCTCTCTCTCTCTCTCTCTCTCTCTGGCACAGTGCTGATATCAATTGGGTCTCATCGCCTTTATCGGTATCAGGTCGTTTTGGTGTCGAGCAGCGTGAATCGGGGGTAGAGCAACGCAGGGGGACAGGTGGTGATGGCGTGGGTGGTGAAGTAAGCCTTTCCTCAACTTTTTAAGACCCTCCTAATACCTACTGACAGCCTCGACAGATTCAGGATGTGTGTGGGTGTGTGTGTGTATGTATGTAGAAATAAGAGAGAAAGAGAGAAAGAAAAATAGAGACAGCGAGAGACAGAGAGAGAGAGAAAATAGAAAATCAAGTCAACTTTTAACTTTCCTCCCACCTGTAATAAATGCCACCATTATTACGGCAGCTTCTTGTAGTCAAAATAAACAATGGCATCACATTTCCATGATAAAAGAGGAAAATTTCAAATGGCTGCTACGGAAACTATTACCATATGTGAAGCCTTTCCTTCATTACGACGACCAGGAGGAGGAGGAGGAGGAGGAGGAGGAGGAGGAGGAGGAGGAGGAGGAGGAGGAGGAGGAGGAGGAGGAGAAGGAGGAGGAGGAGGAGGAGGAGGAGGAGGAGGAGGAGGAGGAGGAGGAGGAGGATAGAGGATGATAATGAAGTAGTCTAACACAAAGAGGACAACGAAGAAGAGTACGAAAGAATTCAAATAAAACAGAAAGGAAGGGAAGAGGAGAGGACCAAAGAGGAGGAGGAGGTAGTAGTGGTGGTGGTGGTATCCTGACCCCTACACTACACTATATTTTCCTCTCTAAGGGCAAAACAAACTCCTAACTACAGGCCTACATAGCTAAGCGATCCTCTAAGTGTTCGTGATACTGGAGTGAAAATCTTTATGCTGGAAAGTTATAGAACATAATTCTTTTTAATGGTGTTGCCCCCTCGCGCTCATTACCCTTTACAACCCATCCTCCTCCTCCTCCTCCTCTTCCTTCTTCCTTCTTCCTCTTCTTCCTCCTACTCCACCTACTCCTCCACCTCCACCTCCTCCTCCACATCCTTTTATTTTCTCTCAGCAATCTCTTAACCCTTAAACGTGATTGTCTCCTCTCCTATCTCTCTCTCTCTCTCTCTCTCTCTCTCTCTCTCTCTCTCTCTCTCTCTCTCTCTCTCTCTCTCTCTCTCTCTCTCTCTCTCTCTCTCTCTCTCTCTCTCACATTGTCTCACATAATCAATTCTGAGGCGCCATTCTCACCAAATTAAGCTGGTTCGCCCCCTCAACCTGAAGGCTCGCGACCCACGTCTCCCCCAGGCTACTCAGGTGTGCTAATTGACGGCGTAGGTGTCATTTTTCACCTGTACAAGACGCTCCCCTTCCTGCGTCCCTTCCCTTCCCTCGATCGACTTAGCAATTATGAAGATGTTATGTGAGGGTCGGGAAAGTGGAATTATTGTTAGTATTATTATTATTATTAGTTATTATCATTACTATTATTATTATTATCATTGTTGCTAGTTTTGGTGGTGGTAGTAGTAGTAGTAGTAGTAGTAGTAGTAGTAGTAGTAGTAGTAGTAGTAGAAGTAGAAGTAGAAGTAGAAGTAGAAGTAGAAGTAGAAGTAGAAATAGAAATAGAAGTAGTAGTAGTAGTAGTAGTAATCAAGTAAAAGATAAAAATATAATCCACTTTTTCATACATTTTATCTAATGTTCTATATCGTTCCTCTCTCTTTTTTCAACGCATCAAACATTGCTATTCAATAATTCAAGTGTTTGAGATTACAGTGTAGAGGAATGAATTTCTCATTAATAATCTTCCTGTTATTTGTCGACATTCTATCAATCCTCAGCTTTAATTTATGATCTCCTCTCCCTATTTTATCTTTATCATTACTAATATTTTTCTTATTATCATATCAACTTGAAAATAACATCGTAATTAGAGTGACGATTGATTGAGTTATGAAGAACGTGTTAAATTGCTTCTCATTTAAATTTTTTTTCTCTCTCTCTCTCATTGTTTAAGTTATATGTTTACATTTTATATATCAACCAAATGTATTAATTAAAATTCATGAATAATCACCACCACCACCACCATCATAACCACACTATCATCACCACTACTAACACCACCACACACCACCATCATCACCACCACACTAATACATTAACACCACAAATACTTTCACCACAGTCACCACCATTCTCACCACACCATCATCACCAAAAACAATACCACCACCACCACCACCACACAACGTCCCCACACAACATTTTTCAGGCATCCCCTTCCAATTTTTCCCCTCAACCAACCACAAGAGGAACAAGTCTACCCATCCACCACGGACACGAAGAGGGGAGGAGGAAGGGATGGAAGAAGAAAAAAAAGAAAGAAAAAGGGAGAACAAAATGGATGAACGACCCATAACCTAGTCACACACACGCACACACACACACACACACACACACACACACACACACACACACACACACACACACACACAGGTAACGTAGATGAAAGAAAATCAGAAAAAATGTTGAAAAAGGACAATAAGAGGAGAGGAAAAGAGGGATAAGGAAAATACAAAGAAAGGAATAAGAAAATAAAAGAAAAGGGAAAGTGGAAACGAGGGAAATGAAGGAAAACAGGAAAGGAAGAGGAGGGAAAAGAGGAAAAGGTGAGGAGGAAAAGGAAACGTGAAACAGTCCAGCAATAAAGATAGACGTGGAGGAAATTTTACTTTTTTGGAGGAAACTTCTCTCCATTTCTCCCCCCGGTTGGCTAAGGCTGATAGGAAATGTAAACACAAGAACCTCAATGAGAGAGAGAGAGAGAGAGAGAGAGAGAGAGAGAGAGAGAGAGAGAGAGAGAGAGAGAGAGAGAGAGAGAGAGAGAGAGAGAGAGAGAGAGAGAGAGAGAGAGAGAGAGAGAGAGAGAGAGAGAGGATACTGTTCTAGGGAGGATGAGGATGGGGGAATGTATGCTATGGAAACTTTGGAGAGATTACGAGAGGGGAAAGAGGGGAAATTCCGGTAGATGAGGTGATCTGAGGAAAACTTTTCTCCAGGTAGAGAGAGAGAGAGAGAGAGAGAGAGAGAGAGAGAGAGAGAGAGAGAGAGAGAGAGAGAGAGAGAGAGAGAGAGAGAGAGAGAGAGAGAGAGAGAGATTCTACCGCAAACGTCCCTTTCTATCATCAGGAAACCCTCCACTCCTGTTTTCTTTACATCCCATAGAGTCCCTTTCCCCTCTTTCATATCACACCCTACCCCCTTCTCCTGCTCTCTCTCTCTCTCTCTCTCTCTCTCTCTCTCTCTCTCTCTCTCTCTCTCTCTCTCTCTCTCTCTCTCTCTCTCTCTCTCTCTCTCTCTCTCTTCTTCTCTTTACCCTACTTGCTCTCTTTTTCTTTCCAAGTGAAGGCCTCCTAAGTTTCCTCTCCCCCCTCTCTCATTTTCTTTATTGCACGCATAAGAATGACAAATATTATAAGGGACATTTCCTTATAACAATTTGCTGCCTAATACTTGCAATAAACCATTAATAGCCCTTTGAATACTATCTTACAGGTTACATACGAGAAAAAGTTCATTTCCTTCTCAAAGGTAACTCAAAACATATCATAATTTATCAATAACTTAAGTTTATATCTCAACAGAAAACTGGCAAACACTGGACATTTTCTTTTAAGGGAAACTTCAAGAGGTGGAGGAGTAGGTTTGGAGGGTGAAGTGGGGTGGAAATACATTAAATAAACGTCATTTCTTTTTCCGCGTGGGAGGGTAGAGTTACAATTACTATTTTTTATTCCCTGGTCAATAGGCTGTAAATAGCACGCCTTCGCTGGCTATTTTGTTTATCTTGTATTGTCGTAAATTACAGTAGTTTTAAAATTGAGTATATATTTCACTGCCCTTATGAAAGAAAACGGAAGGGAATAAAAACTAGGGTGTGTATATATATATTTTTTTTTACATATATTGCAATAATGTGTTATATATGCATACATTGTTTTTTTTTTCTCTCTCTCTCTCTCTCTCTCTCTCTCTCTCTCTCTTTCTCTCTCTCTCTCTCTCTTCATCTATATTACTTTAAGTTGTCTTTATTACTATTATTCCTTCTTCCTTTCTTTACTCTTCAATATCTTACTTTCAAATCAATAAAGAAAATGACAATAATATGCCTTACACGCAAACCTAACCTTTCTTTTTTTCCCATGAACTTAACCTTTTTTTTCCCCTTCTTTACTTCTCTTTTAAGGGCAAGGCAGTTTTGTATTAAATTTTCCATTTCCTTCAGATAGAGCACCAGGGAAAACCTCATGCAATTTGTGAGTCAGTGAGGAAATCAGGAGGAGGAGTTTGCTTGCCTACCACCCTCCCTGTTTCCTTGTTTCCCTTGCTTGCTTGCACACGAAAACAAAGCCAGCCACAATTCTTACAACGTTTCCCCAGCTGCCCTAAACCTTATTTTCCTCTAACTTCAGCACCACCACCACCACCAGCAGCAATGTGTTTCCCCTCTCCTCTACCTACCACTGTCTCCTCTCCACCATCACAATCCTCTCCTCTCCTCTCTTCACCCCACCTCCACCACTGCCCTCACAACCTTTATTACACTCCTCCTCCTCTTCCTCTTCCTCCTTTGCTTCCTTTCGTTTCTATTCTTACATTTTTAAATAATAATCTGTTCACTTTCTTCTCTTATTCTCACTTCTGTTTTATTTGTCATTCCTGCGTCGGCTTATTATTAGTTTTCTTCCTCGCTTCCTTCCAATATTTATCATGCCTTCCACCTTCTTCCCATTCCATGTCTTTGTATCATTTCCAATACTGTAGTACCGTCACCTCCTCCTCCTTCTCCTCCTTCTCCTCTCTACTATTCTTTACAGCACTTCCTCCTTTTACCACTTCTTATCTTCTTCCTTCCTTTTATTCCTACTAAAACTAAATCCTCTTTTCCTTTCCTCTCCTCCTTCGTTCCTTACTCCATCCTCCAGTTTACAGTTTATCACTCTCTTCTTCCTCCACATTATCTTTGTCAGCCTCAATTATCCATTCTCATCCTTCCCCCTCATCTCCTGCCTTCATTACCTCCCCTAATCCCTCAGCCTCCCTATCCTTTCAAGTATCCTATCAGATTCTCTGCATCAATGGTTCATAACCTTTTTCAATCCCTCCCACCATAGGAAATATTCTATTAATTTTCACAACCCTTTCAAAATTAGCATCACATTTGAGGATGAAAAAGTTGAGTTTCTAATTAATTTTCTTAATTAAACCAAATACAGTACTACAGATGAACAAACTGAGCTAAGAGAATAATGTAGGGGTCACACACCTGCCATCCAGCCTCTGTGACTATCTGCAATGACGGGACTTTGACAAAATTTGTGGAATCGCAATTTACAACGACGTTACTACGCTTTAATCTCAGCGGCAGTGAAATTAGTCGCAGAAAGTGGCAGGTGATCGCAGTAACTTAGCACGACTCAGGAAGTGGCTGCGATTATGCTCAAATTTTCAAAACATTCGCAGGCCACCTCTGCAACTGTCAAATCGCTCATGAAGGCAGTGTGAGCGAGGCACCGTCACCGCACTCTGCGATGAGGCACCGAAGGATTGCATCAGAGCGTTGCACAGTCAAGCGACTCCCACACCACACGACGGGGCAGCAACGGATCTCCCTATATAACGCTTCCCACTCGCTCCGTCTCAGCACAGTCTCCACTCAACAGCGACAGCACAACACTCACCCAGCAACCACCAACCAACCTCCACCAGCACCACCATGAAGGACACCTCTGCAAGCTCATGAGGAAGGGAAAGAAGAAGGTTGACCCACTCCTCGATATAAAGCTGTGATGTCAGAACCGCGATCATTTTTTGACATCGTTGGGAAATCAAACTGCAAGCGAGGGGCAGTGGAGGGGCAGTGGAGCAGCCATTGCAAAACGTCGCAGGTGCTCATGACGTCCTCACGATGACTCCTCGCATGAAGTCTGTGAAAGGTGCAGTAAGCTGCAATACGCAAATGATCACTCCTAGACCTTTCCTCGCTTCGTCTGCAATGACCGCAAACAACCGGGACTAAAGCGAGTGAAGGACGAGCAGATGTTGTAATGGATCACGATATCTGCCGAGTCGTTGTGAATAGCAATTATTGGGCAGCGACTTCAACATTTTCGGCATCCCAGATAGTCACACAGGCTGGATCACAGATGTGTGATCCCAGCATAACCTTTTGACACTGAATGCAAATGTAAAATAAACAATTAGAAAAAATGTTAAACAGTGAAATATATCCTAATTATGAATAGAAATTAATGAGTTCTTTGTTCTTGTTTCTCATTCAAGACTTTAACAAAACGTTGAACAAGCTATATCAGAATCTACATATGAAGAATAATAATGTTCTTGGCGTGCTTAATAAAGTGCATTAATTTTCAAGAGTTAGTTAATGATTTTATACTGAAAAGCAAGTTTAATATATTTGTCGCATTCCGGGGTTGGAGTCACAATAGGTAAGGAACCGCTGCTCTACACCCACACACCCTCCAAATACTTCCAAGTTTACCTCCACCATACCGTCCACACTCCTTCTTCCCTATTACATTACCTCTCCCGTCTCCTCTCCTTTCCCCAACTCCCATCCGCTCTCATTTTGCACTCCCTCCTCCCTTCCCTTCCTCTCTTCCTCGGTAAGCAAGACATGTAGCCGTTCCGTGACCTCTCTCTCCAAACACACACACACACACACACACACACGAGAGAGGTGTCTACTTACATGAAAATCAAAGCCGACACGCTATGCCCACACATACGTACACGCACCACCACATCATTACGTACATGCACACCACCACGCACACCTGTAATCAATCATGGACACGGAAGTACAAAAAATAAATGGTAAGGAAATGGAAGAAAGAAAAAAGAAAAACACACGTGGCCTTCCCTCCCCCCCCCCTTCACGTCATCATTTATTAACAGAATCTTGCAACATTTACCGCGTCCCAATATCCTCAATAATCCAGGTATTTAAGGTAATGCATAATTAAATTCCCAGGTGAGCCCGTACCCAACAACACTAATTAGCTCCTCCACAGGTATTCCCCCCCGCGCGGAGGATTAATAATAAAAAAGACACATACCTGTAATGATTGAACCGCTGACTGGGAAGAGCTAATCAAACACCTGTGGGAAGAAAAAAAAAAACACACATTAAGGAAAAAAAAACACCTCAGTTAAGGAAAGAAAATACCTGAGTTGAGAAATAAACACCTGAATTAAGGAAGAAAAAAAAATACCTGTTAATACAGTTAGACATCTACATTAGAGAAGAAAAAAAAAAAACAATAACATGGAGGAGAAAAAAAAACCGGTAAATTCAAGGTCACAGAAAAAAAATATATAAAAAAACATTGCACCATTAAACATTATTTCCAGGTTGACTTCCAAGGTGACTTTCCGAACTTAAGGTGTTAGTATAAAATGAAGATGAGGAGGAGGAGTCTTGGGTGAGTCTTAGCACAGATTAACCAAGTAAGTCTGGCGGTGAAGGAATTCTTAATTAATTGTGAGCATCTCCTCGCCATTGAAGGAATTTGTGGGTGAAAACGTCATTATTATTATTATTATTATTTAATTGTAGTCTGTTATCTGAGAACTTTATGTAGAGGTATATATAAGGGGAAACATCTTTATTATTATTATTATTTAATTGTATAGTTTGTTATCGAAGAACTTTATGTAGAAGTGTATAAGGGGAAACATTATTATACATATTATTTAATCGTATAGTTTGTTATCTAAAAAGGTTATGTAGAAGTAGATTATGTAGGAAAAACATCTTTATTATTTTTATTATTTATTCATGGTTTTTATATCAAAGAGATTTATGTAGAAGTAGATTATTTTCATTATATAATCGTGGTTCGTTATCTAACAGGTTTATGTAGACTGTACAGGAAAATATGTAGTGCACTAAATTATTATATACATTTACTTAGCGCTGTTAGGTTAATCAAAGGTAACAGGTACGTAAAGGATTATAAAGGATTACAAAGGATAACAAACAGCAACACAATGATATAAACAAGTAAAGAGAGAAAGACGAATGTGAGTGTAAATCAAAGCAACTTCATACAATACCAAGATAAAAAAAAAAAAATATTAACCTTTGAAATTACTTAAAAGGAACTAAACACACACACGAGAGATTGTTGCGAGAAAAACATGTAGTTGGAAATAACATCATATCAATTTATTTTTCTATTTATCAATCCATCTATCAATATATATCTATCACGCACCTATTTATCTATCGATTTATCTATGTATCTATCTATTTATCAATCTGTCTATCAATATATCACTCACGCACACACGCACATGAACACTTACACCCAATCAACACGCACACGATCAAACAAAGATTACGTTTTCATCAATCACATCAATTTCAGCTAAAAGTGTGCCGGGGAGACAAACACATGAGGAGAGAGAGAGAGAGAGAGAGAGAGAGAGAGAATATTTATGGACTATATTGCAGACATTCTAAAACGACTTATTGATATTCCTTGTTATTCTGTGATATGTGTGATATGTGTGTGTGTGTGTGTGTGTGTGTGTGTGTGTGTGTGTGTGTGTGTGTGTGTGTGTTCTCAACAGACATAGATACACTCAGAAAGATATACACACACACACACACACACACACACATGTCTCCAGTAGTATATGTTAACTTCAATCTCACTGAGTCAACAAAGACCATCCATTTGCACACGCTGAAACAAAATTACAAAGGCTTACAATTCGGATACACTTCATCACCATTACTGAGTTGCGTTGTACTTCGCCTTAAGAGTGTCTATTCACATTCAAAACAAGGATACATAAATACAGTGAGTGGACGGTGAAGTAAGTGACTGCAATCCACATTCTTACCAAACACTGTTGAAAGAGTGCAAAGTAATGATAGCAAATAAGAGTTAGAAGCATGACTATGTGTAAGTAATAGTTGCAATGTGTTATAGTGGATGTGAATGTTATATATGTGAGGCGGTAAATATATTGAGAAAGAAAGAAAGAGAGAAAGAGAAAGAGAAAGAGAGAAGAGAGAGAGAGAGAGAGAGAGAGAGAGAGAGAGAGAGAGAGAGAGAGTTCACATCAGCACAAACACACACACACACACACACACACTGCAATACAAATAATGGAAGACTAATACTAGCTACGTGGCATCTTCCTTACACTACCAAATTACCCACATCACGGTAAATACCCCATTACGAGGAGGAGGAGGAGGAGGAGGAGGAGGAGGAGGAGGAGGAGGAGGAACAGAGTGCTACACTTTAACGCACAATAATGCTACCGTTACTCCACACTTCCTCGCTACACTTACAAATACTTACTTCTTCTTACACGCAAAATATAACTCACTGATACACTTACAAACAAAATTACACACACACACACACACACACACTCCTATCCCACACCTGAACAAGAGTAACGAACCTACACTTTCCTACACCTGTATCTTGTCTACTCCTCTCCTCCACTACATACACCTCCACACTCCACTCCCTCCCTCCATCCACTCCACTCCCACTCCACAATTACCCATAACCCTCTCAGACCACTCCACAAGAAGGTCCTTATACACACACACACCAGACCTTGACTACTCCCTCTCCAATCCCACTCCACTCTTACTCCCCCAAGAAACCGTGGAATTAAATAATCTTATGTTTTATTTAGCGAACGAGAGAGAGAG
>JAPQNM010000028.1:2075997-2080997 GCA_029783475.1 Metacarcinus magister | reverse complement strand
CAAGAATATTAAAACAATTAGACATGAGAGAGAGAGAGAGAGAGAGAGAGAGAGAGAGAGAGAGAGAGAGAGAGAGAGAGAGAGAGAGAGAGAGAGAGAGAGAGAGAGAGAGAGAGAGAAAAATATTAACAATCATAAAAGAACAAGAGGAAACAAGAGGAAAATAGACAAAAGAAAGAAAGAAAATTAACGAAGAGGAAGAAGGGAAAAAGAGAAAGAATTAAAGAAGACTATTGGAAAACCAGATAAAAGAAAATATTAAATAGAGAAAGAAATAAAAAGTAACATTAAGAAAGAGTTAATTCCAAAAATGCGAAACTAAGGAGCAAGAAAAATTAAATAAAACGGGAAGAAGAAGAAGAAGAAGAAGAAGAAGAAGAAGAAGAAGAAGAAGAAGAAGAAAAGGAGGAAGAAAAGCAACACATGAAAGAAACAGAAAATAAAAACAAAAGCACAAATAATAAAGATGATAAACACGAACAATTAAAAAGGAATGCAAGAAAGAGAACGAGAGAAATATAAATGTGCAAGAGAGAGAGAGAGAGAGAGAGAGAGAGAGAGAGAGAGAGAGAGAGAGAGAGAGAGAGAGAGAGAGAGAGAGAGAGAGAGAGAGAGAGAGAAAACAAAGTAAGCGAAACACATTATGACTCCAAACAAAAGAAATAAAAGAGGGAAGAAAGAATAACATGATAACAAAGAATTAAACTTAACAAAAGAATAACAAAGTAGAAAGAGAAATGAAGGAACAGAAATATAAATGAAAAGTGAATGACAATAAATGATGTGAATATTGAACAATAATGAAAAATGTATATATAAGAAAGTGAACTAAGGGAATGAATAGAGTAAATGAAGGAATAATGATGAATGACACGATAGAAGAGAAACAGTTAAATGTATAAGTCAAAATGTATAATTAACTTAAATTTATAAACTAGAACACGAAATAAATAAATAAATAAATAAATAAAAAGTAAACAAATAAAGATATATAAAACAGATGCATAAACACTAAATGAACAAAATATATATAGATTTACATATATTTTTCACCATTCATTAGCGACAAAACGAGAAAATAACAAAACTTCAATCAACAAGTATATATAAAAATTAAATAAATAAATATATAAAAAAATAAAAAAATAAAAAATAAAAAAAAGAGAGAGAGAGAGAGAGAGTTAAGAGGATGCATTAACACCACAAAGGAAAATTAAATATGAGTAAAAATACCTGATTTACCTGTTTTTCTTTTCTAACATTAATGAACTAATTAACTATTTCACTCACTAATGACCAATGACACACACGAAATTACACCTCCATAATATTACCAACCTAAACTAACCTAACCTAACTTAACCTAAACAAACCTAACATAATATTGCTAACCTAACCTAACCTAACCTAACCAAACCTAACATAATATTGCTAACCTAACCTAACCTAACCTAACCTAACCTAAACTAACCTAACATAACTTAACCTAACCAAACCTAACATAATATTGCTAACCTAACCTAACCTAACCTAACCTAACCTAACCAAACCTAACATAATATTGCTAATGTAACCTAACCTAACCTAACCTAAGCTAACCTAACCTAATCTAACGAACAATGATACGCAGTAAACTATATCATTTACTCGCTCCCAAATAAAAATAATAAATAAATTAAATAAAATAGAATGAATAAAGAGTTTGTATATATTTGAAGCCAGTGAAGGCATTTTAATTATAGTTCTATTTTTATACTAATATCAACTATGCTTTGATGCAATTTCTTTTTTTATTCTCTCTACCTTACTATTTTTATTTATATATTTATTTTGCAAAAGAAAAAAATGCTTAGTAGGGTATTATGCATATTTTCTTATTTTTATTACCTGTGGCATAGCTCTCTCTCTCTCTCTCTCTCTCTCTCTCTCCTCTCTCTCTCTCTCTCCTCTCTCTCTCTCTCTCTCTCTCTCGACAATGCCCACTCCTACACTATTCTTCCCTCCGGTCTTCAAGTTGGCAAGACAAACATTTTATTTATTTTTTGCCAACATCTCATGTGGAAGAAGAAGAGGAGGAGGAGGAGGAGGAGGAGAGGAGGAGAAGAAAAGTTTGAGGAAGGATACAGTATATAAGAAATGTATGAAAGAAAACGGGAAGGAAAAGAAAATGTGGGAAGGGGACGAAAAGGTGGTCAGAAATAAACAGAGGAAGAAGAGGAATTGGGAGAAGGAAGGAAGAGTGGGGTGGTAAGGGGAGCAGAAGAGGGAATGAAGGAAGAATGGATGTATAAGGGGAAGGAAGAGAGAGCGTGTGTGTGTGTGTGTGTGTGTGTGTGTGTGTGTGTGTGTGTGTGTGTGTGTGTGTGTGTGTGTGTGTGTGTGTGTGTGTGTGTGTGTGTTCCGGGAGAGATAATTTGGGTGGAAGTCTACGGTTACGCTCCACCAAATTTAACTCTCTCTCTCTCTCTCTCTCTCTCTCTCTCTCTCTCTCTCTCTCTCTCTAACCCAACACAGCCATCCTTCAGAACCCTTTTTAAAATTCCACAACTCCTTCCTCTTTTTTTCCCTTTGCAATTCACTTTCAATAGACATTCCGACCTTAAGTCAGCCTGGTAAGAGCTTTCAACCACTACCTAACTATGCATACTTCCTCCTCCTTTACTCCTTACTCTAATGTTGTCTCTTTTAAATGATCTTATCTTTCCTTTAATCTAGTCTCTTATTTTGTCTTATCTTGTCTACTTTGCTTTTTCTCTCTATTGAAAATTTCTCTTATTTTTTCTTCTCTTTTTTTCCTTTCCCTTCCCTTCCCTTCCCTTCCCTTCCCTTCCCTTCCCTTCTCTTCCCTTCTCTTCACTTCTCTTCTCTTTTCTTCCCTTTTTTCTCTCTTCTCTTCTCTTCTTTAGTCTTTCTTTTCCTCTATTGAAAGCCTCTTCCCCCACCCCAAATCCCCTCCACTAATCCACTTTCCCTCCCCTCAACCCTTTGTCCAATCACTCCACTCATCCTTTTTCCTTCTCCTTATACTCTCCACCCACGTTCCTATCACCAATTTTCCTTCTTTTACTCCTTATATCCACTTATCTTCCTCTTGTCCCATCACGCTCCTTACACAAGCACTTTCTATACCCTATTTCTAACCTCACACCCTTGGCCTTCTCTCCTCCTCCTCCTCTCCTACCCTCTCTCCTCCTCCTACTACCTGTGATCCTTATAACTCCTACTCCTCCTGTTTTGTTTGGTTTGAAATGCTTCCTTTGTTACTCTTATCCCATTTCTTTCTTTTCTTTCTATCTTTCTTTCTTTAATGTATTTGCTTTCACATTAGAGCAATGGATACCCTCGTTTACTTTTTCTCTCCTTAACGCTATGTTTGGTTTTACTTCAGATATTTCACTTTACTTTTTAAATAACTCTTTACAGGTAAGGAGGAACACGTTAACTAGATACCTGTTGTTTTTATTGCATTTATATACATATGATTAAAGTATAAAGTTCGTGGATTGAGTTTTGTTTTGTTTTTCTTATTCTTTCCATCTTGTGTATTTACGTTTACATTACAGTGATGGACAAGTGTTTTTTTGTTGTTTTTTCTGTTTGTCTTTACTCCACAGTTTTTCGTTTTGAACTATTTATTAATATTTGTTTATTTTCTCGTTATTAGGTCCATGTTTTATGTTGTTGTTGTTGTTCCTATTACGTGTTTATTAGGCTTGAAAGCATCGGTGTTGAATATTTATGGCTAATTCATTAATATGTAAATTCAATTATTGGTGTAATCTCCAATATTTGCTTCCCAATTATTCTCAATCTTTTTTTTATTTCATTTTATTTATTTATTTTATTATTATTTGCTTTTTTCCAATCTCTATATGAATTAAGTGTATATATAGTATAGATTTTACGGAAAGATGATTAGATGAATAACAAAATCTCTCTCTCTATCTCTCTCTCTCTCTCTCTCTCTCTCTCTCTCTCTCTCTCTCTCTCTCTCTCTCTCTCTCTCTCTCTCTCTCTGTGTCATGTGTGTTTGTGTTTCCAGGAGGTTAACTTCTCTACGAACACCTGACAACTCACTTTAACTTATAGAGGACCAAAACTACGATCACGGGGGGTGGGTGGTGGTGGTGGTGGTGGTGGTGGTGGTGGTGGTGGTGGTGGTGGTGGTGGTGGTGGTGGTGGTGGTGGTGGTGGTAGTGATCCTTTTCAGGTATATATTTTCTATTCTAAACCAAATATAAAATGTAACCTATCCCTAATTTTTCCCTTTTCCTTCTTCTTCTTCTTCCTTCTCCTCCTCCTCATTATCACTTAGTCATTCCGTTACGGTGGGAGGGAAAGAGTGAAGAAAGGAAAGAGAGAGGGAGAGACAATAAGAGGCAGTGGAGGGAAGGAGAGACATGGAGGGATTACAAGGGATTAGAAGGGACAACTACTACAGAGAGAGAGGGAGGGAGGGAAGGAGGGAAGGAGGGAGGGATGAAGGAATGAAAGGAGATAAAACCAGGTTAGGAGAGACTCATGTATGTGTGAGCATGTGTGCGTGTGCGTGTGTGTGTGTGTGTGTGTGTGTGTGTGTGTGTGTGTGTGTGTGTGTGTGTGTGTGTGTGTGTGTGTGTGTGTGTGTGTATGAGCGTGCTTGTGTGATAGAGCTGCATTTCTGTCCACACATACACACACATATATATATACATACACACATACACACACACACACACACACACACACACACACACACACACACACACACACACACACACACTGACCTGAAAGTCCTCCCATAATCTCTCAAAGGACGGAGGGAAGGACGGAGGGAGGAAGGGAAGATCAGAGGGAAAGAAGGACAAGAGGAAGTAAGAGAAAAGAGGGGAAATTAAAGAAAGAACAAGAAAAAAACAAAAATACCCAGAAGCAAACAAGAAGGAAGAGAGAGAGAGAGAGAGAGAGAGAGAGAGAGAGAGAGAGAGAGAGAGAGAGAGAGAGAGAGAGAGAGAGAGAGA
>JAPQNM010000028.1:2020997-2070997 GCA_029783475.1 Metacarcinus magister | reverse complement strand
AATTTAGTCGTGTAATCTTAGTCTTCAATTTCCTAGAGTGAAATGCGATGTAAGAGTTATTTAAAAAGGTGATCTGAAACTATTTTGAAGACTCTTAATGTTTTCAATCAACGTATATTCTTTCAAGAAGCTTTGGTCGATTATGTAGGATAATAAATGGAGTTTAAAGGATTCTGATACTGTTTTAAAGGGTATTTAAACGTTATCAACACAAAAAAATACAGTATAAAGGATTTTGATACTATTGTAAAGAGTATTTAAACGTTATCAACCTAAAATATACAGTTTAAAGGATTTTGATACTATTGTAAAGAGTATTTAAACGTTATCAACTCAAAATATACAGTTTAAAGAATAGATTTGTGATTATTTACTCAAACCAAGAATCTAAATTAACCCAAAACACAATACATACAACTTAACAATATTTCTTCAATCCATTAAACATCACACTTTTCTTTCCCTCTTATTCCCTTGTTTGTATTAATGTTCAAAGTGCCTCGGAATGCGTGTATGAGGGGAGAAGGGGGCGGGAAGGAGAGCATAAAAGGTTATGAGTATTATTTGAAAGGTTATCCATCTAACACTCCTAACATCGCCCCTCACACTGTCTCAGATATTTCATGAGTTTTTGCTGACTTACAAGAGGAAGTTAAGGGCCCATGAATAAATTGTGAAGGTGAAGTGTCTCTTTAAGAAAAAAAATATATATAAATAAAATAAAATAAAATATATATATAAACGTCACGCCATGGATGAGACACGGACAGAGAAAGAGCTGCAGGTGTGTCAGAACGTCCGTGATTTAATTCATGGTCTACCTGGGAAAAGTGAGAGGAAAGGGACGGACCACACATGCATGGCTCTGAAAACCGAGTGAAGCTTGCAAAATATACATACATATACATACATATACATATACATACATGGCTATCATACGTGTCTGCGTCGCCTCCAGGTCTTTACTTTTCCTGTGGTATTCATTATGGATTTCTTTTTACCTTTTGACAGTTTCTCTCTCTCTCTCTCTCTCTCTCTCTCTCTCCTCTCTCTCTCTCTCTCTCTCTCTCTCTCTCTCTCTCATACACACAAACAAGTGAAGAGCTTTACTAAACAACAACGATCAAAAAAAACATACAACTCCCAATCCTTGTATCTCTATAAGCCTCTTGTCTATCCCTCAGAGACACGCACACAGACATACAGACAGATAGACAGACATAGAGGTAGACAGATTGATAGACACATGTATATACCCTACCACCACTACTACCACTACTACCACCACTCGAGCAAAAGTTAAATTTCGCCGTTGCATTCCCGGAGCTCAACTCTCTATAAGACTTGCCAGCAAACTTCCCTTTTAACTTTGCTTCCTCCTTTCGCCCGTGAAATGGACTTGGATCTTATTTTCATACGTCAAAAAAAGAAAACGTCAAGTGAGTTTTGCCCGGGACGTGTATGCAGTGAAGAGACAGGTGGAAAATATGCAAAAGGTGTGTGGGAGTGAAGGGAGAGAGAGGAGAGAGAAATTCTTCAAAATATCGAACAAAGTGTCTCCTGTTATGGAAAATTGCTACAACCTTCTCTCCCTTTTGTAAGATGAAAAGTATTGAATGAAAGTGTTGATAAAATTCCTTATGCTTACCTAACCTATATAAATAAAGTGTAAAATAGGAATCATAGTTTAATTTAATCTATGAAAAATGTGTTCAAGGATAACTATATAAGTGTTGATAGGAATGATAACGTTATGTATCTAATATAACGTTCTTTGTATAGGAGATAAGGCGGAGGAACTATTTATATTGGATAGCTACAAGAATAGTATTAATTTGTTCCTATCCATTCACTCTACAATCCCTCTCACCTACCTAACCTATCCCTCCTGACTCAATATAATAATAAATATATATAAACACCACATTATTTCCATCAAAACAAAAACAAACCATTATGAATCTACTCAAAAAAAAACCTAATCATCATAACAGAAACAAACTAAAAATAAGTATTGAAATAAAAAACTTGATCAAAACACATACAAACCACTAAGATTATTAAAAAAACACAACACCATCTCTCTCTGTGACTGCAAATGTAACGTAAAAACTAATACATTAAAAATCACATCATTAATCTCCCTCACCTGTCTGCTGCTCCTTCAGGTGTTCGAGGTAATTTAAAACGAACGAGAAAAAGAGAAAGAAAAAGTAAGTTAGATTTTTTTTTTTTCTCTCTCTCTCTCCCCCTCTCTCTACCATTTACGAAAGTTACATTGAGGAAAGTGGAAGGGGAGGGATAGAGAGGGAAGGAAAGGAAAAGAAAGGGAGGAGGAGAGGAAGGGAGGAGAAAGGGATGAATAAGGAGAGGAAGGGAAAGGATGGGAAGGGAAAGGAAGGGAAGGGAGAGAAAGGAATGGGTAGGGAAGGGAAGGAATGGAGGAAAGAACGGAAAAAGGGATGGGAAGAGGAAGAATAAAGTGAGTCTATGAACATTGAAATAAATAAATAAATAAATAAATAAATAAATAAATACATAAATAAATAAATAAAAATAAATTAAATAAAAACATATAAAAAAATAACAAAAAAACTAGTTCGCTCCAAGCTCCGAACTTAATTCCTACACTCAACTCTCTCTCTCTCTCTCTCTCTCTCTCTCTCTCTCTCTCTCTCTCTCTCTCTCTCTCTCTCTCTCTCTCTCTCTCTCTCTCTCTCTCTTGTCTACCCTCGTTACAGCTTTCTCTTACTTCAGTGGACAAGGGAAGGGAAGGGGAAGAGAAGAAAAGAATAGAAAAGAGGAGAGAGGAGAGAAGAATGCAAGTGAAAGGGAGAGAAAGAGAAATGGTTAGAAATGAGGAAAAGAGAAGGAGGGATGGAAAGAGAGAAAAAATAGGGTAGGAGAGGGAGTAATGGAGGAAGGGAGAGTAAGAAGTGATAAAAGAGGAAAGAAAGGGAGAGAAAGGAGTAGGAGAGTAAAGAGAGAAAGGAGAAAAGAGAGAGGAAAATGAGGGTAATTTTTTAGTATCACATAAGAAAGAAAGGGAAAAAAAAAAAAATTCGATATGGATAAAAATAAAAATGGAAAAAAAATCAAACTAAACACATAGCAATAAAGAATACAGGAAATATAAATGATAAAAGCTTTCACTATCTAGGAAGAGATATAAAGGTGACAATAAAAGATAGGATGAAGAGGGGGAGGGGGGGGAGGGGAGAGAAGGTGACGAAGGGGAAGGGAAAAACACGGCAGAGGAAACGAAGAGAGGATTAAAAAGAGAAAAGAGAGAGAGATATTAAGACCAAAAAAAAAAACAGACAAACGAAGAGACAGACTGACGGAGCGAGAAACAGACAGACAAACAGATAAATATAAACAGAGAGGGGAAAGGAGGGGAACACATCACCATGCTAATAACCCAATAACACATAATGGTAAGTAGACTGAGGGGAAGGTAAGCCTAACATTAAACACCAAACAGATGAGAGAGAGGGGGAGGGAGAGAGAGAGGGAGAGAGAGGAAGGGTAAAGAGGGGAGAAAAAGAATCAAGGTGAGTGTAGGTTAAAAAAAGAAGGGAAAGAGAGAGAGGTGTTTTGAGGTGTCCTTGGAAGAGGGGAAAAGATGGAGGTAATGATCAGGATAAGATGTTTGAGGGGAGGAAAATGAGACTAAATTTAAATAGAAAAAAATAATAATAATTTTTAAAAAGTTGGAAAAAAGTGGTATGGGAAATGAAGGTAAGGAGGATGTAAAGAAAATGATGATAATGAGGTGAGAGAGAGGAAGGAGGGAGGAAGGGAGGAAGGAAGGAAGGAAGGAAGGAAGGAAGGAAGGAAGGATGAGAAGGGAAGGGAAGGGAAGGGAAGGGATGATGTAAGTGGGTAGAGGGTGTTAGTGAGAGGTGATAAAGATGAAGTGGGAATGTAATTACAGATGACACCAATGAAGAAAGAAGTAGATAGGGAAGAGACGATGACAGGGGTGAGAATGGAATGATAATCAGAGAATGGAGAAAGAGAGAGAGATGTGAAAGGGGTAAACGAAGGAAAAAGTGATAGATAGATAGATGGGGAGAATAGAATAATAATCAGAGTATAGAGGGAGAGGTGAAAGGAAAACGAAGAATATAATAATAGATAATAGATAGTTAGATAGATGGACAGCTAAATAGGGCACAATAATAAGAAAACGACAAGTGAATAAGACAGGTGACTAGAAAGACATAACCCACACAAGCAGGTAATTGGCTCAACACACACACACATTCATTACAGGCAGGGCATGTAGTACGGTAAGGTACCTTTTTTTTTTCTCGTTGCAATTTATAGATTGACTACTGCTTCTGTAGCCCAGTAGCAGACTGCAGCGGCAGCCTCGCAGGCCACAGCCCTCACTGTCCTCAGTGTTCTGACCTGAACTGATGAGGATGGAGGCTGCCTGTCACGCAGAGCTCTGTTCACAACTGAACACTGATCACTGAGGGTGAAGGGAGGGGTTAAAATGTGTTGTCACGTGTCAGGGGTGACTGGGTCAAGGGTAGGTGGTATCAGAGCAGAGGTCAAGGCTGTCGTGGTTGAAGGTGTACTTACCACCTTATTGGAAGGAAAGATAGGCCTTATGTGCGATAGGCAGAGGTATATATATATACAGATGGGGTGTGACTGATTTGAAAAGGGGCGTGGTTAATGCTTGCATGCCCGGTCGTTGCCAATTTGTCGGTACAATTAATAATTTGGTTTACAGTCATTGCTGTAGACGGCAGTGTAAGGGTTAAAACACACTAAACTTATAATTTTCCTCATTATTGTTGACTTATAAATACAGTTATTATTTTCCTCATTATTGCTGTCCTTGCTATCATTATCAAAGCACACTACACTTATAAATGTAGTTATTAATTTCCTCATTATTGTTATTCTTGTTATCATTACGTTCATCTATTTCAATGTAAGTATGTTTAATTGTTTTTATACATACATTTAATCCATTATATATACTGTCATAATTACGCAGGTTAGCTATTGTCACTAACTCAATTAGTATTATCATTCTCGTTACGCTACATTATCCTAATTATCCTCATTATACGTAGTTCTCGTTTCATCTTCGTCTCTTACACACACACACACACACACACACACACACACACACACACACACACACACACACACACACACACACACACACACACACACACTAATAATTATTGATGTCTTCATGCTACTCATAGTGTCATTGAGAACGTCATTATCATTATTGCTGTCATTACGCAGACACTATTGCACACTAGTATTATTATTTACACACATACACACACACACACACACACACACACACACACACACACACACACACACACACTATTTTACACAATTGTTATTACGCTTTTTTTTCATTTTAACTTGTTTATTTTCGCTTTTTTTTACATTTCTATTCCATTTTCACTTTTTTTCCCATTACTATTATTATTATTATCATTATTACTATACTGATGCAAACCCTTCTCTCTCTGTAACTCTTAATATCTTCTATTTTGCTATTATCATTTACTTTTGTTCCTTTTTTTTGATACTAAAGAAAAAAGTATCTTAATTCAATATAGTTTTTGTTATCAATCCTATAGACAGACACAACACATTTTCCTTCCCATACTTTGTGATATACAGACAAACTTTTCCCTTCACCTCAGGAACACCAAAATATATAAACCTAATAAATCATACATAAACATATATATATATAAATAAATATAAATAAAAATAAGATAAATAAGATAAATAAATAAATGAATGAAAACCGTACCATTCATTAGCATACATAGACACACACACACACACACACACACACACACACATACATACATACATACATACATTTACATACATATTAAAACAGACACAGATGAATTACAAAAACCGTCACTCATAACAACCAACTGAATATTATGGATCAAACATCATAACAAACACACACACACACACACACACACACACACACACACACACACACACACCCCATTAGCTTATCAATCACCATTACCAGCAAGACTCCATTGATTAAGAAAGGGGAGAAAGGGGAGAAAGGAAAGAAAGGGGAGAGAGAGGAGAGGCAGAAAGAGGCAAAGGGGAAAGAAATAAAAATGGGGAAGAAAGTACAAAGAGAGAGAAAGTAAAGAAGAAAAAGAAGAGAGGAAGAGAGAGAGAGAGAGAGAGAGAGAGAGAGAGAGAGAGAGAGAGAGAGAGAGAGAGAGAGAGAGAGAGAGAGATGAGAGCATAGATAAAAGATAAATACTAGAAATAAAGAAAGAAAAAAAAACACAAAGCCGGAATGGAATAGTGAATTTTTTAGTTCGTTTTCCCTTGTGACCATTCTTTATGCATTATCTTCCTCTTCCTCTTCCTCCTCCTCCTCCTCCTCCTCCTCCTCCTGATGGTGGTGGTGAGTGAAGAGAAAGTTTGAAGGATGAGTGATGGTCGAGATTCTAGGAGCAGAGTGATTATTGATTGATAGGAGAGAGGGAGAGAGAGAGAGAGAGAGAGAGAGAGAGAGAGAGAGAGAGAGAGAGAGAGAGAGAGAGAGAGAGAGAGAGAGAGAATATATAAACAAATCTAATAAATGCTAATCCCATAAAGTAGGAAGGTAGGGAGGTAAAAATCTTTCCTTATTAAAAATGGTTAAAAAAAATATTTGCAACATACAGAAAGGTGGAAGGAAAATAAATTGAAATAGGAAAGCGGTGGTGGTGATGGTGGTGGTGGTGGTGGTGGTGGTGGTGGTGGTGGTGGTGGTGGTGGTGATGGTGGTGGTGGTGGTGGTGGTGATGGTGGTGGTTATAAAGCCAAGCATCACACGTTTCAGTTATGTAAAGCCGTAACGAGAGGTAACGAGTAATCAAGTTAACACTATGAAAGGTGAATGGAAAGTAAGACTAACACTACTACTATTACTACTACTACTACTACTACTATTACTACTACTACTACTACTACTACTATTATTACTACTGCTACTCGTATATATCACCCGTGCCCTGGCTTAATATGGAAATGTACACCCGTATATTATGAGGAAAGAGAAGCCCTATTAATTAAGACTGTATAAACGTGTAATTTGTCTAACTATGGAGGAAGCGGCCTACATATGCTCATCTTCCAAGAGTTATTACATAATAGGATTTTGTTTTTTTATTTTTACCAAGGAGTGAATAGTGAAAAGTTACGTAACAATATATATAATAAAAAAAAAATAAATAAATAAACATATGTAAACTGCCACTCCTTTAAAACACAACACCACAACACTAAAACCATCAACACCTATACTTAAAATAAAAAATAATAATAATAATATAATAATAAGTCACCTGTGTATTAGAAGAAAACAAAAGACACTCAATCAATGTACTGAAATGAGTATCACGAGCAGCTCACTAACAAATTATAGATATGTAAGGGAATTTCCTGAGCAATCTAAGGAAGGGTGCATACTAAACTGAGGTGTGAAGTTATAGACATTAAAATTCATAGCATACACCTGTCAATTAAAAGGGTGCAACATGTGTTAATACCCATCCACTTGTGTTATCTATAGTTCTAAGGGTTCTAGGAAGGCTTAAGGGTGATTAAAGGGTGTTAGTAGATAATATAAAGGTTTTGAGAAGTTGAATATGGTTAGAAAATGTTAGAATAGATTTGTTTAGATTTTTAAGGGAGATGTCAAGAATTTTAGATGGGAATGTATGTCACGTATAATTCCTTGTGTGTGTGTGTGTGTGTGTACGTGTGTATGATAGGCAGCTGAGGGCAATGTTAGCCTAGGAATACATGCAGCACAGCAGAACTCTGACCCGCGCGGAGGTGATGTGTGGTGTGATAATCGTAGGCTTTGTACAGATAGTGTTACGTTATCACCGCGTTCCCCCCGCACCAAGCACCGCCTCTTGTTGATAAAGCCCTCGTGTAAATTTGTGTGCAATCACCAGGCTTTACTGTGTTGACAATCATGTTCTCCTCTCACTGTTGGGTGGAGTAAAAGTTGTATTTTTCTCTCATCGTTATTTTTCATCTTTAAAAGTGATTATTCTTTATCTATATTATGTATAAATTGGAAGATATATTAAGGTGTTTGTATTTAAAATTATACAAGATTGTTCTACACTTACTACATTTCCTTCACTACAGAAATTCAAAAAACTTTAGTGACTCAAAACCAGTAGTATTGGATTTCATTTTCACGAGAATTTCAGATTTTAGGACACACCAAAACCACGTCTTTTCACTACAACACAGAGGTGAGAAGCAGACACCACACGTTAACACACACACACACACACACACACACACACACACACACACACACACACACACACACAGCAACAGATGGTAATAAATCAGGGTAAGTACTAACATTTTCATCCAGGGAAACAAAAGAGCAACACACAACGAGGTTACAAGCACCAAAAGTGGGAATGTTGCAGACTTTTCAAATTATTTCTGAGTGCAAAACTTTTGTCCTTCAAGACTTTCTCTCCCTCCCTCTCCTTCCTTCCTTCCTTCCCTCCTACCCTACCTCCCACACCTTTCTCGATATTTATCATTCTCTTTCTCTTTTACATTCTTTCTCTCTACCTCTCCCTTCCTTTAATCAATTCCTTATTTACTCCATCCTTTCTCTCTCCTACGTCATCTCATTTTCTCTCATTATCACTATCCCTTCCTTCCTCTCATTCCATTCACTTGTCTTGTTCCCTCCCTCCCTCCCTCCCCTTCCCTCCTTCTCTCCCTCACTACCTCTAGCAACACATTCCTTTCATAAACTTTCCTCCCATTGCACACTCTTCCTCCTGACCTCTCTCACAGCTGACCCTCCCACCTCACCCCCCCCTCCTGACCCCCCCTCCCCCTTGACCTGACTTTCCCAACTTGCCAAATCAGCACCAGGGGTCAAGGGGGGGGGGAGGGGACGTGTTGATTTGACCTTCGAGGGGATATATTGCCATTGGAACCCTGCAACATTTACAAGGTGGTGGTGGTGGTGGTGGTGGTGGTGGTGGTGGTGGTGGTAGTTTGGAAGTTCTCTCACTCTCTCTCTCTTCAAACTAACCTTTTTAATTCTCTTACTCCCCCAACCACCACCACCACCACCACCACCTCCACCTCCTCCTCCTTCTCCTCCTCCTCCTCCTCCCCAATCCCACACCATAAATCTAATAGCAATAAATAATTCAATAATAGCATTTCCCACCTGTCCATTAATAAGAGAAATATACCTGTGTGTATTTTAAGGTATATTCTATCTGACTTGTTTTTCTTTCATTTATATATATTTTTTGCAACATAAGAAAAAAAGAAAAGAGTAAAGGAGTAGAAATAAGTAAATAAATAAGTAAGTAGAAATAGAAAGAGGTGAGGTAAGAGAATGATAACTAAAGGATGAATAGATAAAACTAAAGAGAAGGTGAGGGAAGAGATGAATGAATAGTGTTAAGAGAATGAAGGGAAAGAAAGGAAGGGAAAATAGAGAAGAAGGAGAGATGAGAAAATAGCAAAGAAGATGAGAAGTAAATAAGATGAGTGATAAAGAGAGAATAATGACAAACAAAATGGGAAAAAGAAGAGGATGGAATGAAGATATTTTCCTATTCCTTGACAATGTTGAGGGGAAACTTACATGACAAAACTACTACTACTACTACTACTACTACTACTACTACTACTACTACTACTACTACTACTACTACTACAACTACTACTACAACTACAACTACAAGGCCACTTATCACTATTCCCTCCTCTCTCCCCTCTCTCCTGCCTAAATGTGAAGCCTAAAAATTTATCTCTTTCACTCACAAAATCCTGACTGTGATCAATTTACCGCAGCGAGGGCAAAAAGGTTCTAAAAACCACCTCCCCTCACCTCCCTTCCCTTCCCCTCTTATTCCCCCTCCTCGTCCCCTCCCCTCCCCTTCCTCCACCACACACACACATACATACATACATACACACACACACAACTCGAGTCGTTTCCTATCCTCAACACTTTTAAACTATCCTCTCTCTCTCTCTCTCTCTCTCTCTCTCTCTCTCTCTCTCTCTCTCTCTCTCTCTCTCTCTCTCACAGAATGAAGAAAATGTAAATAATAATAATAATAATATAAAAAACAACGTAATTTCAGTCTCAAGTTACCTGCATCAGCTTTAATTTTCTTTACTCCAATATAATAATAATAATAATAATAATAATAATAATAATAATAATAATAATACAGTAATTACTCGACGTCCGTGCAAGAAAGGCGTAATGTGAGGTGATCAGGGCACATCACCTGCACTAATGAGGCAACGTGACAGGTATAATTAGCAACACAGCCGACAGGTGAAAAATGACCTTGATGGGAGTGAGGGGATAAAGTAAAACGGGGGAAATATACATCTATTCATCCACTAATTTCCCCTCAGTTTCCCCTCCTTGTACTATTCATACCTATACTCTTTCCTTCTCTTCTCTCTCTTCCTTCTCTTTCCTTCTCTTACCTCTCTTCCTTCTACCTTTTCCCCTCTTATCCTTATCTCTGTTTATGGATCTTATCTCTCCCTTCACTCTTATGTTTTCCTCTTACTATTTAATCTTTCTTTCCTCTCACTTCTTTTTTTCCCTTTTCCATTTTTTCTTCTCTCTCTCTCTCTTTAATTTTTTTTTTTTAATAGTGTCCCGTTAAGAATTATATAGAAACTGTGACGAGAGAGAGAGAGAGAGAGAGAGAGAGAGAGAGAGAGAGAGAGAGAGAGAGAGAGAGAGAGAGAGAGAGAGAGAGAGAGAGAGAGAGAGAGCCACGACAATCCGCCATATTGTGATTCATGAGACTGACAGACAGATTAAATGGGTTGCCAAACGTCACCACACACATTAAATGGCCAAGTATTTAAACATTTCACAAGCAACACTAACTAAACACGTATATATCATTTCTATCAGTGGTAATAAAAAGAAAGAAAGAAACTGATTAAGATAAGGTAACACTAACCTTGACATATTTGAGTTAACTTCTTTTATTGTTATTATTATTATTATTATTATTATTAGTGGATAAGTGTTTTTTATTATGATTTTATTCCCACTATTGTTATTTTTATCTCAAGGTCAGTGGATAAAGTTGTATTATATTATCCTTTATATAACGTTAAATAGTAATAATAATAATAATAATAATAATAATAATGATAATAATAATAATAATAATAATAATAATAATAGCAAAACACCAGCTGACCGTTTCTCTTAATTACATTCAAGGAAAAACTCAACTCCAGTATTCGTAAATATAATCTTTTTTTTAACTGCAAAATCATAACATTGTTCCCTGCGTCAAAAATAAATAAATAAATAAATAAAAAGTTCTAAAGTTTGATTTGTTCGAGAAATAATATTACATCGACGTTTTGTACTTTTATGCATTTCAATTAGTATCACGAACTATATTTTTATTTATTATTAAGAAATGTAGAGTAACTATGGAGCCGAGTTTGTAGAATAGTGAATACTCTACACTAGTTAGAGTAAAACACAAAATGGCGTCTGTAGGAGCTAGCCAATTACAGGGAACTAACGGGAGAACTAGTATCGTGTGTGTGTGTCTCTCTCTCTCTCTCTCTCTCTCTCTCTCTCTCTCTCTCTCTCTCTCTCTCTCTCTCTCTCTCTCTCTCTCTCTCTCTCTCTCTCTCTCTCTCATTACAAAAATAATAACTAATAATTGTACAGTAATCTAGGAAGTAATTATGTATAGTAGTTATATTTACAGTTCATTTCATAGACTACCGCCTCTCGCCTCTACCCTCTTCCCTCTTCCCTCCACCCTCTTCCCTCTTGCCTAATGCCACTAAGCAACTAACTCCCTCCCTCCCTCCTCTCCTCCCCTCGAGCCTGACCTTGTGAATAACTAAGACGCAAGGCTATTCTTACGAGACTACATACACGGAAGGGGAAACAGATTCACTCCTACATACATACATACATACATACACATAGCAAGGATGAAATCAGTGTATAGTTTCCACCCCGTTCCCTTCCTTTAACTGTATCAGGAGGGCAGTGAGAGTTATGGTGATGGTGGTGGTGGTGGTGGTGGTGGTCTAGTTAGTTCAACATAAACACGGTAACAATTAAGCTGGAGCTGCTTTCGAGGGCATGCATGTAGTTCACTCCAATGTTCTGAAGTTTGTAGTTTGTTTTGAGGATTTGGTGCCAGTGTGGTGGTGGTGGTGGTGGTGGTGGTGGTGGTGGTGGTGGTGGTGGTGGTTTGCATTGTGTTATTATCTATAATTGGTGGTGGTGATAGTGGTAGTAACAGTAGAGGGAGGAAAAGGAGGAGTTATATTACTAGTGATAGAAGTAGTAGTAGTAGTAAGTAGTAGTAGTAGTAGTAGTAGTAGTAGTTTCGCTTTCATTACAACAATTACTACCATCATGTGCTTCAACCTGGGAACAATTACGTCATACCACCGACTCTCTCTCCCCAAAAAAACACAACATATATTGAAAACTGTTCGTTCCAATTGTAGGCAAAAAAATGCACGGGGTTTTTTTTTTCCTCATGAACTAAAACATTTCCGAAATTCATTTATACATCAAAGTAATAATTATTATACCATAAATCTCTCTCTCTCTCTCTCTCTCTCTCTCTCTCTCTCTCTCTCTCTCTCTCTCTCTCTCTCTCTCTCTCTCTCTCTCTCTCTCTCTCTCTCTCTCTCTCTCTCTCTCTCTCTCACACACACACACATACACACATATACAGTATTATCTAGCTTATGTTTAATCATGCAATATTCCCAATTTCATTTCACATACTAGTCTATCCATCTATTAAATTATCTACAAAGTTGTTTACAAATATCCCACTGTGACTGTTACCATTTGAAGTCGTCACGTCACTTGCATCAATATAATTTCACAATATAAATAATTAGATTCAGGTATGCACATTTTCCCTCCCTTTATATATTGACCTTATGATATTAGACCCATTGATCACCTGTATTAATTAATCATTACAACCTTACCTATGTACAGTAACACTCTCTCTCTCCTCTGACCTATTTGAACCTGCTACACCCATCGTTCTATTATTATTTATTATTAATCTCTATCCTCTATTATTCCTTTGTATTAGAGAATTATACACTACTTAATGCCTGTAACACCTGTGAATCTTGCTTTACCTGTCTATCATAAAATTTCTTTCAATTATTTCTTCCTTTATCAGTGTTTATGCATCTAAGAAAATATCACGTTTCTTTGAAGTGAAAAATCAACGATAAATGTTAAGTTAATACTGTTAATACACAAACAGTAAGAAGAATGGATAGAAATCACTACCTTAAACGATGCCAAGATATTAATAAATGTTGAGTGAATACAAAAATAATACAAAAATAATATATAAGTAAAAAGTATGAATGTTGAGTCACTACCATTGCTGAATCCCAACATGAATATTATCAAAATCAAAATCTCTCTGTGCTGTGACGCATAACTGCACACACAGATAAATAAATGTTGTTGAGAGTGGAGTGAGTGGTGAACAGTGGGAAGCAAAGTTACAATTCACACAACTATTAGCAGTGCTTCGCTACACGTGCCCTGCCTACCCACCCACCCACTACCCTTGACAAGTGAATTCAAATGTTGCATCGTGATCAGATTCAATTAGTGCACTGATTGTTGCAAGCTATTTTCATATGTTAGACTGATACGAAAAAATTATGAAATATATGTTATGTCTAAAAATAATAATAATATATGCAGGACAAACTATCAGGAATAAAGATTTGGTTTTAATGAAGGAAACTTAATTTGTATCAATAATTACATCCTTCATTTGGAACATCATTATAATGCGTGCAACAACTTACACTAATAATAAAGTGACAGTCATTACAATCACCTCTCGCTTGCTTCTTTTTTTTTTTTACCACTGGGAAGATAATTATAAGTGGAACAATTTAATGATGTAATGCTCAACTATCACACACTTAGAACTAGATTAATAACAGTAAAACCAACACACACACACACACACACACACACACACACACACACACACACACACACACACACACACACACACACTGAGGACATCCCTTGTTATTTCCATTTGATTTGTGTCATCGGTAGTGCATCACATTACCCTTGGGGAGGAGGGAGGAAGGAAGGGGGGAGATGGTAATGTATGGAGAGGGGGGAGGTGTATGGTGGGGGACGGTGAGGTGAGGTGAGGAGGAGGAGGAGGAGGAGGAAAAGGAGGCACGTTTTGATGTTGTTAGGTCATGCATTGGTTCATGTACGCGTGTGTGCGTGCGTGTGTGCATGTGTGTGTGTGTGTGTGTGTGTGTGTGTGTGTGTGTGTGTGTGTGTGTGTGTGTGTGTGTGTGTACAATTACTTGCCTTTCATGCCTATGTCATTATCCCCTTGCCTTACTTGGAGAGAGAGAGAAAGAAAGAGAAAGAGAAAGAGAGAGAGAGAGAGAGAGAGAGAGAGAATAAACAAAGACCAAAACATAGTGACAAAACACCATCACAACATACACTTATCAAGCTACATGAATGCAAGCAATCAGTGCAATCTAATCACCTTATCGCACACTGTCAAACATAAAACCCTACGTACACAACACAATAATAACAAGAGAGTGACCTTCAAAAACATCCACCACCACCACCACCACCACCACCACCACCACCACACTGTCAACTTATCTGAGCTTAGCAATTGTGAGGCCCTTGAGAGAGATAGTTTTACCAAGCATGCGGAAAAACTTCTTCATCAACCCAAGGACACAGACAGACTAACTACCAGAACATCACATACTCAAGCACCAACCAAACTCAAGGAAGTGTTGTGCAGCTTAATATAAATACGGATGCAATGCAATACTTTACAAGACACTGTTACACGTGTTCACTTATCTACAGGATTATTCTTTTATATGTTTGGATTTTATTTTGGTTACAAGTTGAAGCTGTTTACTTGGTTGGCTTTAAGTAAGAATGATAATATGATTTGCGTATTTGGTGCTAGGATATTAAACTTATATAGAATTATTAACCTAACCTGACCTACCTTAACCTAACCTGACCTACTCTACCCTAACCTGACCTAACCTACCCTAACCTAACCTAAACTGACCTAACCAAACTTGACCTGACCTACTTGGCTAATGTATATAATTAACCTCAACCACAATAAGGTCATACAGCACCCTTTTAGCACTACCGATGTATTAACTAACTGCATAACTAATATAATACTGATATACATAAGAAACACGTAGGTAATATAATGGTAATACATATATAAGAAACATACATTTTATACATCATACACAAAGTCAACTCCAAGTGGTTCATGTGAAGCTAACAAGGAGAGATAAAAAAATAAATAGGCCTAATATTTTTGTTTTATTGGCATAACTTCTTGGTTTGGCAATGTTACAAGTTGAACGTAGTTTCTTTCTCTCACTCTTTCTCTCTTTCTCTCTCTCTCTCTCTCTCTCTCTCTCTCTCTCTCTCTCTCTCTCTCTCTCTCTCTCTCTCTCTCTCATTACACACATCAGTCACTGTCCTAGATAACAGCCCCTTCGCCACAACCTCACTGCTACCCTCACCAAGCTCCTCATGCCCGTGCCCAATTGAACAGTCTTCTTGGGCAGTGACTACTAGTACACCATCACCTCACCTCACATTCCCCAATCCTTGCCAGCGCGTAGTCAGGACTCAACAACCCGTGATACAGTAATAATAATAATAATAATAATATATACTTTATTTAGTCTTGATTGTTTATAGTATAGAAAGAAACTTGCTTTAGATTGGGTTCCGCCCCCCCCCCACACACACACACACACACACACTTAAGGAAAATACTTATAAAACTACAATATATACATGTAAAAATATTGTACTTAGTCTTATTATCATTATCATTATTATTATTATTATTATTATTAGCATCTCCCAGTACCACCATAAAGAACAGGTATGTTAGAACAGGTATGGTATTGATATTAGTCATTAGGTAAAGATTGTAATTCACTTGCCTTGCCTATTATGTTGTGTAGTTCATCGTAGTAAAGGCTTAAAGATTGTTGTTATTGTTGTTGTTGTTGTTGTTGTTGTTGTTGTTGTTGTTGTTGTTGTAGTTGTAGTTGTAGTTGTTGTTGCTCTTCTTCTTCTTCTTCTTGTCCTTGGGTGATTGAATGCCTGAAATTTTTATAAAGGATTAGAAAAGATTCCAAGCAGAGTCTTACATATTTCATCTTTTATCAACCCTAACAATATTTTCACATACTCCTATCTTTTATTTTAACTGGGAGAGAGAGAGAGAGAGAGAGAGAGAGAGAGAGAGAGAGAGAGAGAGAGAGAGAGAGAGAGAGAGAGAGAGAGAGAGAGAGAGAGAGAGAGAGAGAGGAACAGGGTAGGAACAAGGGGAATAAAGATGTGGGAAAGACCAAGGTTGATGGGAAAGTCTGAGATGAAGGAAGGAATGAGAAGAGGAGTAAAGATATAGGAATGACCAAGAGTGAGGGGAAGGGGAAGAGGGGAAGAGGGGAAAAGGGGAAGAGAGGGAAAAGGGTGCAGAATATATAACATGAAAATAGTCCTCTTAACCTCCATTGATTAAGTTAAATTGAGAAAATAGAAAAATCATATTATAGACAAGAAGAAAATTGCATAAAAATAAAAAAATATATAAGAAAAATCTCACTTATCTACTTATTTAATTCACTTATAAAATCATGTCTTCCTTACTAAGTTGATGAATTACACTTATCTTAATACATTACCCAAACATACTTCCTTGCCAACTGTCACCTAGAGAAACAAAACAAAATACAAACTATGACTAAGAGAAGAAAGGAAATAAAAGAAGAGCTACAGAGAGAAAGGGAAGGAGACACATGGAGAGAGATAAGGAGAGAAGAAAAAGGGGAAACAGACAAAAGAAGGTTGACAGCACAAGAAAAAGGATGGAAAGAATGTTAAAGGAAAAGATAAGAAAGAAGATAAGAAAGATGGCCAAAGAGAGAGAGAGAGAGAGAGAGAGAGAGAGAGAGAGAGAGAGAGAGAGAGAGAGAGAGAGAGAGAGAGGAATAAGGAAGTAAAGGAAGAAAAGGAAGTAGAGGATGAGGTGAAGCACGTGGGGAGACAAGTGAAGTGAGGGGAGATACACATCAAAATAAAAGGGGATAGAGAGGAAGGGGAAGGAAGGGGAAAGAAGGGGAGGAAGGGGAAGATAAATAACCATAATATCACCAAGCAGGAGAGGGGAGCAACAACCAGGAAAGAGGGAATAGGGAGAGGGGAGTGTATGGCTAGCGACAAGGGCAGTGACAGTTAGGGGTGTGAGGGGAGGTGAGGGGAGGGGTGTAGTTATGTAGGGCGGGCCGGCAGCAAGGGTTGGTCACGTGGTGGTGGTGGTGGTGGTGGTGGTGGTGTGGTGGTGGTGGTGGTGGTGTTCCGCAGGGGGAAGGGCCAGTATATAAGGATGTGGAGGCGTAGTTGGCACTCTTGAGCAGTGCCAGACGCGGCTTTGAGGAGGTAACCGTCCGCCTTCCCGCTACTTCATCCCCATCCACCTCTGTTCCACCTCCACCTCCACCACCACCACCACCACCACCACCACCACCACCACCCCATCAGTGAGTACAGGTTAAGGAATGAGGGAGTAGTGGAGTAATGCCCCTTTTACCCTCACATTTAGACAGGGTTAATGACATGAGAAGAGAGATAGAGAGAGAGAGAGAGAGAGAGAGAGAGAGAGAGAGAGAGAGAGAGAGAGAGAGAGAGAGAGAGAAACACAACTTACATCCTTTAATAACAAAAAAATAAAAGGGAATAAAATTTAGTTCATCATCTTATATACTTAATAATGACTTACTTCCTGTTTCGAGGTGATAATGTTACTGCCGCTACATTACACCAACGAGCATGACCAATTAGCTACTAAATACACCATAGTTAATTGCACTGGTGAAGGTAGAGGAGAGTAAACATATAAATACACACTGTCACTTTTCTATTATTACTCTCAAGGTCACACGCTACATATAACACAACATGGTAACAGTGTATCGGGTAAACATCTACACCTTAATTAATATACAGTCACATTTCGATCTTATTTTCTTAACATTCTGCTCACGGAGATACAGAAAGTTATATTATCTCATTGGATGTATTCATTTAGTAAATAATCTTGTTTGAAATATCTCTAACCGTAGGAACATATCTGTGTGGTGCGTATCGGTAATAGCACACTCTATTATCATTGTGTGTTCACTTATTCCTCTATTCGTCTATAAATATTGAGTTTACTGCAATTATAGGTTCCGTCATTTAATTCATTACTCTAAATTCATTATGTAATTTAATGATCGTCTATACTCCTGCAGTCAGTTCATTAGGTTAGTATTAATATGTAACACTCAATTTATCAGTCTTGCATGTTAATGAAACACTATTTTATTTATATTCCAGCAGTCAATTCATTATTTTTAAACCTATGATGCAACACTCACTTCCTACTCTATTATATCATTCAACACAACGATTCACTAAGCAACACAACTTCACGTAATACTTAATACAGTCACGTGATTCACAAGTTATTTATATTACCAATCATTCGTCTCGTAAATAATGTATAATCAACATTGCTTGTGTTACCAAATTAAACTAGATTACACTACCTAATTCACTCCGTCCCTCCCTCATTCATACATTCATTCATCATGGCATTGAATTGATATGAACTGTTATTGTTAGCGATCTCCGTGCGTCCATCAGGTGATCATTTGTATGTAGCAGGTAACTCAATGATTGAGTGAGTGACAGACAGACAGACAGACATAATTCACCCTGCACTCACTCCGCCACAATATAATAACTAAGTTTACGTATACCTTTTACCCTTAGTGCGTCACACGTATGCAAGTATAATTACACACACACAGTCATCCTACAATGTTTAGTAAAAGTATCAAAAAAACAAGTTAATACTATTCTAACTAACTAACTAACCGTGTACGGCACATGGACGGCTCCACACCACGGCGCACGGCGCGCCGTCCACGACGCGCCGTGGACGGCGAAAAGTCCACACGTGTGAAACGGGCCTTGGGGTTGCCTCTCCGGCGCTCGCGTAAATGGCTTCAAGCTAGGTTGGTATTTTCACTCACGAAATCGCGCCAATGCACACACGTGGGTCAGTGGTTCACGCCTTCGCCTTCTGACCGGCAAGGCTTGGGTTCGAAGCCCGCTCAGACAGCTAAGTATTGTTCACTGCCAGGTCACAGTTATTCCACCTTGAGCAAGGGGATGGGTGTGTGTGATGCGTGTGAGGTCTCAGCCTTACCCATAGATCCGTCTCTATGAGCTCTGAGCTGCTCCGGGGAGGGTGATGGTTGACCATCACGAGTCCAGCGCGTGATCATCGAGCCCATGGGGGGAATGGTGAAAACACCGGTAGACTATTAATGGCATTGATAGACTTGTTACGCAGGGAAATTATGTTGATATATAATGTTAAGGGTGTTGTATATACTTAACTTACCTGCATGAAGCCGTGAAACCATGCGTTTAAGAAAGATTTATTGGAGGGAAATATGCCGCAGCTTTACCCTATCACTTCTTGAGACGCACTGACGCTATCACTCAAACTGGATGTAATATTTATTCCTGCATATAAATTTTATGTTAATAACTATTTCTTTATTGATTACAACTTGGTTTTAGTTATCTTATTATTTTGTGATGTAGTATTGTTGCAGTTAGATGGTTTTAATTGTTAAATTTTAAAAGAAAAAAATTATTCAAATGTGGCAGAAAAAACATCTGAGAAAGTACACATCGGTTAATTGCATAGTCTTGATTTTTTACGTAACTTCAGTCCAGTTGATACTTTTGGGGAAGTAAATACGTTTGCAATCCTTTATTGTATAACATTATAATACTTCACATGAATAATTTGCTGTTTTCTTTCTTTTCATAAGTATTTATAATATCCCGTATCACCACTTTGCCGACGTTGTGTTCTCTTGGATAAGTTGATCTAATGTTACTTAAAGCTACATATACATCTAAGATATGCGAACATATAGTAAATAAATTATGATTAATAAGTATATTGAAACTTGGAGTAGATATATATACGATACAGTGAAAATATATCAGGTATATAATTTATTTATTTTTATCGAGATTGCATCATGTTGTGTAATCTGAATTATACTTATTATAAAGCTACAAATACATTTCATCCCTTCTAAACTAACTTAAAACTCAATATCACATTACGAAAACGTTTTACACTCTATATATATAATAATCTATAAGAAATAATCGATATATTCAAGAAATGCAAATGCTTCTCTACTCAGGAAAGCAATACACAAAGAAAAAAATATCTGTAACACCCTGAGAACAACTTTATTATTTAACCATCACATTTATTAATACAATGCAGTGTAGCCTAATAATACAATGCAGTGTAGCCTATTAATACAATGCAGTGTAGCCTATTAATACAATGCAGTGTAGCCTAATAATACAATGCAGTGTAGCCTATTAATACAATGCAGTGTAGCCTATTAATACAATGCAGTGTAGCCTATTAATACAATGCAGTGTAGCCTATTAATACAATGCAGTGTAGCCTATTAATACAATGCAGTGTAGCCTATTAATACAATGCAGTGTAGCCTAATAATACAATGCAGTGTAGCCTATTAATACAATGCAGTGTAGCCTAATAATACAATGCAGTGTAGCCTAATAATACAATGCAGTGTAGCCTAATAATACAATGCAGTGTAGCCTATTAATACAATGCAGTGTAGCCTAATAATACAATGCAGTGTAGCCTATTAATACAATGCAGTGTAGCCTATTAATACAATGCAGTGTAGCCTATTAATACAATGCAGTGTAGCCTATTAATACAATGCAGTGTAGCCTATTAATACAATGCAGTGTAGCCTATTAATACAATGCAGTGTAGCCTATTAATACAATGCAGTGTAGCCTAATAATACAATGCAGAATAAACACACCATAACAACAGTGGCCTTCCTTAACACAATACATAATACACCATACACAATTTATACATAATACAATACACTGCATACATCATACCTAACATCACCATACTTAGGTTACAGTGAAAGTTTCAATGATACAGTAATACAGTTTGAAAATACATTAGGATTTGACACAATTATGCAACAGAAAGTGAGAGAAGAAAAAAAAGTGAGAAAAAAAATGAGAGAAAAAAAAGTGAAAGAAAATAAAGTGAGAGAAAAAAAATTTGTGTGTATAAATAGATTAATTAAAGTTTTATGGAAGTACTTTCTGATATCATATTCATAAATTATATACAACTAAGTACTAATAACTATGAGATATTGATATATACCTTATTAATTAGTTAAGTGTGAGGAATGATAGATTCTTGTTAATGGAATATGCATGAGTGACTGAGTGTGCATGTATGTATGTATGTATGTATGTATGTATGTATGTATGTATGTATTTATGTATGTATGTATGTATGTGTTATATTAATACAGATTACTCAAAACATGGAGGTGGTGTGGCTGGCTGTATGGAAGTAAATAGTAGTGCATTATTATCCCTTTCAAAAATAATACACAACATATGTTTCTATTCTCACCACCAAAAACTATATTCAAAACGGAAAATTATCATTATTATTGTCATTATTGGTATTATTACTGTTATTATCATCATTATTATTATTATGACTATTACTATTTCGTTATGATTTATTTTCTAATGTACTTTTTCTCTTTTTTTCAGTCAATACAAACATGGAGACGTCCACAAGAAGCTACATTTTCCTCTACATTGTTTCCTCCACCTTACTCCTCCTATTGCCAGGGTAAGTCCACTCTCTCTCTCTCTCTCTCTCTCTCTCTCTCTCCTCTCTCTCTCTCTCTCTCTCTCTCTGGATGGTACTAGAATCGTATTTCACAGAGGATTCAATGCTCTAAAAACAGGATTAATTTGTGACAAGGGGATTTTTTTTTCATTTCCTCTATGATTTTGATGCATTTCAGGACTAATTTTTTACGTGAATATATGTACTTTTTTTTTTCTTTTTTTTCCCTCATCTCGTTTATGGAAAGAGTAATTGATTGATTGAGTGTGGATAATGCATTGTGTGTGTGTGTGTGTGTGTGTGTGTGTGTGTGTGTGTGTGTGTGTGTGTGAATGCACAATGTATCCGTGCTACCATTACATGCGTAGGTGGGATAACTAGTGCATGTGCGTGCATGTGCGTGTGTGTGTATGTGCGTTTATATGTATGTGTGTGTGTATACAGGAAGCGTGTGTGCGTCTCTTTAAATCTGCTCTATTTACATCATTACCAACCGTCTATCATCATTATTCTCTTCCTTTCTCTCTTCCCTTATGTATTTTCTCTTGCCTTGTTTGCTGTCCTTCCTATCACCACTACCACTACCTCTTCCTCCTCCTCTTCTTCCTGCTTCTTCTTCTATTCCTCTTCCTCTTCCTGGTTTTGTTTCTCAGTTCCTTCCACTCAAAAAATATTAATTTTAGACCATTTTCTCAACTAGAATTGATTTATTAATTTGTTTATTTCAATGTGTGTGTGTGTGTGTGTGTGTGTGTGCTGTCTATCTGAGTACATGTGAACCTATTTCTCTCTCTTTCTCTCTCTCTCTCTCTCTCTCTCTCTCTCTCTCTCTCTCTCTCTCTCTCTCTCTCTCTCTCTCTCTCTCTCAATCTGTGTGTTCGTGTTTGTCTCTCTCTCCTTTCTCTCTCTCTCTCTCTCTCTCTCTCTCTCTCTCTCTCTCTCTCTCTCTCTCTCTCTCTCTCTCTCTCTCTCTCTCTCTCTCTCTCTCTCTCTCTCTCTCTCTCTCTCTCTCTCTCTCAATCTGTGTGTTCGTGTTTGTCTCTCTCTCCTTTTTCTGTCCATTCTTCTCACCATTCGTCTCCATTAGTCCGTCTGTCTGTCTGCCTGGGCGCCTCCTCCTTGGCGCCGTCACCACTAAGGGAAGCGAGATCTTCTGTCTGGCTCCATCTCCCATCTCCCACCCAACCACTAAATAATAAAGAAAATGACATACGGTCTGCCGGCAGCAATACGTAACTCTTCTTTTTTTTTTAGCCTCAGGGTGAAGGACGATCGTGTATATTTAGAACACTAAGAGAGGAGGAGGAGGAGAAGACGACCGTCAAGGATGGTGTGTGTGTGTGTGTGTGTGTGTCATTCACCATGGTCTTGGTCTTGAGGATCATGCGCTGGACTCGTGATCGCCAGCCATTGCCCTCCCGGACAGAGCTTGCAGCTCATTATAGTCCAATGTATGGGTAAGGTTGTGATCTTTCACACACCACACACCCCATCACATCCTCTTGCTCAAGGAGGACAGTAACTGGTTGGTCATCAGTGAAACTTTGCACCTTGAGCGAGGCGCGAACCCAAGCCTGTCTAATGACAAGCCAAGATGTTACCACTGAGCTACAAAGCAGTGTGTGTGTGAGTGTGTGTGTGTGTGTGGCATCATCTAATACTCGTACAGGCATGAGGAAGAACCATTACGCTGTTCTTTTGTTTCCTTAAAGAATGAGGATACACGAATTTTCTTCTCTTTCTCTCTTTTTAGAATACCGCCTGTTTATTTCTTTTGTACGTTAATTTTTCATTGTTTCTTAAGCTTGCCATGATTAATTGTAGTCTTCCTTAAGTGACCGTAGTTAGCTGTGAAATAATATAACGTAAGGTGTGAATTGTAACACAGAAGGTTAAAAATAAAGAAAATAAATTCCATACACTATTTCAAGCTTCCATCGTCCCTTCTCTACCGGGTTTAAAGAAAAAATTAAACAAACAAAATGCCACTCCGGTCAACGCTCCGTGAAGCCTTCACCCCTTGGCATCCTTCCTCACCATGCTCTCATTTCACTTCATTTCTTGTTTACTACTGCAAGGCGACACTTGGAACCCACAGTCATGACACAGAAAAACGCCTTAGTACACCTCTAACATAACACCAATAATCCATAGACGTAATTTTATCCAAGGTAAGCAATAAACACGAAAAAGAAAGAGGTGAATGAAAGCAAACGATATTTCTCTCCTCCCTCCTTCCGTCCCTCCTTCCCTCCCGTCCCTCATGGTAGCAACAACGGTTCGCCATCAGCACATAACCGCCACAAGTGACTCCCCAATACTGGCCGACCCATCACACAAAGGCCGCCATCAGGGCTCCTAGATTCAAGGCCGTTGGGGTTATAACCGAGTCTGCCCGCCTGTCGACATCCAGCCAACCAGCAATCGACATCAACTGGAGGCTCTCACACCGCTCTCTTCCTCTACTCCCTGCGTTCAAGATAGTCGAATTGAACCCTTTTACGCTCTTTCAACGCCGCTCACACGCACTCACGGCTAATTAGGGGTATCTGGGCTTCTCTTGGGTGCGGAGTTCGTCTTACAGAGAGGCCCAAGGCGGAGCTAGATCGGCGCCAAGCAGATTTAAAAAGGAGTTGGGGACGGGGATGCGGGCAAGGTTCCTCCATACTGTACTCCCATGCCAGACGCGACGCACACACATCAACTTGCCATCAGCTGTACTTGCTCCCTCGTCTCGGTTGTCCCATAAAGCACTGTGCCTGACGAGGGTGAGGGGGGCGGGGGTTTGTACTCGAGGAAATGTAATGTAATGCGAGTAAGCGGTATCTTCCTGCTTGCACTCGTTTAGCATGGCATACTGAGCAGAGAAAGGTGTGTGTCTGACTGTCTGTGTGTATGCATGTGTGTGTATGTTCGTGGTGTGTATGCACGCCATATTCTCTGATTAAAGTGAGTTCTGTTTTTTCTTCTATTTTCTTCTTTTGGTGTATTTTTTCGCGTCTTTCGCGGGGTGCAGCTGCGGGCCGCTGGTATGAGGGCCCGGCTGGCTGTCTGGGCTTAATGGGAGAGGTCGTCTGGCCGCGGTAAACGACCTCCAACCCAAGTAGTGCTAGTTTAGGGGGAGTCCGTAGACGTGAAAGCCAATGGGTGGGTCACGCAGTACGCTACGCTTCATTCCTCTTTAGCTCTCTCTCTCTCTCTCTCTCTCTCTCTCTCTCTCTCTCTCTCTCTCTCTCTCTCCTTTCAACTCTTGATTACTCCTTAACTGATACGCTTTTTATGGGTGATATATATTTTCTATAATGGCTGTGATGATTGACTGCCATAAACAAACGCGGGCCAGTGGAGGCAAGGACGCGGGCAAAGAAGGGAAGGGTGGCCATAGTGAAGATAAGAAGGAAGGAAAGAATTAAGCTTCTCTCTCTTGGTGTGCATTGTTCATTTGTTTCTTTATATATATGTGTGTGTGTCCGTTATGTGCCATTAAATATGTACTTATTTTAACGTGTCTTTGTTTGTAGGGGGAGTGAGGGCGGTCCCGTGTGTGCGTCCCTCAACGAAGTGCTGCCCGAGATGCTGCCGCCCTGCAGGCACGGGGTGGTGAGGGACTACTGCGACAACGCAATGTGCATGAAGGTAAGGCTGAAAGGCCACGGGGAGGATGTGGGACCAGGATGAGAGTGAGGGGCTAGGGTAGTAGTAGTAGTAGTAGTAATAGTAGTAGTAGTAATAGTAGTAGTAGTAATTGTAGTAGTAGTAGTAAGAAAAACGTAAACAATAGCGTGCAATCATAAATCAAAGGACGAAATAGTATAGAAATAACGCTGGGAACTTTATTTTTGTCCACCAGGGTCCCGGAGAGACGTGCGGAGGACGATGGAACGAAAACGGATTTTGTGGCAAAGGGCTGTACTGTGTCTGTGGATACTGTGCAGGCTGTTCCAAGGATTTACAGTGCGCCCTTGGAAGATTCTGCTAAGGTCCTCATCCCTGTCCTCGTTCTGCTGCTGCTGCTCATTGTACTTCCCTTTATAATCCTTTTCTCTGTATTTCTCCTCCTCGACCCACCATCTTGACTAATGTTGGTGGTGCTTTGAATTATTATTATATTTTGTTTTTGTATCTTCCGTTTTCGTTCGCCTTCTTGTCTCATGTTTGTTTTTGTTTTGTGTGTATAATTTTTTGTTATATTTACTCATTTCTTTGTAATCATTATTATTATTATTTGTCGTCTTATTCTATATCCACTTCCTTCCACTTATATATGTTTTTTTTTCGTGTTTTCTTCTCTTTTTTCTTTATTTTCTGTTGATTGGTGAAAGATTGATAAAGGATGTTTCACTCTTTTAGAGAATATGATTCTCTCTCTCTCTCTCTCTCTCTCTCTCTCTCTCTCTCTCTCTCTCTCTCTCTCTCTCTCTCTCTCTCTCTCTCTCTCTCTCTCTCTCTCTCTCTCTCTCTCTCTTCTCATTTCCCACACTTAATATTTGACACCCGCATGATCTCTCTCTCTCTCTCTCTCTCTCTCTCTCTCTCTCTCTCTCTCTCTCTCTCTCTCTCTCTCTCTCTCTCTCTCTCTCTCTCTCGAACATAAATGCGAAAAATATTACTAATGTTTCCTTTCATGAGATTGGAATAACTTTTGTGTTTAAGCTGACATTTGCAATACTAGGAATTCACGTTGTTATGAAATGGAGAGAAAAACAAAATACTGACAATCAATGTAATAGTGTACAAACATTTTCATGTAAACAGGAATAATGAGCTCATATAATTCGAGTGAGTGTTTCATCGTTATTCTTTTGTTTTTTTCTGTTTGAATGTTTGTTTTGTTCGTGTTTATTATCTCTCTCTCTCTCTCTCTCTCTCTCTCTCTCTCTCTCTCTCTCTCTCTCTCTCTCTCTCTCTCTCTCTCAAAATGGTGTGGTGATAGATGGGAGAAAATTAGCGTAGATGCTTGCGGTGGCTGTTCCAAAAATACTGAAAAGAAGAATCTAATACAATTTTCATAAAGTGTTGCAAAGGATCTCAGTGAGTTCTGAATTGTGTTGTCTTGCGAAGAAAAGGAAAAAGGAGAAGAAGAAACAAGAAACAAGAATACTGTGGCTTCCAGAGTTGAATTGTGCTTCGGGGTGCTGTGTGTGTTGTTGTTGTCGTTGTTGTTGTTGCTGCTGCTGCTGCTATTGTTGTTGTTATTATTGTTATTGTTATTATTATCAATATTATTCTGGTCAGCGCTCCGCATTTGTGATAAAACTGACTGGTACTCGTCTAGAGTCCTGAGGAAGGTATACGAAAGGCAATAATTAAAGTGTAAGTTTTTTTTTTCTTTAATAAATATTTGTTTATATTTACAAATTTTATTGATGACCTTTTGGAGATGACTGTGTGTGTGTGTGTGTGTGTGTGTGTCCAATTAATGCACATAGAGACGATCTACTGTAGCTTGTCATACATCTACAATATTTCTTCTTATTCTTAGATCTTTCTCTTTTTACCTACAAATAATTGCTTTCTTACTTTCAATCTTTCATTTATTCCTTCATTCTTTCCTCTTTTCTTGATTAATTTCCTTCTTTCCTCTTTTATTTTCTGTGTGCGTGATACTCGAATGGCTACATATACGCCCCTCGTAGTTCTTATGCAGCCGTGGCCCTGGAAAGCCTAGGATGCAAGTGGAATGTGCAATCATCCACCCTAACAAATCAATACTCCACCACGAGCCACCTGCATAGGCCTACAGGAATTTAAGTGCCCCCTCCCATTCCCTGTACCCCCACCTCTACCTTTTCCAAAACACTGCACTACATAATAAAGGAAATTCACCGTTGATACTGTATTATAACATTAATAATTCATATCACACACTAAATATCATTAATGGTATACGGTTGGCACCATATATATACATATTCATACTACACACTAAATTATGTGAAATAACTCTGTCGTCCCTATGTAGCATAAATAATTTCCACCCCCCTACACACATATACTAAATAATGTCAATAAATCACAGTTCATGATATATATACTTTCAACATTAGTAGTCCACACACTGCATGGACTGCACGACACTCTTCTAATAATTCAGATTACACGCTAGATAACATGCATATTGTAAATAATTAAAATCTACCCAAAAGGAACCCTTATATATAATGCATTCTGCATCATTATACATTTATCATCGGATGCTGAGATTTTAGTGAAATTCTTGGGTTTAATTAACTTACTCGAGACTTGCAAAATCTCGGCACGGAGGGAAGAGAGAGAGAGAGAGAGAGAGAGAGAGAGAGAGAGAGAGAGAGAGAGAGAGAGAGAGAGAGAGAGAGAGAGAGAGAGAAGAGGGGGAGGTGGGCGAGGCACGGACGGGGGACAGATGCGTATCTACACTTATTCTGATACATGATTGCATAACTGCCTAAGTGGAGTCAAGTGAACGGTAGCCTGTATATAGCTGCTTTTACTTTCTCTCTTTTTTTTTCGTTCTTTGCCAAGGCTCCTCAAGGTTCTCTGTTAAGAAGGAAGTGTGACGTCAGATGTGTGGAGAGTGTAGAATGATAATGAAAAGGCAAGTTCAAGGTAGTTCTTTTCCCATGGCAGGCTGTCCTTGAGGCTGTTATTATACCAGGGACTGCAGGCAAGGCGGCGAGGCTATGATAATATTGACTATTAATTAATTAACTCTGCCTTCCCACCTCACCTCATCGTTCCTTTTAGTATACCTGAATAGGTCAAAGTATATTATTCCACATTTCAATTACATGGGAATAGTAAATAATGAAATGTATCATAAATTTTAACTTATCACGATCACCATAAAAAATCCGCATTTAACTAGGTTGGGGAGAGTGTAAAAAGGAGTGTGAAAGAAGCTTAAAGTTATTGATTTGAATGTGGAAAAAAGAAAAAGATGTATTATGCAGTTAATCAATAGAAGGGATAGAGTGAAAATAGTATATAGTTAACATTTCCACTATTAGGGTAGACAGAGTATGTTATCAGAAACTAGAACGTTGTTGCAGCATGGCTAAGAGAAGCAGTAAGGACGAAGGAGGCATGCAGCTGTACGTATGAACTTAATTAACTTCATTTCTTGGTGGCGCCACAACAGTTGAAGTCATAACGCTGTGTCACAGAACACTAAGAAAATATAAAAAAAGAGGCGACACGAGATGCACCATTGCAGCAAACTGTGACCTTGAAGACAGTCAGTTCAAGGAGAGAGTTGATGAGACTAATAGCCTTTGACTCAACTCTGGTTAGACTTGTTTTGTGAGTAGAGATGGAGGCGTACCACACTCAGGTTACAAAACTGCATGTATTTATAGCTCTAGATTTGCGGGAGATTAACTAAATTCAACCCTATTCACCCTACAAACTTCAGTAACTCTTATTTTAATGTCAAATACTTTAATTGTGTACTTAATCATGATTATTACAACGACACATTCCTAACGATGCCGAAATATAAAATCATATTTGAATTTTCACTTTTACGTTAACTTTGAATCGGCTATGTAGAAAAAAAAACAATAACTTTATAATGTCACTTTTCCATTGCCCTTGTGTAATGGTGTGCGTGTGACGCCTGCAGTCTCATAGTTGTGCTCGTTGAGGGAAACACTATCATTTGCCCAAGAGAAAGAAAAAAAATAATTTGTCTTCTTTTTCTTGTGACCTGTTCCGCTTTGGGACATTTTTACTTTTTCTTCTTCTTCTTCTTGTGTCCCACTCTTTTTCCTTTTTCTTAATTTTTTTTCACTAAGACACATTTATCACTATACACACTTTACTTGTATCTTACTTTTGATCTAATAATGCTATCCATGTGTAATGATAAAGGTTTAAAGCGGTAATACAGTGTAATATTCGTTATCCTTCCGGTAACTCGCTGCTGTCACACTCCTGAACAGCTGATCGAGGAAGGAAGGAAGGAGGCGTTGTGACTTTATTCAGTTTTTTTGTGAGATTATGCCAAATATTCCATCACAGAGGACCAGTACATGTGTGTTCGTGAGCTTGTGGGGGTGTGCGGTGGTGGGTGTGGTGCTGGTGGTGCTGCTGGGGGGAGAAATAGGTGAGATGAGTGGAGGCTGGGAAGCATCATTGCCTACCTGCACATACTCGTGATCTTTACCTGCTAACGACTCATTAACCTGCCTACTTACCTCTTGTTAAAACTTACCTGCTGTGTGTGGTGGATGTGTGTTATATTATATATGTGTGGAAGGAATATGTAATGTGTCTTAGTATAGATATATTAATAAGGACCCACCACCACCACTACCTTTTTAATGTAGAAACAAAATCTATATAATTATTTATAAAGTCTTCGTTTAATATGGTTCAGAGGCTTGCTAAGTGAAGGTCATAGTGTGTGTGTGTGTGAGGTAAGGTTACATTGGATAATTAATGAGATATCCAAGTTTTATGATTATTTAGTTAACCTAGTATTTTTTGTATGATATTTGCTATGTTTCTCTGCATGTCACCACCTTCCTTGCTGTTAAGAATTGACTTAGTCTTCTTAGTTATCTGAAGTCATGGTAATTCATATACAGTTCACAGGTATATAACGGCATTGCAATAATAATAATGTATACGTAAATACCATTATAGTTTGGGAGAGATACACAGAAATAGTACAGGATCATTTAATTATTTCCATTTATCCCTTTCATTTACCATAGTTTCCATGAATGCCTGAGTCTTCGTTCCTTTCCCCTCGTGATTTTTCCGTTCTTTGACAAACCGACACCCTCCATTTAATCAAACCATTTCACTATAACTAACCAATTTCCTTCCCTATACACTACCTTTCCATTATCTCTATCCTCTACCATTTCCATTTTACCTTAACATACCACCATATAACCTCTGATATCTAGTGCTTACTTTATTTTACTCGTATTAACTCACTCGTTTCCACTCATACGTGTTCCTCCTTACCGCCCCGCCAGCCCCAACCCCCTGGACCCACATCACAGTGCCGGGGACCAAGTGTGTGAGTGCCCCTGTGCAAGGTTGGTTCTTCCCGCACGGCAAACACGGCTGCATCACTGCCGTCGACTCCACCAACCACCGCCAACTCAAGGAGATCGCCAGCCACCCTGACAACATCCATTACTCATTCCAGGTGATGATGGGCAAGGATCAAACTCTGACATTAATTGTTATATTGTATTGTAGTTGTTTAGGTAGAGTGAATTTGCAGTACCGACCAATTAGTGCATTTCTTTTGTGCTATGTATTATTTCTGGTGATTTTGGTAATGAATTAATTTATTTTACCTTCGTTTCCATTGCAAAAGCCTTATTACCTACAATATATGGGAACACGTTGGAAATTAGCATTTTTTAACTAAATAAACCACCAATAAATGAAAGTAGTAAGCGTAAACGATGCAGAAGTAAAACTCAACATGACAAAATGAAGGTTAATATGAAGAAACACTCCACACCTACGTCAACCTTATTTTTGTATATTATTGCCACGGAAATCAATCTAATTAGGTTGAAATATCTCTTATTATGATCTATCCTAACCCAACTCAGCTGACATGACCTCACCTAACCTAAGCTGGCCTCACATACCTGACTGTCACACCTAATTATGCCTTCCCAACGTACAGGTTCCCCCTTTGGACGGCGGTGGGTACTCGCGATGGCAGAGGAGGCTTTACGCTGTCCTGCGCCTCCGCCTCCTCCACATCGATGGTGAGTGATTCATTAACATTCATTATCAACCCACATAACCATTCCTCACCATGATAATCCACTCACTCCCTCATCACTTCACTATCCCTTCCACCTGCAGTCTCCCATCCCATCCTCACTGTCATCTATCTCCCTGGCAGGATACTTCTTAGGGCACAGCAGCCGGGTCACCCTCAAGACCCGCCTTGGCTACACCACCGCCGGGGAACTCTACCGTCCCAGCCTCCTCGCCAGCAGCTACCAGGAACGCAAGCTGTCCTGTAACTCGGTGAAGCGGCACGTCTTCCGCGGCCAGACCTTTGACTGTTCCCCCCAGGTGCTGGCTGTGTTGTTTTCCCTCCAGCATGACCGTTACCTCCTCAACATGCTCATCCCCACCAGGAGGGATGACACCAATGAGTGGACCAACCGAAACTTAGGACGTGTTACGGATGTGTATGTAACGGTAAGTGTTAAGATCCTACTCCTTACTCTTTACTGCTGCTACTCCTCTTCCTCCTCTTGGTGACAGTGTTCAGCATTTTCTAGTTTGATGATTTATACCAGTCACCTTGTTATGTAAAAATAAAATAAAAAATAAGGGAACCACCGCCCCCTCACACCCATCGTCTCCTCCCCAGTTCTTCAGCCAGGCAGTGTGGTACATGCGGGTGCTGCTGGCGCTTCAGATCCTGTTCTTCCCTGTGATTGCTGTGCTGCTGTGGAAGTTCAGGAGGAACGTGGCAGCCCTGGAGCGTCCACCCAACCACCTGGAATGTGTGTTGGCCCTGCTGGCCATGGCACTCCTCACCGTGAACTGTGAGTCACCTGCCTTCCCTTCCTTGTTTCATTTGACACTGATAGGAATGGTTGCTTTTCAGCTTTGTTTGTTTGTCCATGCAATAAGTATTTTATTTCATGTACTTTTTAGGTTGTTTTGGCAACGGTATTTTATGACCACTGACTCTGTTTTATGCAGTCAATTAACATTGTAGAATTGGTAAGGTAGTGATAACAATGATAGTAATAATAATAATAACAATAACAATAATAATCATGATAATTATAATAATCGTAGTTATAGTAACAATAAAACTCCATAATATAAACAACATTGCCATGGTGTGGAGGTGGTGTGGCTGGGGCCTCACCTTGCATCACAGTAAAGTGGTGACCAGCACACCACACCTGTAAACACACCTGTGGCACACCTGTCATGCTAACCAACCACCTCACACAACACTGTTCACGAGCACGGCTGGACACCTTACCACCTCATACTCTTAACCCAACCACCACCACCACCACCACCACCACCACCACCACCACCACCACCACCACCACCACCACCACCACCACCACCACCACCACCACCACCACCACTACCACTCTTGGCCCATCACAAACACTAATGCTTGCTACTGACATGCACCCCGTCCTTTGGTATTGGTGCACACGGAGATACTCAGGCATAGACAGTGTGTGGTTCAACACAGTACACTTTTCTCTTGCTACACCTGTATTTGAGGTCATTATGCTGTAGGCAAGTGGTATTCATTGATTTGAGGCAATGGTCGTCCTTGATCTAGGTCACTTATTCCTTGATTTAAGGTAAATGACCAAATTTTTCAGCTAATTTTGCACTTGAGGATATTGTGTCACTCATATATTCCATGATTGAGGTTGATACTTCTCTAGATCCAAGGTTGTATTATTCATTGATATTGGGATTAAAACCTCATTTTTCTTAATCTTTTTCTTTCATATTTTTGAGTGCCCTTCCATCCTTGCTAGATATTCGTTGATGGTAGTGTATGATGGTGTTGTTAGTGTGGCGCTTCAGTGAACATTGTTACAAGGAGACACTCTGGGGTTAGTGCAGTCCTCTTTGTAGGTGACACGCAGGTCTAGATGCTTTTCCTTATCAGCTTCAGGGTTGCATGTGTTATATCAGGTGTCCATGATCTACATCAGAATGGAAACTGTAAACTGTAGTCATGATACAGTGAAGTGGTGCCCCAGAATGTTTTGTAAATATTCTTGAACACCAACACTTCATCCTGAGTCTCTACATCTTTACGTTAGGAAGACAAGGATGCACACACAGGACACGGGACAGAGGGAGTGTGTACATAATGATAGTCACAACCAGTGGATTGTCTCACACCAACAACCATTCACTTCTATAATGGAAGACTGCATGACAAATTCCACTTACATTCATCCACGAGACAACAAACTAAAACCACAATCTTCCACTTCAACAATGGAGAAGTGTGTGAGGGATCCCTTGTATATCCTGCCACGGCCTGCATACCCTGCCGCCCCTTAGTGCTGTGGCAGGGGTGCAGGGGTGCAGGGGGAGGGGAGTGAGTGCCTCCTGCAGGACCCGTAGCTTCCCCAGGTGGCATCCCGTGGCCCTTTGCAGGTCCGGTGGAGGTGGCCTCACTGGTGGTGGAGTGCCCCTGGCTGGTGGTGGTCAATGATGTCAGGAAGAACTTTTTCTATGCCTCCTTCATGACCTTTTTCCTCTATCTCACTGACAAGCATCTGGAGGTAAGAGGGAGAGGAGGAGGAGGAGGAGGAGGTGGATGGTCTCTCTTAGGTTTTCTAGGGGAGAGTGTTTTCCGTTTTGATGTAGTGCTTGTGTCCTTGGTAGCAGGTTGTTAATATTCTTTGGTGTCCTTCAAACAGTGTGAGCCAGGAATGTTTTGTTTTGTTTTGTTTTGGTTCACTACGGTAGATTGGTTTTATTTTCAGTCAATGCGTTATGTTTAGCAACCTTTGTCTCGATGGAACTCTTGCTTGTGTGTTTGAAAAGTATAGGAATTTGTTTTTTTATCTCATTTGGAATGCTGTTTTACCCTAAGTACCTCGTCCAACCCTCTAAAGTACTATTACAGTTATCCTTCAAGTATCCGTACACTCATTATCCAAACATTGCCAATGGCCGGAGTTTGTTTGTTTTCCTTTCACTTTTCATCAGTCTTTCCTCTATTTTATTTGTACGCTTCATCAGTTTAGTTTTGCTTCTCACATTGGTCCAGATGTGGGATGGATTACTGTACTCATGGAATTTATTTTCAATTTGGAATGAGGTTGTCTTTGTTATTGATATTTTGCAGCCATTACTTTCCCAAATCCCTCCTTTTTCCCACAAATTTTACTCCAGGAATATGTTGTTGATGTGGAAGGTACATCAGGTTACTGAGGTCTTGGCTTCAGAAATTGTTATATGCATCATGAATGTTGCTCTGGGAATATATTTTTATAACTAATTTTCCTGGAGTGATATTGAATGGTTGTTTTTAGGAAGAGTATCAGATTACAATGTGAGGTGAGGGCCTGCTTCCCCACCCTTGATGTAACCATGCTGCCTGTGCTGCATGCTGCCTGTGCTGTATGCTGCCTGTGTGTGACTTTTTTTGTTGTGACTACATGGCTGTGACTGTTGATGGCTAATACTGCATCTGTTCACTGGCTGTCCATTGCTTCACTCACTCATAGCTGTCTCTATGATATTGGGTGTTGACTTACTTCCTTTCATTGTTTATTTTTATTGTTCTCAATGATCAGGGTGGAAGAATACTGTCATTGTATTCTGTGTGTGTTGTTGAAGCAACTGTTAGGGACGGAGTGAGGGGGCTGGGGAGCCTAACTTCTTTTCTTTCCTACTATGAGGCAAGACGTAGAAGGGGAGAGGAGATTTAATCCTCCCTGAAGCCTGTGTGGACGCCTTGTCTTGCCTACCCTCCTCTAAGGGGGATGTGAGCTGGGTTGGTGTAGAGATAGATAAATGTATTATTATTATTATGTTAAGAGTTTGTTTACTGAGGTGTTGAGTGACTTGGTGCATCATGAAGGCATGAATACACTCCTTTATGAAGACAAGGAATGGTTTAGTTTGATCTCACCTCTAACAGCCACTTACTGTATTTACCACCATAGAAGACGCACTTTTATTTTCTTAAAGTTGATTAGAAAAATCAGCCTGCGTCTTACACCCCGATGGTTAGGTTTTGGTAGGCAAATTTGTATACTCATCAGTGTTTTTGTATTTTTCCTGTACTATATATTATTTTTTTCATATTTTTAGTTTTCACAAAAAAACATTTTTTGTTTCGTGAAAATTTGTTCATACTGATGCAGACATTATTTTTGTGTTGTATGTAACTTTTATGGATGTGTATTTTATATGTGGTGTTGTTGTGGGATGTAATTATTATGTTTGATATATTGAAGATCATCTAGCATAGCAGATGGATACACAAACACTAAACACACACACTTAAACCTGACACCATGATTACAACCTAAGGAAAGTGCTGAGTAATCTTACCTCACTGAACTGTAATCACACACTTGTATTTGGTAACAAGAATGAACACTCACTCACACTTACTTCTCTCTTGTCTTATTGAATGTTTTTGTTTTTTTCACAACTCTTGACTATTACATTTATCTGCTACCATAACAGCATCAAAGTTATGCTCATCACAGCACAGCACAATTCAGAATGTAATGTTTTATTTACCATTTCTTACTCTGTCTTTATCCACAAGAGTTCTCAGCCACCACCCTTGCTTCCTCCGGTAATAGCAGAGCATTACTTCAAACTTCTTTAATCCCTTGTTCAGCCCAGCACAGTTTTTTAAGGAGAAGATTATGCCCACGATTGCTTGCTTAACTTAACCTGCACACGGAACAGTATCATGTGTTTTGTTTCATCACACACACCTTCTTGGATTGGCTGTTACACTCAAACACTGTCAGGGCCGAGGTGACTACCAATTAATATTATCTTTTTATAGAGTTGTGGGGAAGAAAAATCATGGAGTATGATACCCTGAATATATTTACACACACACAAATAGCAAACAATAGGCTAGAAGCCAAAATAAATCACCAACGACGAACTGCTCGTAAACAATTACCAGAGCAGGGGTATGACACCCAAATAACTCCCTGTACAGCTGTCTGGAGGGTGAGATGCGTGACAGCAACACTCGGCAACGTAGATTGCTCCTCAGACAGCAGGAAGGGTCGAATGGTGTAGGTACAGTTGAAGGGCACACTGGAAGGGAGCCCAAGTCTCCAGAAATGCCTTCGGAATGTTGAGAACCAGCAGCAGGTGGTGAGGTGTTGTCAGGTGTGAGAGCTGAGGCGTTCTGTCCTTCTCCAAGCTGGTGGCGTGGAGCTTGGCTCGGTTAGACTACCCCCCTACCCCTGGACAAGGGGGTGGGGTAGTGGCGGGGAAGCCGGTGAACAAGTGCCGGCAGACGAGAGTGGTAGTTCAACCACTAATTAGGGGAAGACGAGGCAGGTGCAGTTCCTCACAAACACTGATCTGCACTTAACTGAAATCTTACATGCTCTCTTCAGTCTTTTATTTATTTATCTACCAGCTATGCTATAAATGAAGAGCTAAACATCCATCCTTCTCTTCACAATACCTGTGTTGTAAAATATTTATTATACACTATCTTCATCTCCTTGCATGCACTCACTCATCCTCCAACACCACACAAGTCAATCATTGAATCTTACATCCTTCCCTCACATAGCCAGGGAGACTGTACTCTCTAAACTTAAAAAAAAATATAACTTCCCCTTAATTCATCCAAGTTACTCATTCATCCATAACTTGACCCTTTACCAGCAGTGTATATGAATAACTTACAAGCAACTGAACCTCACCTCCTCCTCCCTCAGCCCGGAAGAGTTTGCCCGCACGCTAAAAGAGCCATCAACATCAGCATCCGCTCAGGAACGTTGGCCATCACTATTGTGGATATGACGGAACACATTGTCAACATTCAGAACCCCTTGGCTGTCACCTATGAACCCACACACCTGATACTGTCCATGTTGATGTACGCCATGCTGACCTGCTACCTGTGCTGCATCAGTGTGCGGACGTGTGCTGTGAGTGCCGGGGAAGGGTGGGTGGGGAGGTGTGCGGGAGGAAGGGTGAGGGAAGGGAAGGGTAAGGTAATGGTGTGAGAAAGTAAGGGAGGAGTTAAAGGATGGATCAGGGCAAGGAGGGTGGAGGTAGGAAAACAGAGGAAGGTGTGTAGTGAGGTAACAGGGAGGAAATGATGTGTTGAGGTTCTTAAAACTTATTATCTAGTTATATAATTATATAAAATGGCTCAATGAAAGAATTAATAACCTACATTAAGATAGTTGACATTACTCTTGCCCTTGTGTTCCCCTTCAGGCCCTGGACGCCATCAGGAGGAAAGGCGTCACACAGGAGGAGGAGACCAGCTGTCAGGAGGCAATGGTGCTGGTGTTGACCTGGCTGGTGTTCTGCCTCAGTGCTGCTGAATTTGTGCTCAAAAGGGTAAGAGGCTGTGCTGCACTTTGGCTTAACTCTCTCATCTGTTTATAGCAGTTTTTTTTTCTTTTTTAGCTTGCATTGTACTGGACTCTACATTTTTCTCTCTCTCTCTCTCTCGTGTTCTACCCTGACCTCCTCCTTCCCTCCGCAGCTGCACGATGGTATGTGGATGTGGGAGTACAGGTTGGGTCAGCTGGAGATTGAGAACACAGGGGGCTTCCTGCTGGGTGTGTTCTGCATGTGGAACACCTACACATGTGTGCTGCTGGTGGTGTACAGCCCCCTCAAGAAGGCACCCGAGCCCCGAGGTCAGTCTGTGGCAAGAGGATTGGGACAGGTCAGGCCAGGTCAGTACAGAGGGTTGGAGGACCGCTTTTTGATGCCACTTGCCTCCCCCGCAGTGAGGATAGACATGTCGAGGGTGGTTGGGGTGCCCCTGAGAGCCAGGCAGTCTCCCTCCTTTGTCGACCTGAGGGTGACCACCTTATGAACACTTGGGAATGTAGGTGAGGATACACAACTTGATGTTATAGTTTGTTATATAGTTTGTTTGATGTTGAAATATTCCTTACTCTAAATGTGCTAAAATTGCTCCTATGATTTATAATTCTCTTTAGTTTCATGTTAAGAAATAATTGTTTTGATGGCATATACATTGTTATGAAATTATTGAAGTTTTGTTCTATAATTTCCTTACATATTTTTCCATCTGCAAACTCCTACTAAAAAGATTCAATACATATAGTCTTTGTTTCCTGCTTGCTATGGTTTATAACTAGCATGTATCACTCAGTATAGTATAGTTACACGCATGGTATTTCTGTGATAACATTGAAGTGAACCTACATTTAACCTGCATTGTTTACCATTTTAACCAATCAATCCCCACTAACTCATGTTTTAATCCACCATCACATCATGAGTTATCCAGTGTTTTATTTCCCTGCTTCCTCCTTTCCCTCAGAGTCTTAGGGCCGCCAACACACACTCAGACCAGGAGACACACGGAGAATATCTGTGTGTGGTCTCATGGTCTGCAGGTGTAGTCTGGCTGCCAACCATCCTTCCACACCACTGCCACCAAGGGTAACTCAGGCTGGCTCACACCCTACACCAGGAGCCCTTTATGCTGGGTTGAGGTAAGGCTCACTGGTCTCTGGTCTCGTCTCCGTGCCCCGTACCTGCAGGCCGTGTGTGTAAAGCCTCGTGTCACCGTGTGTCTGGGGGGAAACCTCACTCCAGGGGCCTCAGGGTGTCAGGGCCTTTGAGGTTGGGCTCCTGAATGAGGTTGATTTGTTGGGTTAGTGCTGGTGGGTTGTAAAGTGAGGCATGTGTGTATGTGTGTGTCTGTGTGTGTGTGTGTGTGTGTGTGTGTGTGTGTGTGTGTGTGTGTGTGTGTGTGTGTGTCATCCCGTAAGGTGAGTAAAGCAGTTAATGCTTCCACATCCTTGAGTGTTGCCTGCTGGAGTGAGGTTTTGCCACGGTCTACGCATCTGGTTACATATATTTTCGTAATGTCGTTAGAGGTTCGTGTCCGTTCAATGCCAAAGAGAGTGTTCCCCTGTTCGTGTGTGTGTGTGTGAGTGTGTGTGTGTCTGGAATCACCAAGGAGTCTGTTGAATATTTTGAAAGAACCAAATACTACATTTGTAAACTTTATAATAGGAATAATAAGTCAAGTGGAGTTTGATGTGTGTACTTGTTAAGAAGTTCATGGGACAGGTAGTGAATTAACATTAACTCACATTCTAACACATTCCTGGGAAGGTGTACAACATAACCCCGGATGTTTTAGTGGCAGGGAAGGAATATTTGATGTTTGACGAGGGATGTTCAGCTTCTTGTTAATGTGAGAGGCAAGAACAATTGGATGGACTGGTCATTGATGTTAGAAAAGGGAAGAAGAAATTTTTAAGCAGGAAAGTTGATGTTTGAGAAGGGTAGAAAGGTGTTTAAGGAAGGAACAAGATAATTGAACTGGGTGAAAGATTTAGCGGGAATAATCGTTTGATATCTAAGAGTTTGAGGGAGAAATAAGTTGATAATGTTAAGTTAGGGTGAAGGATACACGAAACTTAAGTCCATCTCTTACAAAACTTTAAAACCTCACGTATTTACATAACAAAACTAGAACGTATACACACAAATTACCCAGTTTAACGATAAGAGTGTTTTAATTCAATAGCGTTGTATTTTTAAGATAGTACGTCCAGACCCACAGGAAGTATGTAGTGTATTAAGTGTAGCCGGGTAAGGAAACAAACCATTGAGGATCATACTGTGTTGGGTGGGATATATTTTGTAGAGGAATAGTACTCTGTCCTTATATACTGAGGGTACGTGTGACACAAGGGAAGGGTGTGTGTGTGTGTACTGTTTAAGGAGGAGTAGGTAATGTATGGGTGTGTATCTATAGGGAGGTGAGTTGAGAGTTGTGTGTGTATGTGTTGATGGGGTGAATGTGTAAAGAATAGATGTGTATGTTTGTGTGTACCTTGAGATGTGTGTGTGTGTGTGTGTGTGTGTGTGTGTGTGTATCTTTGACAGGAATAGATTTCTCCGTACATGAAAAAGCGACAAAAAGAGAGAGTGAGAGAGAGAGAGAGAGTGTCATAGCATAATGTAGGATCAACAAAATGAACTGTAGCATATCACACACTTTACTGTAGTACACCAGCAGCCTCAACCACCACCACCACCTCCTCCACCTCCACCTCCACCTCCACCTCCACCTCCACCACCACCTCCACCTCCATGTAGCTACAGCAGATGCACAACTAACATTGCCTTTGTAGAGAATATCCCCCTCGCCTTCCTCCTCCTCCTCCTCCTCCTCCTCCTCCTCTTCCTCTTCCTCTTCCTCTTCCCCTTCCTCCCCTTGCTTCTCTGTGCCACGCCCCCAGAGCTCTTAACAAGCCACTAAGGGTGTTTGACGCGTTCGGTGCTCATGCTAATACTTATACTAATACTCAAAGATGGTGCGCTAAACTCACTCTTATGTGTTATGCCGTTAGCTTGTTCCATGATGATTAATGTGTGTGTGTGTGGGTGTGTGTGTATGTGTGTGTGTGTTTTATAGGGATTGTTTATATATATTTATTCGTTTATCTTTTTATTTTTTTCTCTCGTCGTGTCATTTATAATTGTGTATAGAGTAATTGAGTTGTGTTGAGTCAGTACAGTTAATTTGGATATCCTTGCTTGATGAACTGACTTTGTTGATGACGGTTGGGTGTCTCGCTGTGATGCCTCGTGCTGTCCTTCATTTCAGGGGATTAATTTGGTTCATGTTAAGGGTTTTGGAGTGCTTGGTGGGGGGAATTTTAACATGTAACACAAACACACGCACACACACACACACACACGTTACATCATCAGTACTTTGCCAATATTTGTAGCTGATTTTTAGGCCTTTTTACTCTTCTTAGTACCGAGAATTAGCTTAAGTCTTTGTAGCGTCTTAGCAAACTTTAACTCTTTGCTCCTTCTCACATGTCACTACACTTATATCTGCACTTCACGTTTTGAACACTATGTACTTATAACTTTAAGACATACATGTACTTGATGCCGGTCAGGCTGGGAACACTTGTATAGCCTAGGATGTGAGGGATTGGTGAGACTATGAATGTGTCAAGTAACAGTTAAGCAGGTTGAGAATATTACTGTTGACTCGCCCAACACAAAAGTTATAGCATCATGAGCCTGTCTTGCACGGTAAATTTTTTGTTAAGTTTTGATGAGAAAATGGCTTAAAACAACATAAATATATAACATAGATTACCTAAAATTTTGAGTTCTCGTTAAGTTGGTTCTTGCAATCGTGAGTTCGTGTCGTGTTGGGGTAAAGTTTACATATTTTACCCATTCCTACTCGGCAAATTTGTGTTCGGCAAGGGTCAACAGTACACCAGGAATTCCCCCACAGAAGAAAGAAGATGAAAATACTTATTAAACTCTCATTTCATCACTAGTTAAAACATTGAGTCAGGAAATTCAGAAGAAAAATAGTCTAAAATGAGAGTCACTATCATTAGGTGGGTTTAGGTTAATTCAGAATCACATCTCAGCCTGACAGTCACTCCTTCCTTGCAAGCCTTCACCAGGTGTTGCTGTGTATGTATCACCATCAATGTCGGGCACCAAGACTGATGGACGGGGTCACGGGAGGGGTTGGGGCAGTACCTCACAGGGAACCGACCTAACACATGCTGTCTCCTCTATTACACACACCATCATGTGGCGTTCTGTAGCGAGAGAGAGAGAGAGAGAGAGAGAGTGGGGTCACGTTTATACAGAATTCTTAATATTATACGGATCTTGTAGTCCTTATTTGTGGTGCATAGAAAATGAGAAGCGCCAATACTTGATGATCGATTAAAAATGTTTATAGAAAGTTTACTGGGTAATAGACGAGATACATGAAGGGTTGAGGTGTTAGACAGGTGTGGAAGGCTGAACAGGTGCCACTGCTCACTAATTACAGGTGTGTTTGTGTGTGTTAACTTGAAATAACACATGTTTATACTTACATACATAAATACATATATATATAGTATTTTAGACTTAACGTAGCTTCTCTCTTGGGGTTGGAATGGATGGCAAAGCTCACAAAAAAAAAAAAAAATACATATAGACATGTTTGTTTAGGTTAAAAGTAGAGAAAGAGAAGAAAAAAAATAATGTTTATATATAGTATTAATGTCATGTCTTTATATTATGGAATGCAGGTCCACAACTCACAAATTGTAGATGTGTTGTTTCAATTTAAGAAAAGATGTTTATATATAAAAAAAAAAGAAGTATATATATAAATGGTACTATACTTAGATTATTGTTGCTTTTTCTGAGGCAGTGGTTAGGGTTAGGTTAGGCTGAAAGGATGACAATGCAGTAGTGTTTGTGTGTGCGTTTGTGTGTGCGCTTCAGTGGTGTCTGTGCCTATCTATCCGTATTCTCAGTATTAATTTGTGATTGGTTGAGTCCAAAGTACGCTTATAGATACTTTTTTGTCTCCCGTCTGGTTGTATTGGACCGAGCCATTTGTGTAAGGTTAGGTTAGGTGGGTGTAGGGTAGGGTAAGGTTAGGTTAGATTAGGTTAGGTTAGGTTAGGTATGTTAGGGTGTAGCTGTGAAGGGAAATATAAGGGTAGTGTAGGGTAAGTTATATTAGATTAGTTATTAGTGGAAGGTAAATCAGAGTAGAATAAATAGGTATTAGTAAATAGACATAGATAAATAGACTAAGTAGTAGATTAAATAGGAACAAATAGGTGTAGATTACAGGTAGGTAGATAGACTGTAGACTAATTAAGACGGACACACTCTTGCCAGGTAGACTTAGAAACGTTGGAAGGAAACGGAGTAAATTTTTGTAAAGCCGTTAGATTATAATTATAACCATTAATCTGCCGTAGTAATACACTCTAGACCAACATTGTCATACTTAACGGAGCCTTTGTTACTGATGTTATGTTGATGTATAAGCATGTTTAGTGTTATGCTTTCATGTTACATCAGTTAATTATCATCATCAGGTGTGCTCTGCCAGGTGTGAAAAGGGATTAAGAAACTACATACATCGTTGCAATATACGTAGACAGTCAGGTAATACTTTAAGGGAAATGTTGCAAAGTCTATGAGTATTGCAAGAAGAAAAGTTTAAATGTAGCACAGCATTATGAAAAATTGCAACGGAGGCAAAAGTTTTCATTTATTTTTTTATTATTTATTTATTTTTGTTCATAAAGAAGAGTTGCAACATTACTAAATACTATTGTTAGATATGAAAGCTTAGCCAGATACTTGAATGTTTGTTTGTGGGGGGAAGATAGATAAAGCAAGGTATTGTGAGTTAAAGCATTGCAAACACAGTCATGATTTGCAATAAGAATAGTATTGTGACATCAGAAACCTAATGTTAAAAGACAGGACATTACAACACAAACCAGTATTATAATGTGAGGTGTGTGTGTGTGTGTGTGTGTGTGTGTGTGTGTGTGTGTGTGTGTGTGTGTGTGTGCGTTGTGTCCTTGCTTGGGGATGTAACACTGCCAAAGAAAATGATTTAACGGTTGTTGATGTGATGTAATACTGTGGTGGAGAGTTGCAGGTGTTGACAAGAGTTGAGTTGTATTGTGTTTGTGATTCATATGTAGTAATGTTGTTATGTATTGTGATGTTGGTTTTCCTTTGAGGTTAGACTACTACTAAGCATTGATTGAGGTACGAGGAGTGGTGAGTAGTGTACTTATAATAGTCTACACAAAGCAAGGGTTAGAGTAGTAGTAATAGTAATAGTAGTAGTATAATGTGTCTATACTGTGTTGGTTTTGTAATATGTCTTTGATTACTAACACTTGTTGAATATTGTCTTAGTTTATTACAACTAACTTATTATTATTATTATTATTATTATTATTAAAGGTTCAAAAGAATATCCCGTTAAGAGGTTAGCACTAGAGTTCACAAAGAATATTTAAGATGTTAATTGTGTAAAAGTCAAAGAAAATTGTTGAAATAAGTCCTTGGATTAAATTGATCTTTTTGCTCGAATGAAATACTTAATTATATCATCAGTAATCAAAGGAAATCATTACCTTCCTCATAGACAATAATATTATAGTGTTGAGAGGAAATATTTATCAACGGGCATACACAATACAGTATATTTTTTAATTAACACAGTGAGGGCGTAGGCACGTGTAACAAAACAAATGAGTCCCGTTTCATCATCAGAACAATATCATTTACACTGCTGGAGTTAAGGGAGTGGGAGATGGCAGCAGAATGTTTTTTTTTATTTAACTTTTTAATGTAGATAAAAAAACAAAAAAACACACATTTCTGCTTGATGTACGTATTGATGTGTTTGGCTCAAGACCTTACCATGAAAACACAAACTGTCACTGGCTCAAACTAATCCAACGTGTGTGTTAAGATACTACTACTAGACTATCACACTATTTCACTAGCACCACAGATCTGTCACGGGCTTAAGATACAACCAACAACAATACTTAAAATAAAAAAAATATCTATCAAGGTTGTAACATTTCGTAGGGTGATAGTGAAGCCTGAACCACTGAGCTGACATGACAGGCTGTGGTGAAGCTTACTATATACCACCACCCCAGCCTGTGTTGTGGTGTTGTGTGGTGGTGTGGTGTGCAGGCTTGAAGGGACGAGTATGATGATGAAGCAAGGAGTGAATGTCAAACCTGGGTCTTCATTATACATACATATACATACATACATACAAAATACATAAGAAATTACCGAAAACCGTGCACAAATGTAAAAGATTATTCATACCCGTTACCTTACTCTACTATACATACATCTATACATACATACATACGTACATACATTCATACATACATACATAGATAGAGAAGTGAGTACATAATTGAAAGAGAGAAAGTTCATGTTGTTATTGTTATGAAAGACTTAGTAAATACAATATTGATCTATGTCTAATTGTATTCCTTAACCTTTACTAACACCGTGTTTGTATGTGTAGTAGTAGTAGTAGTAGTAGTAGTAGTAGTAGTAGTAGTAGTAGTGGTGGTAGTAGTAATAGTAGTGGTGGTAATAGTAGTAGTAGTAGTAGTAGTAGTAGTAGTAGTAATAGTAGTGGTGGTAGTAGTAGTAGTAGTAGTAGTAGTGGTGGTAGTAGTAATAGTGGTGGTGGTAGTAGCATAAGCTAACATGGGTGGGAGGAACCTTTCTCTCTCTCTCTCTCTCTCTCTCTCTCTCTCTCTCTCTCTCTCTCTCTCTCTCTCTCTCTCTCTCTCTCTCTCTCTCTCTCTCTCTCTCCGCCCCTTTCTTTTTCCTACTATTATTCCCGGTTTCCTCTTCTTTCATTTATATTTTTTCTCTCTAGTCCTCCCTCCATCTATCTTCAATTTTCCCTCCACCTCTCTTTCCTCCTTCCCTCCCTCCCTCCTCCCTCCTCCACAGTCGTCATGGCAACAGTACAGAACCAGTCATTGTGTTGCCTTGACTGAGGGGAAACGAGGAGAGAGAGAGAGAGAGAGAGAGAGAGAGAGAGAGAGAGAGAGAGAGAGAGAGAGAGAGAGAGAGAGAGAGAGAGAGAGAGAGAGAGAGAAGGGAAATTATGTCATGAAGAAAGAAAAATTTTAAGTCATAAGGAAGAATAATATTGATAGGTTGATAAATAGATGAATAGATATATACAGATGAATGAGTATAGAATTGTGTATTGTATGTATGAAGAAAGGTGAAGGAAATAGGTCAAGGAAATAGTATTACAGAAGTAGAAGCAGGTGTTTCAATATCTTTTCAATGTTCAAGAAAAGAAAAAAAATAATATGACTTAGTGAATAGATGAATAGAAAGATAAATACTTGAACTAGTTGAACAAAAAAAGAAGAAATAGTTACGTAATATTCATGAGAGAGAGAGAGAGAGAGAGAGAGAGAGAGTGCAATTACAATATCAGTTTAATCCGTCACCTTTATGACTTTTGGCTTAACGTGAAGGTACACAATGATCCTAATAATTACAGGTGTTATTACAGTGAGGAGGAGGCAGGAAGAGCGTAATAAAGAGGGAAAACAAAGAAGAGGAAGAGGGGGGGGGAGGGGAAGAGTGATAAAATGAAGATCAACAGAGAACCAATCAAGGAAATGACTGCAATGTTTGTGTTGAGTCATGTGGAAGGAGAGAGAGAGAGAGAGAGAGAGAGAGAGAGAGAGAGAGAGAGAGAGAGAGAGAGAGAGAGAGAGAGAGAGAGAGAGAGAGAGAGAGAGAGGCAATCATTCTCTGCTGTGTCCATGAAATACATTTTCATTCTGTCCCAATCCATCTCCTCCTCCTCCTCCTCATTTTCTCCAGGTAAGGAATTGCAAAATCCAGGTGAGAGGATCATGATTAAATACATTGTTGGAAGGAGGAGGAGGAGGAGGAGGTGTTGAAGGTAATGGGGGGCGGGGGGGGTGGGGCAAGGACGTAAGGGAAAAAGGGGAGGAGGGAATGAAGGAAATGGGGACAGGTAACAAAGTGTAATCAAGTGAGAAAGGTAGACAGGTGGGAGGGAAGGAGGGAGGTAAGGAGGTGGAAAAATACATCTATTGCAATCCCAGTATTTCATCTGCGAATGTGTGTGTGTGTGTGTGTGTGTGTGTGTGTGTGTGTGTGTGTGTGTGTGTGTGTGTGTGTGTGTGTGTGTGTGTGAGATTAAAGGGATAGAGAAGGAGTGCTATTGAATATGTATGGTTGTATATATATCCTTCCCTCTCCTCGTCACCACCACCACCACCACCACCACCACCACCACCTCGCCCACTTAGTGCATAAATAGATCATCCCTTTGTCTATTTCAGTCATACAACCTGTTATGTATATTGAGGCGCGATGCTGCTATTGATGATATTAATAATGATGATGATGATTATAATGATGATAATAATAGCAATGAAATTGGTCTAATTATCAGATTGAAGGTTTGTGTGTGTGTCAGAGAGAGAGAGAGAGAGAGAGAGAGAGAGAGAGAGAGGAGAGAGAGAGAGATGAGAGAATATTACCATGGCAACGAATGTCACCTCAGCAAATACTACCATCTCTCTCTCTCTCTCTCTCTCTCTCTCTCTCTCTCTCTCTCTCTCTCTCTCTCTCTCTCTCTCTCTCTCTCTCTCTCTCTCTCTCAGCCATCCGTCACCTTCCTTTCTCCTTTCCTCCCTTTCTCCCCCTTTCTCCCCCTTTCTTCCTCCCTCTCTACCCTCCTCCCTTTCCTACTTATCCTTGCATCTTCTCCCTCTTTCTTATATCTCCCTCTCTTCTTCCTCCTTTGTGTTCTTCCTATTTTTACTCCCATTCCCTCACATCCCTCCCTCCCTCCTTCCTTCATTCCTGGTAAAGATGAAATAAAGAGAGAGATAGACAGAATTACATAGAATTACATATAAATCGAGACTATACAGACTAGGGTAGAAAGTAGGTGTTTTTTTTACTTAACAGAATTACATAGATGTCTAAGTGTTTTTCCCTTCACATAATTACATGGACGTCTAAGTGGTTTTTCCTTAAGCTAGGGTGTAAAATATCTTACTATATAGGAATGCAATAGAGAAGGTTGGTCAAGGATACACACTCTTATAGAAGTAAACGCGGTCAGGTATAACAGCCAGCCAGCACAGGACGCCAGCCACCAGCTCTTATTGCCTTCCCTCAGACCTTGCTAGAGATGGCGGTCAAGCTGGTTTGGAAACGAATTCATGATGTTACAATGCACAATATAAGGCGTGAGTTGATTTCACACTCTCTTATAACGTCATGGGTAAAGAAGAATTGAAGGCCGTGCTGGATAACGTCTAATTTTGCTGTCCTAAAATTGCGCCTCACACTCCAATAGGGGTCTGGCTATAATTATGTTCTTATTTGGAGGGGGAAAAAATAGTTTATAAATCCCAGCATTGTATTAGGTTTACCATCGGCGTCTTTACAGCGTTGAGATCATTTTATATTTGGACGCAACTGTAACACCAAGATCTTTGACTCATTGAAACACCTTCAAGTTTCTCTCCGCTCATATCGTAATCATGTCTCAGGTGTCTCGTTCTCACTTGAAGAATATACAATTTGTTGACGTTAAAAGGCAACAGATAGATAGATAAATAGATAGATTGAGAGAGAGCAAAAAGAGAAAGACAAAGAGATTGAGTAAGGGAACCATTAGTATTATAGTGAAGTATTTCCTATTCCTCCAATATGGGAAAGATTTCTAAAGGGGAGTCCCGGCTAGAGGTAGCTTGTATAAGGTACCGCCATGTAAGGAGGGGAGGGGGAGAGGGAGGGGGGATGCGATGGAGGGGGGAGGGGAGGGGAGGGGAAGTTGATGTAATGCGAAGGAGGAAGAGGAGGAGGAGTTGAGAGAGAGAGAGAGAGAGACGTAAGTTATTCCCTGTCAGACAACAAAGTTAATTACCGGTGTAAGGTGTCAGGTGTACAGGTGTTAGTGGGTTTGTTAGTTAGTTTTCATATCATTGCGTTTTCTTTCATCTCATTTTCTTTCCTGTATGATTTTGTTTGGTTGTAGTTTTGTATGTACTATTTCTTGTACTTAATTCTCTTCTTATCATCTTTTTTCTCCTTATACTTTTGTTTCTTTGTCTTCTTTCGCATTTTTGTTTTCTTTTGTTTTTTGTCTTCTCGTTCTCGTTTTCTGTTCCTTCTTGTTATGTTTCAATTTCTTTGTCCTCTTCTTGATTATAGTTATCTCTTGTTATTCTTGTTTCTTTGTCCAATTACTCGATCTATTTTTCTCTTGGTATCGTTAAACAAGACAAACATTTCTTGATAATCATTAGTTTTAATCTACTTTCTCTCGGTCACGTATGTTTATTTCCAGTCCAGTAGTAAGCATAGCATCTGCCTTTACAACGGCTCCCTATGTTGGTTGGTTAGGTGTAGGTTGTAAATGGTCGTATTGTTATGTGGTCGTATACAATTTCTTTATATGTTTTTTAGTTTTAATTTCCTCGTGTTTAAGTTTTTTTTAATTTCAAATGGTAATACGTTATTTAGTTTATTTTTTTTTGTTTGTCTTTATATAGTTATTCAAATATTTTTTATAATCTTACTTCGTTTATATTCTTTGGTCTATATTTCGTCCTCTATTAATCATATCAGAACAAATATAAAAACACGTATCGTACCATCCTAGTGTGTACCCTTCACAGGTTGTCTCTATGCAAATCATATAATAATATTTGAATAACTTTGTTTCTTTATATTCAAAATGACATGTGAATCGTTTGCATATAAATATTATTATCATTAAAGTTATCCTCTCCCCACCAGGATATTTCAGTTCACTATAAAAGTAATATATAGTGATAGTCTAGTATAGTGTATTCTCTATTTTCATTATTTACTCTATTATTTATTTTATTTATTATGTCCTTGTCCTCGTTTTCGTATGTAATCCCGTGTAATCCTCCTCCTTCTCTTCCTCCTCCTCTTCCTCCTCCTCTT